>JAJOZX010000314.1:1137500-1242500 GCA_023014485.1 Bathynomus jamesi | reverse complement strand
ACTTTTTGTGAAGTCAGCAGTACACATCTTCAGTGAACGATTCCCTGAAGAGGGGCACTGTTGAATATACGAAAGACCTTGGAATCGCATTCCCTTTTCTTTGTGGGTCTGCATTTTATACACACACACACACACACACACACACACACACACACACACACATATATATATATATATTTTTTTTTTTAACTGCAAACAACACAGTATAATTAATGTAAAGAACGACGCTTGTGTAGAAGAGCGTTCCGCACAAGATGAGGGAGAACGAGCAAATGAAAAAAGAGGTATCTCCCAGGAATCGAACCCGGGATCATCAAATTGCCGGTCGGATATGCTATCCAGTACACCAAGGTCCTCGATCAATCAGAAGTCGTAATTCTCCTACATACGAGCGGAATCAAATGCCCTGAGGGGGCACCTTCGCATGCCGTACATATATACATTTTAACTGCAAACAACACAGTATAATTAATGTAAAGAACGACGCTTATGTAGAAGAGCGTTCAGCACAAGATGAGGAGGGAGAACGAGCAAATGAAAAACGAGGTACCTCCCAGGAATCGAACCGGGGATCATCCAATTGCCGGTCGGATATGCTATCCGACCGGCAATCGGATGATCCCGGGTTCGATTTCTGGGAGGTACCTCGTTTTCATTTGCTCGTTCTCCCTCCTCATCTTGTGCCGGAACGCTCTTCTACACAAGCGTCGTTCTTTACATTATATATATATATATATATATATATATATATATATATATATATATATATATATATATATATATATCCATCCTAGGAAGAGATTAAACACCATTAAATATTGCTCTAACTGTTGATACATTGGAGCGGCAGCTTTTGAGGACCTTTAATAAATTCAGAGCGGGCATGAAATAACTCTAAGGGATTTGAGTTCCGTATTTCATTATCTCTTAAATCAAAAGCTTTCCTTATATTTACTGTTCTACGTTCTCTCTTTATTAATGCGTTTAGAAACACTTTGCCTATATTTAAAATATACGGTAGTTATATAGTGCATATACGCTATAATAAAGCGTTAGGGATACAGAGTAATTTAAACACACACACACACACACACTGTATGTTTGACTTTCATTTTTAATTTTGTTTACTGCAGAAAATAGTAAAAGCAGAACGCTCATAAAATTTTCCTCCGTAGATTCTCTTTCTTAAAAATCAAGGAATAAATTAAATTACGAGCGAAACAGAGATAATTTTCCCTTGTTGGTAAAGCCTGTAATTGCCGTTATAAATACACCTAAACTCGCTTGACCCCAGTCAGTGCTGCCGTCACAGGCTGAGTGAGAGGGTGGGTTATTGGACGCTTTTCAAATCTTGTTCTCTCACTGGTCCAAAGACTTAGTCTGTATTTTTACCGTGTCATTGTTAAGTTAAATTAAATTCTGGCCAATGAACGTTAAATGTTAACGAATTTAGATAATTTAAACTTTAAAACATATTTAAACATAGAAATACTTTTTTAACTTTATATTAAAGTTAATAATTAGTCGGAACATTTGAATTTTAGCTGTAATGACTTCATCAATCATCCGATAAGGAATAAGTAAGTACAAAGCTATACTTTATTCTTAATTTATATACGAATCTTCATTAATTACTACTATACGTTTCTATGGTAAATATTATAAATTACTTATATTAACAGATTCTGCTCTCCTGTAAGATATTTAAAGGATGTAAAAGGGGGAAAAATGACATATTTTGTGAAATATTTGCTATATTTTATGAAAAAAAAAAAAATTTGCTATATTTTATGTAAAAAAAAAATTCTATATTTTAGGTAAATAATAATAATAAAAATTTGCCATATTTTATGTAAAAAATACCATGATATATTTTATATTTTTTAAAGAAAAAAGGTATATCTATATTTTTTTTCTATTTTAAAATAATTTTATATTTTTATAGTTTTTCGTTGAAAAGTAAAGAGGTATTTACAATACGGAATAATAATACTTATTAACGAGGAGTGCCAAAAACTGGCACAACCCTCAAGCCATTTCCCTAACTCCCGGATTATTAATAACCAGTACCATCGAGAATCGAACCCCCCCCCCCCCCGACCATAGCGTATTCACTTCGCTTATGGGGAAGATGTATCATCCACTAGAATGGGAGAAATAGGAATTTGTATGAATCGAACCTGGATAGCGCGGTTTTAGAATCAACGTTCTCATTTAAGTGCGGTCATTAGAAAAAAAACCCGTTCAGGATAGAGCGTTGTATTTTCTTTGCTGATAAAGGACTCCTCTTCCAAGGATTCCAAAGACCCCAAAATAGGTGTTATACGCTATAGTGAGCCCACGCCCCTAAATAATTCTCAGACACATTCCTTCGAAAACAGTCACTCCCTTTCAGAAGATATCGGGAAATGATACATTTTTAAATGACTGTATAAAAAGTCCCATCGCAATCTCCGACCCCCTTCTCAATCTTCTCCTTTTAAATTTCTTTCCTAACTCTTGAGTAGCCAGCGCCCGTAACGCAGTGAAGTGAAGACACTGAGGTCGAGGCTTCGAATCCCAATGATATGGGTAATAATGATATAGGAGTTAGCGAAATTGGCCGCATTAGTTTGCCCTGAGTGCTGTGCCAGTTTCTGTCTCCCCTCACCGATTATTAAACCTTATATATATAATATATATATATATATATATATATATATATTATATATATATATTATATATATATATATATATATATATATATACCGGGTGACCCATAATTCAGGAACCATAGGAATAATTGTATTTTTTCTAATAATTCTTGTATTTTCTAATAATGTTTTTTTTTTCTTTATTTTCTTTTTGATGAAAAAATCGAGTGGACCTGAGTGGCCATTCGATAGGACCTCTTCGGCCAATCTATCTGTTGGGGAACGTTTTATCAAGGTATTTGCGAACTTGCATTGCAAAATGAGGAGGTGCATCGTCTTGCTGAAAAAACATGCCACGTCGTTTGTTTATCGGTACGTCATCCACGTAATTCATCAAAAAGAAAATAAAGAAAAAACAACATTATTAGAAAAAAAAAACCCAATAATTTTTATGGTTCCTGAATTATGGGCCACCCGGTATATCGAACCTGGATGGATATATATATATATATATATATATATATATATATATTTATTTATTTTTTATTTTTTTTCTTGAGTGTTTATAGTGTATGATTGGTTAGTGAAGGATGTTTTGGTTGGTAGATATTGGTTTACAGACGCGGGAAAGATATTGTTTATCTTGCTTCAGACTAAACTGTAATAAATTACTGTATTCGAGTATACAGTATTTGTTAGTTTGTTTCTAACGCTTTATTTAGCGATTTTTATTCATTTATTCACTTCTTTTCGTCACTCCTTCCTTCGTGTATGTTTGCTTCCGAAGAAAGCAAAAGCAAGCAAGTATGGTCAAACGGTAAAGTGCCGGTCGTTAATACGAAGTCCCTGGGCTCGAGTCTAGTCCGGACTTCAAACGATTTAAAATTTTAGTGATGAAAGTGCTTCTCTCGGTCTTCTTAGGTGGCGTATTAGAGATTCGGTACCCTCTTAAAGCTCTCGGTCCACTCCGTCATTTGACCAGAAATGTTAAGGGGGGGGGTATTAAACAGCCCCAAAATAGCAAGAACCTTCATCGTTAGTCAAACGGTAACCTTATTTATCTGTCAATAATTCAACTTTTGGCCAAAGCGTATTTTCTCGTTTCTTCGAACATGGTATCTTATTTAGTGGTCGTGGCGTACCCCTCACCCTTAACAGATCCTTACTCGTAGTCCATTATTCGTTAATAATAAGGATTCATCCGTTCAGCCAAGTTACAGAGAGAGAGAGAGAATGACCAGAACGGGGTCATATTCGGAGGTTGGGAAAAGCTAATTGAAAGTCGATCTTTTTTTGTGTGTATCTGATTTATTAAAAGTTTCATTTGTCTGGTTGGTCATTTTATTAATATTTTGCGCATTAGTCATTGAAATTATTTCATATTTTAATATTTTAATTATTGCAGGATTTATCATTTAACGTTGCATGCGAGTATACAATTTGTTGTCGTTTATTATTATTGCAGTATTTCTTATATATATATATATATATATATATATATATATATATATATATTATATATATATATATATATATATATATTACACAAGGCATTCAGAATCTTTTATAATTTTTTTTTTTTTTTTTTTTTTTTACGTACTTAATAATTATTACACAGGAAATTTAGGCGATTGCATCGAAGGAGGAATTTAGTGCTTTGACAGCTACGTTTAACTCACTGTAAGATTTTGTTTCAGAGTTTGAGCGCGAGTTCTCACACGGGGCGAGATTGCGCGAACACTCTCCGACGAATCCACGACCATACGTCATTTCCCACTCCCCTTTCCCTTCGGGGATCGACCGTTTGAGTCATTTCGAAATGAGATCCGACCTAAACGGCATACATTTCGTTTAAGAGAGTTACAACTAATAGATTTTCCGTTTTAGATTCGGAGTAGGATGACGCGCAAGAGATTAAGCTAGTTGGCGATTCCATTTTTCGAGGACAATTACGGGAGTTCTGCGGCAGGAACCCAAATCGGAGGAGGAAGTACCGTTATCCTGGAGCCCGTGTTGACGAGTTCACGGACTCCATAGACGAGTTTGGTAACGATGCTGATGATAGTACGATATTTATAGCGTATGTTGGGACTAAAGATGTTGAGATTTCCAGGTCAGAGGAGTTAATAGAGAAATACAAGCAGCTGATGCGAACTCTAAAGGATAGGACAAATAAGTTAATTTTTTCAGGAATTCTCCCTAAAATAGCAGGATCCGACGACTTTTTTAGCAGAGCTACCTACATGAATAATATTCTTAAGTCTCTTTGTCAACAGGAAAGCAGCGAATTCGTCGATTTGTAGAGTCATTTTTTTAATAAAAAGGATTTAGTTTTACGTGATGATCTTCACCTGAATGGCGTGGGAGCAGCTCGTCTATTTCGTGGCTCTTCGATGGCTTTTCAGGCTTAAAACGGCGAAACTCCTACGCAAGCGACTAGCCTAACATAAATTTTACTGACAGTGAACGACTTCCTCCTCGAAGAACTTCGAGATTCTACAGCGATGCTTAAAATTTTATAAATGTATTTTATATTAATGCTCGAAATTTAAGATTTAAATATGATGAACTAACTCGTATTATCCTTGACCAAAAAATTGAGGTTGTAGCAATTACTGAATCCTGGTTAAATAGAGAGAGTAGAGATTTACTCGGAGAATATCTAGGAATATTCTGGATTTAGTTCTAAGTACGGACCTAGACTTAATTGATAATATCTCTGTAGGAGTCTAATTCTCCACCAGTGATTTTAGGCAAGTAACATTTGAAATTAAAGTTAATGTCCATAATTCGGAGAATCCGGAATACGTTTTGGATTTTAAAGAGAGTTAAATTTCGTAAAATGAAACTGAAACTTTGGACCTATAATTTTGGGATGAGATTTTATTGCGACATGATATTAATAGTAGATGGAATTCAGTTTTACAATTATTTTAAACAATAGAATCGAGGGATATTCCATTACGTAAAAAGAGATTGGAGAAGTCTGTTAACCCGTTCTGTAAATGGCGGAATGCTGAAACTAAAAGTAACTTAATGTTAAAACGGAACGTGCATTTTAAATTTAAAGAAACAAATAATTTGTCCCGTGTAAATGCATAAAAGTTATGGAGAAGACGAAGCAAAAAACTTATTAGTAAAAGTAAGCGCAACTCTGAGCTATATACAGGGTCTGCCATACTTTAATTTCAAATGTTATTTGCCTATGATCACTGGGGAAGAAATAGTCTCCTACAGAGATATTATCAATTAAGTCTAGGTCTGTACTTAAAACTAATTCTAGAATATTCCGAGATATTCGCCTAGAAAATCTCTATTCTCTGTATTTAACCAGGATTCAGTAATTGCTACAACCTCAAATTTTTGTCAAGGACAATACTTAATAATAAAAGTAAGCGCAACTATGAGCTATATACAGGGTCTGCCATACTTTTGGGGGTGATATCGAGTAAAACAGTTAATACAACATCGGTGCTATTTCCAACCGTTGCGGAGCTACGGACGTTATAAGGCGCACGGAAAAAATAAACGAGAGTATTAATCTGATGTATTTATTGCTACATTTTAAGTTTTCATATGATGGTTCCCCGATTCTTCTTGTAGCATATCGGAAAAATTATTCTATTTTAAAACTAAGTTCTCTGAAGAGGGCAGGGCTCAAAGGAGAAGACAAAGATATCCTCTTGCTGTATTTTACTGCTTCTAAAATATTGCAGGTAATGCTTCAACCTCTAGGTCAGACCAGAATAATAAGTTGAAAGATTACAAGAGTTTATATACAAACTACTTGATGACATCATTATTAGTTAATGTTGACCTGTTGTTTTTGATTCTCAATTGGCTGATTCTTTTGCAAAATATTTTGCAAAATATTTGAAGATAAAGGTAAATTTTTTGCTGTAACAACATATTAATAGATAAGCGAGATATTTGAAGATGAAGGCACATTTTTCTCTTAAACAGTATATTGATAGATCTGATATTATTATGATTTGCCGAGTTAACTAAAAAAGGAAATTGAAATATGCATTTTATTATGAATTAAAATTAAACATGCATATGAGCAAAAATTAAATGCTTAAAATTTAAAATTAAGAGTTAATTTAGAGTTTCGGCAAGATATGGCTTCGCCTTTTGCAACTAAGAGAGAATATATAAAAAATGAACATTTGCGGAATTTAACACGATTACATGATTAAGCTTAATCTAAAAAAATGATTAGGTAATTAAAAAATAATAATTCATCAATTTTAAATTTATTTATTTTTCCAAATTGCATTTTATATACAGTTAGAGTGTCACGCGAGTTTGGACTTTATATGCAAAAATGAATGTTAGAATTATTCACTTTACACACACACACACACACACACACACACACATTGCAGCTCTTAATGCTCATACATAACATTTAGGAAAGTGAAAATACATTGGAGTCTAATGAAAGTATATAGTGACTGTAACTTCCATTTTTTCACATGGTTCCTATAACTTACTGTAACTTTTAGCTTCACTGCGTTTTCAGTAAGTTTCGCTAAAAAATTTGTTCAGATTTTTTGTTAGAGTTTGCTCTTATTTACGATTTGTTTCTTTCAAGTGATTTTAGAAGGGGTAACGAAAATAAGTACAAGCTTTCAACAACAACGGTACGAGAAGTTCGGCAGAAATGACGCTCGGATTCTAAAACAAGAAGAGCGAAGCGACTCCCCAAGCTAGCATGAAATAACTCTAAGGGATTTGAGTTCCGAATTTCATTATCTCTTAAATCAAAAGCTTTCCATATATTTACTGTTCTACGTTCTCTTTTTATTAATGCGTTTAGAAACACACTGCATATATTTATAAATATATAGTAGGTGTATAGTAACTATACACAACAATGAATATTAAGGATAAGAAATACTATTTATATACGTGTGTGTGTGTGTGTCTGTGTGTGTCTGTCTGTGTGTGTGTGTGTGTGTGTGTGTGTGTGTGAACAAAAGTTTGTTTCCATAGGGACATAAGATAACAGAATTGAACGAGAAAATAGTTTTAACTATACATTACAAACAATACAATCAACTTACCAATTAATCCAGTACATACTCAAATTGCATTCTTTGCAGCCGTTGACATATTTCTAGTCGTCTTTGTAAAAAATTACAGATCACTTTAACAGAATTAGCGCGGAAACACTTCAAAACGTAACCGACAACTTACAAAGATGAGTAGAAATGTATCAACGTCTACATGGAATGCAATTTGAACATGTACTGGATTAATTGGTAAGTTGATTGTGTTGTTTGTAATGTATAGTTAAAACTATTTTCTCGTTCAATTCTGTTATATCTTATTTCCCTATGAGAACGAACTTTTGTTACACCATATATATATATATATATATATATATATATATATATATATATATATATGTAAAGAACGACGCTTGTGTAGAAGAGCGTTCCGCACAAGATGAGGAGGGAGAACGAGCAAATGAAAAATGAGGTACCTCCCAGGAATCGAACCCGGGATCATCCAATTGCCCGTCGGATATGCTAACCACTGTACCAAAGACCCCGATTAGTCAGCTCTCGTAATTCTCCTACATACGAGCGGAATCAAATGCCTTGAGGGGGCACCTACGCATGCCGTACATATATACACATTCATTTGCTCGTTCTCTCCTCCTCATCTTGTGCGGAACGCTCTTCTACACAAACGTCGTTCTTTACATTAATTATACGGTGTTGTTTGCAGTTAATATAATATTATATATATATATATATATATATATATATATATATATATATATATATTACAGTCAATCTTTGAAATCAGTCATTTCATGTAATGCCTAAAAATTTTAGGCATTTCGCGTAATACCTGTGACCCTTAAACATAGATAATATGTATTACTAACCTAACCACAGAATATTTATTTAAGATAATATTTATTTAAGAGAAAACGTACCATTACTTGCACATTTAACTACCAACACCATACACATTTAAAAGTTCCTATTTTCGCAAAAGTTAATAAGTTAATTCATCAGAACTCTAAGAAATTCATGGTTAATTTTGATGTCATTTCATGATTTACTAATATCCCAACAACGAAGACAATTGGTATTATTCTCAACAAACTCTTCGATACTCTCAACACATTTTAGCTTAAAGTATGAAGCAATTCCTTGAATATATCTGTTAAAGATAATTATTTTATATTTATTTAGTCTATATACCAACAAATTGATGGAGTTGCTATTGGTTCACCTCTTGGACCAACACTCGCCATCATATTCCTAAACTGTCTCTTTTATTTGAAACTTGCCCCAATCATTTTCGGCCTTGTTACTACCGCAGATATGTGGATGTATATTCTACTAATGTGGATGTATATTCTACTAATATATATACAGAAAAGGAACTTTTACGGGATTGGGTATGAATTTTTATAGCTTTTGCCTTTTACTATTTAAAATTAATTTAATACAGACTCTAGTATACCGCGCTGATCACTTAAGTTCTACATATCTTTGTTTTCATAGACGTACTTAGACTTAGTTCCCATCTGGAGGTCTCCAGGTTGGGTCCCGTGCGATGCGTCTAACCCGTCGGTAATCTCGCCACTGCGCCCCGTCTCTGGCCAGATCCGTTCTCTGGCGCCAGGTTAAACCCGGATTCTCTCTTTCTACCGTCTTGAGCCACGTCGTCTTTGGGCGTCCCCGGGGTCTCGATTCCACTATTCTTCCGTACATCATCAGCCTTCACGGAAGTCGGTCCTCCCCCATCCTCTCCACATGGCCGTACCATCTCCTTTGCGCATCCACCACTCTGTCCACTATGGTGAATTTAATGCCAGTCAATTCCTTTATATATTCATTTGTTCGTCTGTGGTACCAGCGGATGTTATATTTTTATATTGTCTGCACCAAATTTGTTTTCATAACGAAATCATATTTCTAAACTCTTATTTTAATAATAACGGATTTCCGACGGAGTTACTGGATTAAATTTTTTCTAAAACTTCTAATTCAATTTATCGTCCAAAAACTCCTATTATTACTGTCCCTAAAGAGAAAATTATTTATGGATGCCCCACCTTTGAACTTTAAATACTTCACTAATGAAAGAACTTTTAAAATTTTTTTGCCTATTTCTTTAAACTTAAGGACCCAATTCCATTTTTGATGAAGTCTGAACTAATTTATAAATTTACTTGTCCTTGTAAAACCGGAACATATATCGGCTGTCCAGATTTCTCTGAAGTAAAAATTGATTCACGTAGAGGAGTTAGCTATTGGACAGGTACACCTCTTATTAACTCAGTCATCTGCTTCACGTAGCAACGTGAATAGATGCAATTGTGAATCGGAATGCAAAGATTTTAAAATACTTTCTTCAGCTAATAATAAACAAGACCTTTTAATCCAAAAAAAATCACTAATTAGAAAGCAAAAGAAACCAAGCATAAATACTGATAAAACTTCTATTCCTTTACATATTATTTGAAATTATAAAAAAATTTACGAGGTAAATATAAGAAAATAAGGTTTTGTTAACTTTTAAAGCTTCACTATTTTATGCTCTTTTTTTTTTATCTATTTCTAATACGAATTGTAACTCGGTTTATAAAATGATTTTAGTCTTGAAAGTGGGCAAAGGTTCGAAACGTTGACTGTTAAATAAATATTTTTCGATGAAATAACCGAAGCTTTATGGATCATCTTGTTTTTATTTAAAGCTAGCTGTTATGCCCAGCACTTGCTTAGCATAACAATACAAACAAAATAGAGGAGGATATGTTATGTCTAGGAATAGCAATTGGGGCGAGACGAGCTCACAAGAAGTAGGAAAAAGAATGGAGTTTTTAGAACAATTGCTGTACCAAAAAATAAGCAAAATGGAGGGAGCTATAGAAAGAAAGGGTGTATACCAAGAAACTCAAGAGGACATTCAGCCAAGTTATTGGAATCGGATGACGGGAGGACAACAAGGGGGACAAGAAGAAATGAAATGTCAAGGGGCCAGGGGACCTTAAGTAAATGCACAGATACCTGGAGTAACTGCATAACCAATGCAATGCTGACTGCAGGAAATGGGACCAATGTAAATTGGAGAAAAGGAAAAATAACGACAAAGAATACAATAAAAACTCGGAGGAATATTATAAATCGTAACAAGTTTAAAATGTTCTCAATTTACTTTGTCAATGTAAGGGGGCTTAAATAAAAAATTGCATCACTATAAGAAATCATTGATGAAAAAAAAAACCCGAAAGTAGTATGTATAATAAAATTATATGTAAAAGAAAATGAAAAAGTACAATTGAAAGGATATAAATATTTTATACTAAAAAGTGAGGAAGGTAAAAGAGGAATTGTAGTATTTGTGAAAGACGACATATTAAATTTCCGTTGTGAGGTAGAAAGAATTCGTGACTCGAGCGAACAAATGTGGATATTAATTAGCGATGGAAGAAACAAAATCAGACTTGGAGTCATATATGCACCGCAAGAATCGAGAAACAGTATTGAAATATTCAAAAACACGTATAACACTATTGAAAAACAAATAAGAAAAACAGAGTCAAGAGAAGAAAAACTACTCATATGTGGGGACTTTAACCGCAAAATAGGAAAGATAATGATAAATAATAAAGATGAAGTTACAAAATCGGGTAAACTCCTCATCAATTTAATAGTCAAAATGTCTAACGCTTCTTAACTCTAACAATTTATGTAAATGACTTTGGACAAGAAAGGAAGGAGATTCCAAATCTGTATTGGACTATTTAATTATTAAGCAGGAAGATGATTCACGCGTAAAGGAAGTGTATATAGATGAAAAGAAAATCTGGACCCCTTATAGAGTAACTGATAAAATTACTTACAGTGACAACTGCGCAATGACGTACTATCAACTGGTATGAGACAGTATGTAAAGTAAATCAACAAAAGGAAAAAATGGTAATAGGAAAAGGACTAAAGAAATGTAATAGATTAACTCGGGGGCGGGCCTCATAAAAATTGTATCATTAAACGAGAATCTACGAGAAATGTATAATATTTGGGAAAACAAAATTCGAGAAATAATGGAAGAATGTAAGACAGTTATTAAGTGGAAGAGAGTACCAGAAAATATAATTGTAAAGAAATTAAAAAAGATAAAAAGAATTTATAAGAAAAGAAATTATGACTGGAATAATAGTGGAGAAGAAAAGTAGGAAGCGAGAACGCGAGTGAGTTTGATAGAGGAATGGATGATAGAGGAGGAAAAAATCAAAAAATAAAAAGAAAATAATTAAGACAATGGAACGGTTAAAAGGAAGAGGAGGCCTGGATAATGGAGCATTTTGGAAATTTAAAAAAGATATGGATAGAAATACGAAGGTAGAACGAGGAGCTATAAAAAATAGAGAAGGAAAAATTGCAGAAGAAAGTATTGAAAGGATATGAAGATTTTTACCATGATCTTATTACAAATAAGGCAGAAAATAAGGAAGAGAAAAAAGCTGAAGAGATTAATAAACTACACCTGGAAACTATTAAAGCTGTAGTAGAGGATAGACATACCATAAATAGCATTACAAATGAGGATGTTGAAAATGTTATTAGAAAGTTAAAAAATAAGAAGTCAACAGACCAACGAGGATGGAGCAATAGTATAATGAAGAATGCTGGATGGGATGTAATGAGAAGTCTGACAAAACTATTCATTGTAATTCTTAAGACTTACAATATCCCAGAACGGTGGAACAATATGAAAATAATATAAATTTACAAAAGTGGTGATAGAATGGACATAGGTAATAGGAGGGGGATATTCATAACGAGTATAGTTAGTAAAATTTTTGAAAAAGTTAGACTAAATAAGAAGAGAAGTGACTGGAATCGGGGATTAAATATGTATCAGTGTGGAGGAATAGAAGGAAAATCAACAATATACCACATATTAATGTTGAATGCAATAACTGACTATAATAAATATTTAGGTAACAATACATGTTTGGTTTGGGGATGCTGTAAAATGTTTCGACAAGCTAGCGTTGAAGGACTGCATCAAAGAAGCATGAAAAGTAGTAGGCCTAGAAGAAGCACCACTAATATACAACTTAAACAAAAATGGCACAATACAAATAAAAACACCTTTAGGTGACACAAGACCAAGAAATATAGAGGAGGTAGTCAAACAAGGCACGTCTCTGGGACCCAGACTGTGCTCAGTGGACACAAATAGAGTAAATAATATGGGTAAATGCCTGACAAGAATAAGGGAAATAGAAATTCAATCATGTATATTTATGGATGATATAATGCAGGCATCAAGTAACTTAGGAGTAACAGAAAAAGCAATTAGTAATTGTAGATCAATGGAAATACTAAAAAAAATTTATATTTAATAATAAAAAAGAGAAATCAGCAGTAATGACAATAAATGTGATGAGAAGAGAAGCACCTGAAATGAGAACAATTAAAGTGAAAATGGGAAGTACAGAACAAGTGCAAGAATACAAATATTTGGGACAATGGTTCAATAGCAGAGGTGATGACCAAACACATATAGAAAAGAAGAAAGTAAGATAAATTTCATGATAGCAGATCTAAAGAGATATGGAGAGCCTGCTACACTGGGCCATTGGTCAATGAAGGTGAAAATAAAATTGTATGAAACCATAATAGTACCTACAATATTTTATGGAATGGAAACATGGACCACAAGAAGGACAAAGGATATTGAAGAAGTGGAACAAATGCAGGGAAGAATTCTAAGGGAAATAACAGGAATGAAATGTAGTACCCCATATTGGGGATTATTAGCTGAATTAGGAGTGTGGCCAGTCAAAGAAAAAATTGGATACAAGAAGATAATGCTAATGAACAATACATTAAACTCAAATGAGGATAGAGTAATTAAAATCATAACCGAAGATCAGTTGAAAAATCCATACCCAGGATGTTGGGCAGAGGGAGTGGCAGAAATATGTAAATTATATAAAGTAACATTAGAGGACTTGAAAATGATGAAAAAAAGTGAATTAAAGAAAAGTTTGTGACAAAAAATTAATAAATATTTACAGGAAGAACTAATAAAGAGGAAAGCTAAAATGAAAAAACTAAGATTCATTGATGAATTTAAAAGGAAATCATATATTGAAAATATGAAAGAAAAGGATATGAAGATTATAATGGAAATCCGATTAAACATGGTAGAGGTGAAAGGAAACTATAAAGGAAAATATAAGGACATGAAGTGTGAAGTATGCAGGAGAGAGAATGATACGACAGAACACTCGTTTCATTGTGGAAAACTAAGAAACATAGTGGGTGAGATGATGGGAGTAGAGAATATAAAAACCCCAGAAAGTATCAAAAATTATATTGTAAAAATAATGGAAATTAGAAGAATCTGTTGACAGTAAAGGTGTAAGTACATAATAGGAGATACAGTGTAGAGGCTCTGCACCGAAACGTGTGCTGATCCGCAGGATCAAGTGAGCAATTTCTGGAACCTGGAACCTTGGGCTAGGCTGATTGTATTAAATTTAATTATTCAAATCGTTCTTTATTTTTCGTCGTATCCCCTAGTAATTGAGGGGCCTGCGGTCCCCCAATTACTGTCGGTTCAATTATTTGGTCAATAAAACTATAGGAAAGAACGCAGCCATGAAAATTTAAGCTTCACAAATCTTGACACAATGTGCAGCTCAAGATTTTCATGGCTGCGTTCTTTACTATAGTTTTATTGCGGTGCTGGGGTCTTCGGACCGAAACGGAATGGTCTCAGCATGATCATGAAGCCACTCTTCTAGGAACTGCAAGGTTTGATTATGGAATTATTTTGGAGCTTATTAGACTTTGCTCGAAACATAACTATTTTTCTTTCAATGGGTCTTTTTTTTAGACAAAAGGTAGGTTTACCGATGGGCTCTTCGCTCTCTCCAATTTTAGCCAACATTTGTATGGAATTTTTTGAAGTTAATTTTTTGCCAGAATCTTTGGTGCCGGAGGTAACTTGGTTCCGTTATGTTGATGACACGTGTGTTATTTTGGAATCTCATGTGGATTTGGATGAGCTTTTGAGATTTCTTAACAATTGTGTACCTTCAATACAGTTTACGTATAAAGTTGAGATTAGTGGATCGCTCTCGTTTTTGGATGTTCTTATTTTAAGAGATCCCAACCAAAGACCTTTTAAAGTATTTAGAAAGCCTACGCATTCAGACAGCTACATTCATGCTTTTTCCAATCATTCTCTCTCTACTAAAAAAGGCGTTATTTCGGGTCACTTTTTGAGACCTTTCAGGATTTGTGACCCCCATTTATCTTGATGATGAAGTTTTACATATTAAAAGTATATTTAGAGGTTTGGGTTATTCCAATTTGTTCATTGATAAAGCTTATTTCGCCGCTAGGAGATCTTTCTTCTCTCCCAAAATTAGGAATCTGGATAAAGACGTTTTATTCCTGAAAGTGCCTTTTGAGGTTAACAAAGGGCTTTCCTCACTTTTGCCACAGCGGATAAGTTGGTCTCCGCTGTGCCAAATAAATTGTCTTCGTTCATCCGTCATCCTATTACAAAAGCCCCCAACAATTCTGGCGTAGTTCATGAAATCCCATGTGGAGGCTGCCCTCAAAAATACATCGGAGAGACAATTGATTTTCAGAGAAGGATTAATTCCCACAAACTTGACCTGAGCTTGGTTCAGCATAGGGAACTTCATAAACATATTTTTAACTTTCAGGATTCTAAACCTATTTTGAAGGTCAGGGACCAGGAACAAAGACAAATATACGAGACATTTTATATTTTAGGAGAAAACACCATTTCAAATATTAAACTGTCCTACAGTATAGTATGGATAGCTTTATTTTTAACATTTTAAAATATTTTAGGGCAATTTCGGGTCGTGACCGGCTGCCAGAGGTACAGAACTGATTTTTACTTAAAGATTCATCACCTTGAATGTTTGAAATCTGGGCAAATTTTTTGCCTTTGCCAACTGCCAAACGTATGACAGCCACCATCTCTTTGTCTGTGATTATGCCTTAACGCAGTCATTTAAACTTCGGCTTTTCTGCAGGGCGGAAGTTTTTAACCTTGTTGGCTTTGAAAAGGGCTTGGTTGTGACCGGCCGAAATTAATTAGCCTTTTTAAACACTGTTTTAGTCCTTTTCCTCGCGGGTTGGGTGATCTTATATTGTTGCGGTAAATGCAATCAAAGTTTATATATATATATATATATATATATATATAACTGCAATGACCGCGCAGTATATTAACGTATAGAAACGACGTAAGTACAGAGGAGTGTTCTGCACACGAGGAAGAGAAATAACAAACAAATGAAAAATAAGGCACCCGCCGTCTGACCGGCAATTGGAAGATCCTGGGTTCGATTCCCGGGCGGGTGCCTTATTTTTCATTTGTTTGTTATTTCTCTTCCTCGTGTGCAGAACACTCCTCTGTACTTACGTCGTTTCTATACATAATATATATATATATATATATATATATATATATATATATTGGTGGTGTAGTGGTTAGCATCGCTGACTACGAATCCATCGGCCCCTGGTTCGAAACCCGGTGATGGCAGGCGGCGCGCAGCAAATCCAGCTGTTCATCCTTCCACACAATAAAAATTGGTTGGTAGTTAAGTGGGTACCCTAGGTAGCCTAGTGGTCAAGATGCTGGGCTGCTGATCGGGAGGTCGTGAGATCGTGTCCGGGCGAGGACTTTGTTATTTCTGACCGCCCGTGGTGGGTCGTGGTTCGGATTCCACGTTAAACTATAGGTCTAAGGTGGAGTAACAAGCGTGACCTTCGTCAGAATGAAAAATTCGGGTGGAAGCAAAACCAAGGTAACCAAGGTATATATTATATTATATATATATATGTGTGTGTGTGTGCCTCGGTGGTGCAGTGGTTAGTGTCGTTGACTACGAATCCATCGGCCCCGGGATCGAGAACCGGTGACGGTAGACGGCACGCAGCAAAACCCAGCTGTTCATCTTTCCACCCAACAAAAAAATTGGTTGGTAAATAAGTGGGTACCCTGGGTAGCCTAGTGGTTAAGACGTTGGGCTGCTGGTGGGGCGTGGTTCGGATTCCATGTTAAACTGTAGGTCTAACTAAGGTGGGATGACAAGCTTGATCTTTGTTATAATGAACATTTCGGGCGGGAGCTAAACCAAGGTTAACCAAGGTGTATATATATATATATATATATATATATATATATATATATATATATATATAAACACACTCTACAACCCCATCCAGTGTCATATGTTGTGATTGTAAATACTGAAGCATTGCATGTTTGAAAGTTGATATTGTTTGCCATTAACACTTTGAATCAACGTAAAAAAATCCTTCTCTTTTCCATAAATGGCACTGAACATTAGAGAGTAATTTGGCACTGTCGAATTAAAATAGTGAGAGAGGGAAAAAGTGAGAAAGAGGGGTAGGGCGAGGGAGAGTGTGAGTGGCTTATGTATCGGGGAAGAAAGAAATCAAGCGAAACTAAAAAAGTAGTAGAATTTCACTTTATATATATATATATATATATACATATATATATATACAGGGTGTCCCATAAGTCCGGTCTCATAGGAAAATTTATTTTAAATTAAATTTACTAAAGGAATACGTTAGAACTAAAACAAATGTTCAAATTGATGTCTTGTTTTGGGACCTTTTTTTTTTTTGTTGAGGATAGAATAACAATGAAAAAAAAGGGTCCCAAAACAAGACATCAATTTGAACATTTGTTGTAGTTTTAATATTTTACTTTTGTAAATTTAATTTTAAATAAATTTTCTTATGAGACTGGACTTATGGGATACCCTATATATATATATATATATACAGGGTGGGCGGAAAGTAGCTCCCTAATTTAAATTACATATAAATTATGTATAAATTGTGATTGTTTTGTTATATTGTTATGGTGTGTTCTCTAAAGTGGTACAATTGTAACGGTAATCTTTTTTTCTCTAAAGTGTTCTCTTTGTGTTCTCTAAAGTGGTACAATTGTAACGTTCATTTTTTTTTTTTCATTTCAGATTGAAGGGTAACATGGCTGAGCGTTTAACACTGCAGGAGCGTGCCCAGTTGGCGGCACGGTACGAAGTTTGGCAATCTGTCGTTCGAGTTCAAAGATGGTGGCGGGCCATTCACGGACCACGTGCCCAAGTGGACCCGAAAACAATCAAGAACTGCCACTCGAAGCTCATGACCACGGGGTCTGTGGCAGATGTTCGAAGATGTGGTCGCCCTTCGACATCCAGGGCCCAGGAGACGGTGCAGGCAGTTCAGGAAATGTTCGCACGGAGTCCACGAAAGTCAACTCGCCAGGCAGCTCGGGAAAGTGGACTCTCCCGCTACTCAGTGCGAACTGTGCTGAAGAAGGAGCTGAACTGGCGTGCGTGGAAGCCGCATTACTGCCAATCTCTTTCGGACGAGGACTGCGACATTCGCATGGAGCCCCGACTTGACACCGTGCGACTTCTTTCTTTGGGGGTGGGTAAAGGAAGAAGTCTACCGCACCAAACCGAGGACATTGGAAGAACTGGAGGACCGAATTCGGGAAGTCATGTCCTCCATCCCGCCGGAGTTCCTGCTAAAGTCAGTGGACGCCATTCCTGGGCGGCTCCAGAAGCTGGTGGAAAGAGTTGGAGCCCACATTGAATTTTAGAGAAAACCTACCATGTATGCCTACCTTTTCATATTATTTCTTCTGAAATAAAGGGATAATATACGTATTTTTTTACCAATCCAAAATAGGGAGCTACTTTCCGCCCACCCTGTGTATATATATATATATATATATATATATATATATATATATATATATATATATTAATGGTGGACCGGATATCCGCATCATTTTTAACATCCGCATCCGCCCTTCTGACTGCGGATGTTATGCGGATATTACCTCTAATAAATTATGCAATTTACAATTAAATTAGTTTATAAAGTAGCTTATAAGGCCCAGTCATGCACATTTCATGTAAAGTATTAATTATTAATGAACAAACAAATATATAAACCTCAAAATATAAATACCATTAAATCAACAAACACTGCCTGTGCCGCTATGCGTACTCCACTCATTTTTTTTTTCACAGCAACACAGTAACTTTTCAGAATAAAATTGTTCGTATAAAATCAAGCAGTCTATCGTGTTTCGAACAAGATTATTGTAAATAAATACAAAAAATAGTAAATTCTTTAGCAAAAATAAAAATGCTAATTTTCTATAGCAAACACATTGCAAAATTTGCCCAGTTTCTAAAATTAGCAATTGAAAATTGAATGAAACTTGTTTCATTGAATTTTCTGTGGCTGAAACTCTTGAGAAAGTTACTATTTTTATAATAATGAAAACATTAATATTAATTTTAATTCTTATGCATTGCCTCCCATAATAGTAATATCACGAAATTTGAAAAATTGTCATATATTCATAATTCTATATTATATTGATAGATTAACTAAATATCCGTATCCGCATCCGCATCCGCATCCGCAGATGTTGAAAAACTGACATCCGGTCCACCACTAATATATAATATATATATATATATATATATATATATATATATATATATATATATATATATATATATATATATATATTATATAGTGGTAAAAAAAATTACCCTACTTTTATTTGCCCGTTATTTTTATAATGGATGTATATTTTATTATTGGGGTACTCCTTAAGGACCTAGTCTACAAGGAACAATATGGCTGAACCCTCAAACAGTGATGCCGCGTTTGCAGCTGGAACAGAAAATAAAGATCGTGGAGTGGTTTCATATGACAAATTCTGTGACGCGGGTGCAGAGGAACTTTTGCAGAGAATATGGAAGCAGAGATCCACCCGATAGAAAGACAGTATCACGAATTGTTAGAAATTTTCAAACAAAAGGAAATGTAAGCAATGAACATAAGGGTAATAGTGGTAGGCAACGATCCACAAGAACTGCGCAACACGTAAATATGGTTCATGAAATTACTGCTCACAGTCCACAGAAATCAATTCGACATTCGTCAGCAGAAGTAGGTCTTTCTTGAATATCTGTGCATTGGATACTTCATACCGAATTAAATCTTTTTCCCTACAAAATTCATTCACAAGTTTCACTGAATAATGTTCAAAAATAAAAACGAATAGAATTCGCAACATGGATGTTAGCAAAGCTAGAAGAAGATCCCGAGTTTTTGAAACACATCCACTTCACTGACGAGTGAAGAGGGAGATTAATAAACAAAACCTTCGTTACTGGGAAAGTCACGCTGGCGCTCCATTAGAGCTTCCACATAATGTTGCTAAACTAACAATTTGGTAGTAGGTCCCTACTTTTTTGAGAATGAATCTGGAAAAGCAGTAACGGTAACGCCAAATTCATATCGTCAGATGCGATAAAATTTCTGCTTACGACAACTAATTAGTTTGTCCCGTAAAAGAAATAACTTCGTTACTCCAGATTCGCGGTGGTTTCAGCAGGATGGAGCGCTTCCACACACTGCTTGTGAAACTCGCAACGTTTTGAGGAAGCATTTTTCCGGGCGACTAATCTCCCTTCATGAGCCAGTGGAATGGCCCCCATACCCACCCGTAAATGGAGTTACATAAAGACAGGATCTATTCTACCAAGCCTAAGACACTCGAAGACCTAAAGACCAAAGTCTATGAGGTAATCAACGACATCCCAGCAGAGCTATTTCCAAAAATTATGTCAAACATTTGTGTAAGGTTGAATATTGTGTTAGAACAGAAAGGTGATTACGCTGAAGACATTTAATTCAGGTTAATAAACTCCAACGTTTTACGTACTTATTGCATTTGTCTTTATATCGAGATTCCTTTATTTAGCTTAGAACATTTATTTAGAAATAGGCACATATTTCTGGAACACACACACACACACACACACACACACACACACACACACACACACACACACACCACACACACACACACACGTTTTATATATATATATATTATATAACATCGTGTGTGTGTGTGTGTGTGTAAAGAAGAATTAATTACGAAAGAAATCCGAGAATGTTTTGATGAAAATGCTGACTAGTTAATTAGAGAATTTGATGAATGGTTTGGCTGAAAGAACAAATGAATTAATTAAAATTGATAACAATGGGTACGCTGAAACACGATATTGTATTTAACATATAATGTAAACTTATATAGTTACATGTACACAATATATATATATATATATATATATATATATATATATATATATATATATGCACTAGAATCACAAAATAACACGTGACCTTATTAATAAGCAAACAACCACAAGGAAAAGGAAACACAAAGTCCGAGCGCTTTCGTGATATATTCACATTATCAAGGAGGAACAGAAAATATATATATATATATATATATATATATATATATGTATATATATATTTTTTTTTATTTATTTATTTATTTGTAAATGTATCGTTGTTTGGTGTGAAAGAAATACGATATTATAACTATACAGTGTACACCGGAAATGAAAGCAGATTTGAAGCGAGGTCGGAATCAAAATTTATTTAATGATGAAAAAAAAATTAGGTAAAAAATCTTTTCCTTTTGTTACAATCATGTCCTCGATTGCTTAAAGGTGCGTCATGAACACCGTAAAACTGTCTCCTCTCACCTGCTCACCATGGCAGAAATAGAACTGAATGTAGAGGGTGTTCAAATAGAAACGCAACCCAAAACAGAACGAAAAGGGTTAAGTTACAATGATATATGTATTCTCCAATGGGTTGCTTTTCTTTTTGAATACCCTGGATTTTAAAAAATTTAAAAATCTCAGGAGTACACTTAGTAGATCTAAGGTAGATCTAACGCAGTAGTAGTACTAGTAGACCTAACGCAGGGGTGCCCAACCGGTCGTTCGTTCACTAAGCATTTTTTATTCGATCGCGAGGGAAAAATGGGCATTACCCTAAAATTGCAATAAATATAGAAATTATAATTTAGTCCATTCATTCAATTTAGTAGTTCGTAAAAATAACTACGTGGGACATGAATGCAGCTGTAAGGTATGGAAGTCGGAGGAAGTAGGGATGGAAAGGGTGGAAGACAGTCGAATACGGGAAGGTATATCTAGGTAAATCATTCTTCAGTTCCCCACAAAATCGTTGGATAACCCTGATTTAATGCTCGATTCTTAGCATTGCAGGGTTCCCCGATATTAATGTAATACTACTGCTACTACTAATAATAATAATAATAATAATGATGATGATGAAAAACTAGGGTTTTAACTTTTAAGGGTTCAAAAAAACTTTGACCCGATCTCTCGTTTGCTTACCTTCGCGGAACTTTGTTGCGAATCTTCATTTACTCTTATATCAAATAATAATGAGTCGAGAAGGTTAGAAACTAGCAGAATAATGATCAAGCTATGTAGACCAGAGGTTCTCAACCGGTGGTAATTACCCCCAAAGGGATAATTTGGAATATCCAGGGGGTTAATGGAAGCCCTACATATTTTTTTTTAAGATTGGTGTTTAAAGACAATTGTATGATTCTAAACGTCTTCTTTAACTTTTGGTTAATTTACGCGTCATTAGGGGTAACGGGGTGAGCCCCAATGCTTCAGGTGGGTAATGGAAGTAAGTGGGTTGAGAACCCCTGAGCTAGACGAACACGGTCCATCGCGTTAACTCTTGGAGCATTATTATCATTATCACCATTATCATTATCAGCATCAACGGGTGATAGATAGATAGATAGAATCATAATAATACGGGAGTTAGCGCCGTTTAGCGCCGTGCACTCTGAGCGCGCTTAAATCTTAAATATCTGAAAACTGTACCTAAATGTTTTATAAATATATAAAGGTGTAGAAATTAAACATTTTATTTGTATAACAAATTAATCGGTGCTGGTTAAGTATGCGGTCTACCTACGATTGGTTAGGTTTAATCATGATATTTTCGTTAAAACTAACGAAAATATCATGACTAAACCTAACCAATCGTCAAGGGCGATTGACAATGGGATGTAAACAAACAATTAGTAAACAAGATAAGAAGCTATAATTAAAAGGTAGACCGCCGAATCGTAGGTAGACCGCATACTTAACCAGCCACCAATTAATCTTCTATTCTTTGCATCAATACGTATGCGCATTATGGTTAAAAATACCTTGAAATTGTGATGCCGTTTATTTAGTGTTTGTATTTATAGGCTATCTTTTTTTTGGGGGGGGGGGGGGGGGGGAATTAGCTGAACTAAATATGTATTCACTAAGCGTGGACTTATAGGAGAACCAATTCGAGTATTTAAAACTGATAAATGGCTTTGTTAATGTAAATTATAGGAAATTATGTTATAGTGATAGTGAATCAGTTACAAGAAGAAATGGATATAATTTGAAAGTCCAAAGCTTTTAAGAGTAATGCTGTGAAGCAATTCTGGTACTTGTAGGTTATCTCCGCCCCCCCCCACCACCAATTTTGACAGAATATTTTCGTTAAAACTAACGAAAGTATCACGACTTAACCTAACCAATTATCAAGGGCGTACAGTTGATATATTAGTAAATATGATAATAAAAACCCACTCTAATAGACAGAGTTTATTTCCACAACAGTTTCGATGCCCACTGGCATCCTCTTCGGGTGGATACAGAAAAAACGAATGAACCGAATACAAGACCAACAAAACCAAAAACATTCGTTTTTCTGTATCCACCCGAAGAGGATGCTAGTGGGCATCGAAACTGTTGTGGAAATAAACTGTGTCTATTAGAGTGGGTTTTTATTATCATATTGTGACTTTCACGTAGAAAAAGTGAAGTTTTTTTGCATTTATTAGTAAATAGTAAATAATATTACAGAAACAAACAATGTTATAATTATTAATAGATCAACTGTACGTCCTTGATAATTGGTTAGGTTAAGTCGTGATATTTTCGTTAGTTTTAACGAAAATATTCTATCAAAATTGGGGGGGGAGATAACCTACAAGTACCGCAATTGTTTTCATGTAAACTTAAACTTATATTTAAACTTAAAGGCTTTAAACGTTCATACATTAGACATTTCATTGTTAGGTTCTTCATTAAACATTTCATTAGATACTTCGGATTAGTTTCTTTAATTGTTTAAAAAATTAGGATAATTTAGACATTTCAGTCCACTTACTGAAATGTTTAACCGAATGTTTAACTAATGTGAAATGTCTATCTACTGTATTAGACATTTGCAAATTCACAAAACTGGGACAATGAAACGTCTAACGAAACGTCTACTTCTATTTAGAGTGTGAGGGGCCTCGTGCGTATTCATTACGAGCACTCATTATGTGAAACGAACCACTGATAGTGTGAGAATATTCATTACGAGAATATTATTGATAATATAATTATCATCAATTAAGAGAACCAAAAACTGGCACAGCGCCAGTATTTGGTTCTCTTCATTGATGAAAATTATATTATCAATAATATTCTCGTAATGAATACTCTCACACTATCAGTGGTTCGTTTCACATAATGAGTGCTCGTAATGAATACTCTCACACTATTAGTGGTTCGTTTCACATAATGAGTGCTCGTAATGAATACTCTCACACTATCAGTGGTTCGTTTCGCATAATGAATGCTCGTAATGAATACTCTCACACTATCAGTGGTTCGTTTCGCATAATGAATGCTCGTAATGAATACTCTCACACTATCAGTGGTTCATTTCACATAATCAAGGTCACAAAGGATTTAATTATATGTGAGTGAACAATAAATTATAATTCCTAAACAGAGTAAATTAATAAAAAACTTTTAACAGAACAGATGGGAAAGTCTAAAAACAAAACAAAAAAAACCCAGTGGTTTCCAAATGGTTATGGTCGGATTTAAGTTCTCGTAACCTAATTAAGGGTACCCAAAATTCCCTCTCAACTCACAATTACACCCCAACAACTCATTCCACCTCCGTCCTCTTCCCCAAAAATGGATGGAACCGACTCTGCCTTCATGGAGATTGAGGGAGCGTTAAAATCAAATAAACCCCATGCAGATAACGGTTAAAATGAATCTGTCCAATATGGGTCTTTAAAATATGGCGGACAAATATTTGCGCGCAACTCGAGACATCGAAATGAAAATAATGTTAAAAAACACGGAATTTACATTTACAAATTTTGCATGTAAAAAGATTCTCTAAATTAACACACACACACACACACGCACACACACACACACACACACACACACACACACACACACACATACACACACACACATCATAAGCATCCTGTAAGCTGGTAATCCGGATTATCATAAAGCATGAAATGGACTGCCCCTTGGCTTTTCCTTATACAGTATATGACAGCTTAAATCTCCATACAGGAGCCAACCATTAAATTTTATGTAGATAAAGAAAAAGCTCACGTAGAATGGCCATTAAAAGTAAATTTATTAAGGAAGAATGTGCAGCCATTGTGCTCTAAACATTTTACGGGCGTCGATGTTTAATACATTTGTATTTTAGATAAATTAAATGCAATTAAATAAAATTGTTCTAATTTTAGCGTTAGGAATTATTCTTTTAATGATTCTTAAACAAAATCTCGGGAAATAAAAATATTATTTGGTGCCATTCATCGTAAACATATTATTATTATTATTATTATTATTTTAATAATAATTTTAGGAAAGTTCGTTATTAATGATACTTCATTAGAGGGGATTATTGATAGCTTCCATGAGTTCGTTATTTATCCAAGTTGACGACAACAAAAACAACAACAACAATAATAATAATAATAATAATACAATTATTTTGTTTATTAATGAGAAAATAACTTAAAACTTTGATTTTTTTTTTTTACATTTGGAAAAGCTTATTGCAACCATTGCAACGGAAGGAAATGAAGCCATGAAATAAATTTGAAACGCAATGACCTTTTATCAAAGGAAAATGGGTAAATTGTTATCAATACAATTTTTATTAAAAAAAACTATTTGGGTTTATTTCAAAATTGGGTTTTATTTATTTTAGGATTTAAACGTGTTCTTTATTTCTGTTAATAAGAGTTTTTCCTGAAAAAAATAAAATAAAATAAAAAATAAAAAATAATATATTTTTTTTTGGTTATAGAAAACATTTAAAATAAAAACTGATACATTTCTCAAGGGGTAAAAGCAATTACATGCAAAATATTTCAAACACTGAAGCCATTTTCCGGTTTTTCTCGTTTTTTTTTCCATTTTGAGCAAGGAAATATGTGAAAGCAAAATGCTTTCTTTATAGCTTTATACTCCCTTCACTTAAAGTATTAACACTAAGTGGTATATATGAGAGAGAGAGAGAGAGAGAGAGAGAGGAGAGAGAGAGGAGAGAGAGAGAAGAGAGAGAGAGAGAGAGAGAGAGAGAGTTACAAGGAAAAGAAGTACCTCAAAAGGCCTTGCGGCCCATACCGAGGAGGTACCAATGGCAACGGGTGCCAGGGAAAATTTTATATACACTCAAATAGTGTGCAAGATTTGGTCTAACCTTTTCTTGAACTGATCCACAGAGGAACTGTTCACAACTTCTGATGGTAACCTGTTCCACGTGTCACAGATCTTATACGTAAAGTAATTCCCACACACACTAGTCCTAAACCGTTTCAAATCCAACTTCCAACCATTGTTGCGAGTTGGGTTATCATTTAAACTAAATATGCTTCTAAAAACGACATCGTTGAACCCGCGTAAGAGCTTGAAAACCTCGACCGCGCAGCCTCCGAGTTTCCAGCGAAAACAAGTTCAGGGCGCGTAACCGTCGATTGTAGCCCATATGCCTAACGGAAGGGATTAACTTTGTGGTCCTCGCCTGCACTCGCTCCAGCCTCTCAATATCTTTCCTGAGGGTGGGCGACCAGAACTGCACAGCATACCATGTGCGGCCGAACCAGGGAATTGTACAGAGAGAGCACAATCTCCTTGTTCCGAAACTGAAATTACTTCCTGATATAACCCAACAGCTTCTGGGCTTTCTTTTCCCCCTCTACGCACTGTTTCGTAAACTTAAGGTCGTTGCTAATTAGCACACCCAAGTCCTTTTCCAAATCAGTCGCCTCGATATTACTCCCAACATCGAGTAGTCCGACTTGGGATTGGCTTAGCCAATGTACATCACCTTGCATTTATCCAAGTTAAACGGCATTTGCCATTTTTCGGACCACTCTCCTATCCTACGTAGGTCCGCACGCAGTTGCTCGATCGCCTCCGGCGTCCCAATATTGGCCCCAAGCTTGGTGTCATCAGCGAATTCGGCTATCCGACTGACGATGCCTCCGTCTATATCATTTATGTAAATGATAAACAACAGCGGCCCCAAAACGGAACCCTGAGGAACCCCGCTAGTGACCGAGGCCCAACCCGAACTAGCCCCTTTAATTACAACCCTCTGCCGCCTATTCTTCAGCCAGTTTTCAATCCACCTACCTACTTCCCCACCGATACCCACGCGCGCACTTTCGCCATTAGCCGGCGGTGAGGTACCTTATCAAAGGCTTTCTGAAAGTCGAGATAAAGTATATCAATCGCCCTACTCTTATCATACTCAGTCAACATGACGTGGAAAAACTCGAGCAAGTTGGTGAGACACGACCTATGCCGTCTAAACCCATGTTGGGAGTCCCCATATAGGCCGGGCTGAAACTATAATTTTTGTTTGATTTTAATTTATCAGAGTGACTAACAGTTGGCTTTTGATATAAAAATAAAATTCCTGAAAAGAATAATTGGTGGCCACCAACGTGTGTCCGGCCACCCCCGTTTTTGTAAAAACATCTAATGCCGCACTAGCAAAATCAGGAAAATGGCAATATCTCTTCTTCTGAACATGTTAGAGAGATGATTTGCATACCAAAAGATGCAGAATTTGATGTAGAACAAATTATTAAGAGTGGTATTTTTTCATAAAACCTTTAGGTTTTGAGTTATTTTAGAAAAACTAATTTTTTGGGCCCATAGACCCCCTTTCAACTGAATGTCAACACAATAAAACATTCTCAAGCTCCAAATTGACATGTATTAGTGGTTTTCAATCAGCAATCAAAATCAATCAAAATCAGCCATTTTAAATTCATTGAAAATGCTTTTTGACATTCCAAAACGCCAAACATTAAATTATACAATTAACAAATTGTCATTTTGTCATATTTTAGCATGATAAATAATAATCTAGAACTTAAAATATTTTTTAGACACAAAATCTTTCATTAATTTACGTGATCTAATTTTGTTTCTAATAAGACCATCTCTACGCTCATGACCTACAACAGCCAAGGATGCTTCAGTGACAAGCTTGATGTGCCTTTCAACATTCTGACTGTGGCACTCGTGATCCAGTTTCAATGCGGTATTAATGATATCACGCAGTTCATCATTACTGAATTCTTTTAATACAGGTGGAACAGTTTCCCATTGGGACATAGCAGACAGCTTGTGGTATGCAGAAGCTTTGAAATTCATGATTGGCTTTCTAAAGACCCTAACATTCTCATCTATAGCAGGATATTCATCAGTACCACCTTCATGATTCTCTTCATTCTCATCATCACTTTCAATTATTCCACCTGCAAAATCATTGCTACTACCAGATTCATCATCAAAATCCTCTATAACTCCCCTCAGACACAGAACTTTATTGACAGCACACCACCTCACCTCTTCATCTTCATCAGCCAGCATTCCAACTAAAATATTTTCACCATGAGCAAAGTAGCTGTTATTGTTTAATACGTCATAACAAATTTCTCTAATTTTCCTGTCAGGGAATTTATTTACTCTTTGGATCATATTGAATAGGTTTCTTGACCCATCACTTAGCCTCTTATTAGCCTTGATATTGAACCAACTGTGAAAGTATACTTTGATGATGAATTCTACTATGATTTTGAGGTTCTTACTAGGTCTTTTTGTGAAACATAAAAGCGAAGAATTCTACAGGCTAAGGTGAGCCATCGAGAGTGATTTAGCAGACCAACTTCTAAGAGTGCAAGGTCTTCATCCACTTCACCAGTAATAATTGCCCAGCAGATGCAGTATCCATAGTATTGGTCTGTTGATAAATTATTGACCACCTCATTTGGTAGAAGCACAAATGCAGGATAAGGTATAGATTTGAAGTCCACAACATTCCATTCTGACACATCCCCATTGAGCTGAGAACCAATAGGGCCAGAAAATTTGTCTGGACTTTTTGTTGTCCCATCTAAAGTTATGAAGATGTGTCTAAGTGGCAATTCATTTAGATGCAGAAGACAAATATCCCACTGAAGAGGTTGCCCTAAAAACATTTCCAAATATCTGATTGACCCATGCATATGTCCTGTGTTAGTATTTGTCCCATCTGCTTTAACTAAGTTTAATTTGGCCTCACGTTCTGTCCTTTTAATGATCTTATAAATGCCATGAGCAATGTCAATGCCTTTGCCACTCTCCGGGGTAAAATGGTCGAGGTAGAAATCATCTGAAAATGTAATTAATTTTACAATTAAATAAAAATGAAAAAGGAAGGAATAAGTTAACTGGACAGTTGTCACTTAAAAAGAAAAATTTTTAAGTAATTGAAATATTACTTTATAGTACAGTAATATAACAGCATAACGCCTATAACTGTATGACAATCATTTCCATTTACCTGGCTCTCCAGTAATGACATAATGTTCCTCTAGGATTGTGGATGTATAATACTTTTCATTTACTTTGTTAACAGCAAGTGTAGCATCCTTTCTACCGTCAAAGCCAATGCCAGTCACTTTTTCAAATATCACTTCTTCCTTCTTCCTTTCAGCTCTCAATTTAGCTCTCTCCCTTCTCAACTTGTTTCTGAAAAGTATTTCAAAAATATTGGCCATGCATTACTGCATTAGCATTATACAAATATACAAAATACAAATGTCAGTGTCCTGTTTGAAACTAATTAATATAAATACAAAATAGAAATTTTGACGCTAATTAAAAATAATAGTAAATCTGGTGATTTAGAACTTATAGCAGAAGCTAAGAAATGTAATATCTAGAGTGATTAAAAACATACTTATCAATAACATTTTGTATGTTATCTGGGGTGATTACTCCAAAGTCCACCAATGTAGCAAACCAATAGCCGCTCCTGCTCTATCACTTACTTGATATCTGTTAGGATATTTAAAGTAGATTTACATATCTATTGTCAATGAATAATTTATTGGTAATCTTAATCTCTTAGTCACAATGATTTCACTTTAAGCTGTATTAAAAGATTTATCTTTCAGTACTATACCTGTCACATGCTTCAGCTAATGAGCGTAATCTAGTTCTGTTCTGTAATGTTGAGACTTCTGGAACATAGTCTGCATCAAATGAATCATTACAACTGTCGCTATCTGTCAACTCAGGAATGTCCATAGGTTCAGGAGGATGAGGATGAGGAACTGATTCTTTTGCTTTTTGAGATTGAATAACCCGTGATTTGAATTTTAAGTCAGTGGCTGTTTCTGGGACTTCTTTCAGGGTACAGTAACCATGCCTAGTTGTTTTCTGGTCCTACAAAGTGATTATATTTCATTACACTATAATGTATCTTTTATCTATGGGTCTCTATATATAAATTGAAATTCTTACAGAAATGAGAAAATACTAAAATATTACTTATCATTAACATCATTAATAGTGTATTATTGATATTACTAACTTATTAAATGCACTTTAAAAATTGTAGCAAATTATTAATAATTGATGATATTAATAATTGATAATTAATTAATATTAATTAATAATTTACAACTTGAAATTCAATCAACAGACCTACCTCATAAAACTGGTAATCAGATTCAGTCATTTTTAGTAAGTGCTTTTTCTCTGTATCTGCCAACAGTTTGTGATCATATTGATATATGTCAATAAAACGTTTACAGTTTTCAGAAAATCATCCAGATCTTGATGATATTTAGGTCCCCTTTTCTTTTTGTCATACTTCAGAAGGCGGTTGAATTCCTTTATTTGGGTTTTCAGTCGGCTCTGTATGGCATTTACTGATATTGGATAAACATTATATGTGACCCACAATTTATGCAATTCCTCAGAAGTAGCTCTCAGTACAGCATCTGTTTTATAGTCTCCGAAACACAAACACCTTTCAATAACTTGCTTCAACGTAGGCAATTTCCCTAAAGGAAACTGTTCTGCTGGCATAAAACGTACATCACCAAGTACTTTAGCAACTGTTTTCCTTGTAGAAGTCATACTTTATATTGCAAATGTTGAATTCAATGACAAATTGCAGTTGGAAATTATAACAAAGGCACCTGAAAAAAAAACAAGTTTTCAATTTATTACGTTTAAAAAAAGTTCATGAAGCAGCCCCACCCTCTATTCTTTAATCAAGCATAATGGATGCAAGATAACAAGGAAAAGTCATATCATGTGATCACTATGTCCATGTCAACATCCTTTTAGGGCAATGTTAGTAATCAAAAAGCCAAATCATGCTTATTTTAGAATTTCTTTTGTCACTAAGGTCCGTCGAAAGGGGATCTATGGGCCCCAAAAATTAGTTTTTCTAAAATAACTCAAAACCTAAAGGTTTTATGAAACAATACCACTCTTAATAATTTGTTCTAAATCAAATTCTGCATCTTTTGGTATGCAAACCATCTCTCTAGCATGTTCAGAAGAAGAGATATTGCCATTTTCCTGATTTTGCTAGTGCGGCATTAGATGTTTTTACAAAAACGGGGGTGGCCGGACACACGTTGGTGGCCACCAATTATTTTTTTCAGGAATCTTATTTTTATATCAAAAGCCAACTGTTAATGACTCTGATTAATTCTATCTTGAGTTTCAGCCCGGCCTAGACTCCCCAAGCAGCTTGTAGGAATCCAAATGATCAACGATCCTATCCGCTATTATCCCCTCTAATAATTTACCTACAACTGAAGTGAGACTAATGGGACGATAGTATAGGATGCAAATTATCGAAAGTCCATTTATCGATAAATGATTGAAAAAAATTCGGATTATCGATAATTATCGATAAATTTTCTAATTAAATTAGCTGTCTCATTAATAGAAGAAAAACGCAAAATTATAAGAACAGATTTTAATGAGATCATTCTACATTGTGACAGCCATAGTTATTTAAACAGATTTTAGTTTTTTATCCTTATTAAGGAAGTAACATTTCAAAAAGCATAAGGCATTAATAGTGGCTGGAGAGAGAGTGCATCGAATCTTCGTTATGAAAATTCCCGCTGAAGAAAATGCACGCTCTGCTTCACAGCTTGTAGGCTTGATGGTCCTTAATGCATCGTACAATCGATCTAGATTTTCGCTTCTCTTTTTCTTTACTTCGTACAGTGCGAATTCACTGCCTGCATTGAACATAGAGGACTTACTTACGTTTTTTATTTCTAATAAATCTCATTTGCAAGAGAAAATTTGTTCATTTAGCGTAAACTTAAAAAATCAGGAAGTGATCTGAAATTATCGATAAATCTGCTCGATAATTATACGATAGTTGACTTTCATTTATCGATAAATTATCGATAGTATTTTATCGATTGCAACCCCTAGACGATAGTTCCCTGGACTTTCGTGATCCCCTTTCTTAAAGATAGGGGTCACTTGGCTTCCCTCCAGTTACCAGGCACCTGGCCCGACTCCAACGATTTGTTGAATACTGTAGCCAGTGGGGAGCCACCTGGTCGCGCACCTCCCGCAACACTCTGGGGAGAAACTGCTCTGGCCCAGGAGCCTTAAACGCGCTCAGTTTGTCTATTCTATTGGCAACGACTGTCGCGGTACATCGAACACTATCCAGGCCAGCACCTTCGTGCCTCACGCCTGGCTCGGGGATGATGCGGGTGTCCTCCCTGGTGAACACTCCCGCTAAGTACTCATTAAGCACATTGTCGATGTCCGCGTCGGAGGTCCGCAGAACGCCGCTTCGGTCCTTTATCATGCTTCTAATGAGCTTTCTACTATTAACATAACTGAAGAACTCCTTAGGGTTCCCCTTGCAGAGGCTTGCCACCCGTAGTTCTTCGTTACGTTTCGCTAGCCTAACCTTCGCCTTCACTTCCCTACACAGGCGGACATACGCTTCAGTGTTCTCATGGGAACGATTGGTCTTCGCCCTCCTATACGCTACTTTCCTGTTTCGGATAGCCGAAGCGATGTCACTATTGAACCACTTAGGCTGCGTTGAAGCAGGGGTGATCGGTTTTGAGGGTATGGCAGCAGACTGCAGCACCATAAACTCGTCCCGGAATGCACTCCACACTCCCTCAACATCGCCGCTGACCTCTAACCCCATCTCATCTACGCTATCCCGGAGGCTAACAAAGTCCGCCCGCAGGAGATCGAGCTTACTGCCTCTCGAGTTACTACGCTTCACCCGAGGGACGCACACACGGAACCTAATTAGACCGTGATCACTCCCGCCTAACGATTCGTCAACGGTGAGGCCAGTGACGAGGTTGTCTTCGGTCGTGAATACTAAGTCTAGAACGCATTCGCCTCGTGTAAGCTCATTGACCCACTGAGTGAGGAAGTTCTCATCAACAAAGTCAACTAGCCTCCTCCCTTCAGCATCAGCAGTCCTGTCTTCCCACTTTATGCCGCGACAGTTGAAGTCTCCTAAAACTACACACACCCTATCCCCTAACAGGCTACGGAGTTCGGTGTACAGGGCTGTATCCTCCTCGAGGAGGAGATGCGGAGGTCTGTACACCAAGATTAACCTATAGTTCGTCCCTCCCAGGTTCAGATCGACGCCAAGCAGCTCCCGTTCCGACCGGAACTGGCAGTCAACCGGACTCAACGTGCCCCTCACGTATATTAGTACTCCTCCCCCCTCCCCACGGGTGCGGTCTTTGCGAAACATTCTATACCCTGTAATTTCGAACTCCTCAACGTAGTCCCTACGATCAGTATGAATTCAGGACTCGGTGATAGCAACGATATCCTGGTATTCTGATGCTAAGAGCGCCCGTAGCTCGCAAAACTTATTCCTAATCGACCTAGCATTAAAAAGCATTGCACGGAGGGAGCCTTCCCTATTCTGACCTCCCCCTAGCACGACCCGTTTCCCGAACAACCAGGATTATCGGGAGTTGAAGAACCCCTCACCAACGAGGGGGCAACTTCCGCAGGAGCCTGAGCCCCCTCCAACGTGAGAGAGAGAGAGAGAGAGAGAGAGAGAGAGAGAGAGAGAGAGAGAGAGAATTCAAGCATTTTAGGAATTGACGGGCTCGTTTGACTCTTTCTTGCCTAGTGGTCTCCCCAGAGATTAGTTAAATCGTCTGGCATTAGCTATGCTTAAATCAGGAAAGTGGGAGTTGTGCGTTGTATAAACTAGTAATAATAATAAAGCGTAAAATTTGCTTGGAAAGGACAGTTCTCTACTACGTATGTGTTGGAAGGCATTACCTGTACCATATATATATATATATATATATATATATATATATATATATATATATATATATATATATATATACTGTTGCATTTTATGTATGCCTCAAGATGCATAAATAGAATAATCAGTTGTATTAGTACTATTATTATTATTATTACTAGTACAGTTCCCGTCGCTTCGCTGACGGTTAGACAGGCTAAACTACAGAAAAGAACGCAGCCGTGAAAATTTTGAGCTTCACATTGTGTCAACATTTCTGAATCTGGTATCTCGCATTAACAGTGGCATTGTCGTATGTAATGTATATTTTTGTTACACATAATGTATACCTTGTGGCTTGTAGTATATGTATAAACAGAACATTAAGATTGATTGATGGATTCCTTATTCTTTATTTGAATTATTCAAAATCACGAAATGGAAATTATTGGAATCTTTGAAACTCTACCAAAAAAAAATTCCTTTTTCGATCTGACTTTCCATTTCGTTTTATTAAAAATCTTTTCCGCGAATCTCACTAAAATATTTTCCATTTTTTTTTTTTTTTTTTTTTTAATGTTGAAGTTATAACTTTTTTTTTTTTCTTTTTAACTTAATTAAATCGTTTTGATCGAAATATTTTTTTTTTCCCTTTCTTCCACTTATCGACTTTCTCCTGAGCAACGACGTCAAGCGAGTAAATCGGTTAACCTCTTTTTTTTTTTTTTTGGTTAACGTTTTAATTACAATAAAGTTAAATAAAAGCAGGAATATTCTTCGAATCTCGATTTGTACAGTTGTTGACCGTGAATCTCATTCGCGATGGGGAATTCGCTACAAAAAACAAAATGTATTGAATATTAAAACGTTATTTTGATAATTAATGATAAATAATTATAATTAATAATTAATAAATAAATACATAATAATTGATAAAATAAAATATTCAAATTAACTAATAAATTAACAAAAAATATTAACACAACCAAAATTGAAAAAAAAATATGATAAATCACTTTTAAAACGTTCATTTCTTCTCTTTTGATGGGATCACCTGAAGATCCGTCACCCAAGCCTTCTCTAGTTAGCCTTATAAGTCTAACTAACGAAAATATCACGACCTAACCTAACCAATCGTTAGGTCAACTGTACGCCCTTGACGATTGGTTAGGTTAGGTCATGATATTTTCGTTCGTTAGACTTATAAAGCTAACTAAAAAGGGTTGGGGTGACGGATCTTCAGGTGATCCTTTTGATGCCACAAAAAGTTATAAAAGAAAAAGTAATTAAATTTAAAATTGGATATTGGAGTGTGAAAAAAAATTGTTTATCAAAAGTTTGTAAAATGGTCATAATTTGCCAGAGATTAGTTGAAAACTGTTGCAGAAGGAGTAAACACCTTTAAATGGAGACAAGGAGTAAAGTACCAAGAACAACCAAATACATGGTTAATTATTTATTTGGCAACCGAACCAAATGATTAATTCACGCACGATTTCATTAACCATTTAATTTGGTACCATATCATTTAATTTCGTACCATACCACGATGGTGATATTCCAAAATCTTCTACTTCAGTAATTCGTAACTTTTTTTTTTATTATTCCTGGCATCCCAATGTCATCTATCTTCTTTCGCGGCACCTCTGAATATTTTGTCTCCTTTCGCGGCCCCCTGAGGTTTCGTGTCTGCCACTGTTCAACATCCAGTTCCCCCCCTCTCCTGAGTACCACGTAACTTGAAACTGAGCCATATGGACGTAATAAATTGTGAATGTTTTTGTTTGATTTGAAATTTACATTTGTTAAATTTTGAATTCTGAATTCATTATTTTTGCGATTTTGTTGACATTTGGCGGAATCCTGATTGCTTAATACTCTTTTAAGCATTAAAACCTCAATTTTACAAAAGTAAAAACCTACCTACCTACGTACTAATAATATATATATATATATACACACACACACACACAGGGTGAGTCAAAAGACTGGAAACATGGGAACTATGCTTTTCAATGTAAATATACATACATATATTTGCATTGAAAAGCATAGTTCCTACGTTTCCAGACTTTTGACGCACCCTATATATATTATATATATATATATATATATATATATATATATATATCACTTCAGAAAGGCTCATTTCAAAATGGAGAAGAAATATGCGAAATGAGATGGTGATGCATATGAAATCTAACGTGAAATATATCTGTCGACGTTTCGATAAAGGGGAAATAAAAGCTTTCAAAGGTATGGTTAAATTGCATTCTGAAACGTCAACCGAAAGTCACGTTTTGTCACTCATGCGAAAGCTTTCGGAACAATTTTAAGTGTTCGAACTAAAGCCATTTCTTATTCCTTATTTGTTTTACGTAATTAATTCTGTTATTGCATTTTAGCGGCTGAAGTGGGACGCAAAACAACACACACACACACACACACACACACACACACACCATGCATAACAAACATGCAATTGAGCGATAAAAAGAAAACGTGTTGTATGGCTACGAATCCAGCGGCGCCGGGTTCAATTCTCGATGACGGCAGGCGGCGCGCAGCAAACCCAGCTGTTCAACCTTCCATACAATAAAATTGGTTGGTAGATAAATGGGTAGCCTGGTGGTTTAGACGCTGGACTGCTGATCGGGAGGTCGTGAGATCGAGTCCGGGCGAGGACTTTGTAATTTCGACCACTCGTGGGTAGTGGTTCGGATTCCACGTTAAGCTGTAGGTCTAAGGTGGAGCAACAAGCTTGACCTTTGTCAGAATGAAAAATTAGGGCGGAAACATAACCGAGGTTATATATATATATATATATATATTATATATATATACAGGGTGTCCCATAAGTCTGGAACCATAGGGTAAAATAAGTAATTTATGTTTTTCCGTTTATGCAAGTGCCCATGATGTCTTTGAGTAAGGAAGAACGCATCCAGGTAATTCTGCTCGTAGGAAATCGGAGTCAGAGGGAGGTCGCTGAGGAATGCATCCGGACCGAGCGCCGATAAATAACATACAGCTCTATCGGCAAACTTCTAGCAAAGTTCAGGGAAACGGAATCCATAGGAGATAAACCACACAGTGGACCTCCGAGGACATCCACCGACGATGACACAGCCGCTACCATCCTCTATCATTTCACAAACAGTCCCCAAAAGTCTCTTCGGCGTTTTTATTGCCGTTTTTATCATTTTATGTATTAGGGTGGTCCCAAAAAAATTCCGAATTTTTCACATGGTACTTTCTGGTTATGTTACATGGAGTAGTTTAGCACTCTGGCAAAATATTTATACAATCAGGTAATTTTTAGGGGTCGCTCACGCCATGTTTAGTTTGAGGTTACTTGCTACTGCAGGATACTAAAACCATTGTAATTACTCAAAGAAAGAATTGTAACATTACTGCGTTATAAAAAATGCATGACTTTTTAAAATAATAATTGGGTGTTGTATTACGCCTTTACTTAAGAAAAAACACTAAGTAGTAAGATCTAGGGAATAAAAACTTCAAATTCTCAAGTATTGTTTGAAGGTCCAACTCCTTCACTTACAAACAAATGCTTATTAGGTTCTGGAAATTTTGAACGGTGTTCCGAGACTACTTGTAAGAGGAATTTTTTCTGCTCTTCACTTTTAGTTAGAAAACAGTTGAAATCTTGAATCAATTTTACGCTTCTTTCTGCTGTGTTATTCACAACCGTAAGACTCATCACACACACTAAAAGCATAAACATTGTAATGTAACTAATGACAAAACGAAAAATTACCTCGTTCCAAATCCAAAACGTCTGAATTCACAACTCAGTAATATGGGTTTCGTCAAAATATGATTTGGACATTTATAATATGTCCAATATAATGTATAATAATAATAATACCTTACCTTACCTTACAACCTTACAAAGGTTCCGCGCGATGATTTCTCATTTCGCGAAGGTCAAGCTTGTCGCCCCTCCTCTCGAGTTGGCCTGGTGAAGTAGTGAGTTGGATTCTTGCGCTCTCCACCTCACATAGCCAGGTACGCCCGGCTCATCGGGGATTGTTCTGAGCCAGGCGTCTAGTCTTCTTTTGAAGATTTCCACTGCAACTCCCTTCGTGTTTCTTAGGTCTTTGGGCAACTGATTAAACAGTTTTGGTACTCTTACTACAAAACTATTTTCTTTCACGGTTAAGGATGTTCCCTGTCTCGCCTTCAATTTGGGAATACGACACAGTCTACCGCTTCTACTTTCCACCGTTGTTTGGGGAGTTATCGGATTTAGAGTAAGATTAGGGACTAGTTTCTCCATTATTTTCCAAGTGTAAATAATGGTGTATCTCTCTCTTCTCCTTTCCAATGAATATAGGTCTAGTTCTCGTAATCTTTCCCAGTAATTTAGTTCTTTGCACCCATTGATCTTGGCTGTGAAGCTTCTTTGGATCCCCTCCAGCTGTCTAATGTCTTCTTTTTTATATGGGGATGTTAGTACCGAGCAGTATTCCAATTTGGGTATTATCAGGGTTTTCAGTAGAGGAATCATTACATTCCTATCCCTTCGTTTAAAGGTTCTCAATATCTGTCCTGTTATTCTCTTTGCTCTGTTTACTGCTATCTTATTTTGTGTTTCAAATTTCGCATCATCTGTCATTACAACTCCTAAATCTTTTGCTCTGGAATTTCTCTGAATTTCCTGTCCATTTGGGGTATAATATTCCATGGACTTTAGGTCTTCTCTTTTTCCGTACCGTAATAGCTGAAATTTTTCGGTGTTAAACTTCATATTGTTGTCTTCAGTCCACTTGTAGATTTTGTTTATGTCGGTTTGTAGAGATCCTATGTCTTCTGGGTTTCTTATTTTTCTACTGATCCTTGTGTCGTCCGCAAAGGATGTTACTGTGCTGTCTCTGGTAACATCCTCATCTATGTCAGTTAGCATGATTATGAAGAGTAGTGGAGCTAATACTGTTCCTTGTGGTACCTAGCTGAGGACCTCTGATTCTGATGAAGATACTCCTTGTACTGTAACGACTTGCCTCCGCTCACTAAGGAAATTATATATCCATTTCCCTACTTTTCCTGTTATTCCCATATATTTCAGTTTATGTATTATGATTCCGTGGTCACACCTGTCGAACGCTTTAGCAAAGTCTGTGTATAGTACATCATAGTTTTCATTACTTTCAAGTGAATCAATAATGTTGTTGTAGTGTTCCATTAGTTGTGATAGGCATGATCTACCTGACCGAAACCCGTGTTGGTTATCATTGAATTTTTTCTGAGTTTCCAAAAAGTCATAGATTTTGTGTCTAACTATTCTTTCAAATACTTTAGTGAGACGAGATGTAAGCGACACTGGCCTATAGTTTTTGGCCTCGGATCGATCTCCTCCTTTATATATATTGGGACTATGTTCGCGCTCTTCAGGATACCCGGTATTTCTCCCGTGTCTAATGATCGTCTCCATATCCAGTATAGGGGCTCAGCGATTGCATTTTTGCAGTTTTTGATCAGTGTGGCATTCCATTTATCCGGTCCTGCCGTGTGTTTTTAGTTTCCCTATGGCTTGCGTAATATCATCCTTCGTAAAGTCGAAATCCGTTATACTTTCCCCTTGTGGTTCTTCTTCAAAGAACGCGTTTCTATCGCATATCAATTTGTCAGTTTTTGGGATACTGAAAGATGATTCATACTGAGCTTTTAATATTTCAGATACTTCTGTTAGATCATCAGATAAATCACTGTTCTCATTTTTTAAAGGTCCGATAGTCGCTTGGTTTTTCGACTTTCTTTTTGCGAAATTATAGAAGTACTTTGAGTTAGCCTTTATCGCTTCTATAGCGTCATCTTCTTCTTTTTCTGTATGCTTCTCGATTTGTTCCTGTATGACGACATCGATACTTTGTAGTTATCATTTAATATTTTTCTGATGTTGTTATCTTTACAATTACTTAATTTTGCAGTCACTCTTTTTCTCTTTCTGAACAATGCCCTCTTTTGTCTTTCGAATAATAATAATTATATATATTATATTATATATATATTAATAATAATATATAATATATATATATATATATATATATATATATTAATAATAATATATATAATATATATATATATAATAATATATATAATGGACTCCCGGTTCAGATAAGTTCTTCCCTAAGGTACTTAAAGAAGTGAACTGCGCAATAGTCCCTCCTCTCACATATATATTTAATAAATCGTTACAGTCTGGAGAAGTTCCGCTCGATTGGAAATTTGCAAACATTACGCCAATATTTAAAAAAGGGGACAAATCGCTTCCGGGAAATTATCGTCCCATCAGCCTGACTTCAGTAGTTGGTAAGTTTATGGAGACGATCGTTCGGGACAAAATAGTTAATCACTTAGAAATTAATAATTTAATCCAAGATTCTCAACACGGCTTTTGACGTAATCGTTCTTGTCTTACTAATTTGTTCGACTTCTTTAACGATATTGTGAATATATATGACGAGAGTAAAATAATAGATATTATATATTTCGAGTTTCAAAAAGCGCTTGATAAAGTGTCACATAGAAGAGTATTAGCTGAATTTCATTCTCAAGGAATTGATGGTAATGTTCTCAAATGGATCGAAAATTGGCTTAGTGCACGTAAACAAAGAGTGGTCATTAATGGCAAAGCGTCTAACTGGAAAAGTGTAACTAGCGGCGTGCCTCAGGGATCAATTCTGGGACCAGTTCTTTTTATTATTTATATCAGTGACATCGACTTGGGAATTAAGAGTATAATTTCAAAATTTGCCGATGATACCAAACTAGGGGGACGAACAAAATCAGGGGCAGAACGTTTTCAGATTCAAGAAGATATTAAGAAATTACTCGAGTTGGCTGAAATTTGGCAAATAAACTTTAATGGCGTAAAATGTAAAACGTTGCATATCGGTAGAAATAATGTTAAAGAAAAGTATTCTTTGCGCGACAAAACACTAACAAGTGTTACGGAAGACGAAGATTTAGGTATTATTGTTGCCGACATTTAAACCGAGTAAGTAATGTATCGAAGCGGTCAGAAAAGCAAATAGAATCTTAGGATTTATTGGTAGATCGTTTGAATGTAAGTCCGAGAAAACGATGCTAATATTATATAATTCCTTAGTACGCCCCCAACCTGGAATACTGCGTTCAATTGTGGTCCCCAGTTTTACGACAGGACATAGACAGAATGGAGAGAGTGCAGCGACGGACTACTAAGATGATTCCTAGACTAAGAAACAAGAAACAAACGTACGCTGTCCGTTTAGAAACGTTAACTTTATTCTCACTCGTAAAAAGGCGAATTTGAAGAGATTTAAATCGGGTTTTTAAAATGATTAAAGGTTTGGTAATGTCGACGCGAAGAAATATTTCACCTTCAGGAATGCAGATAGAACTCGCGGTAATGTTCTGAAATTAGTGGGTAAACATTTTAATTCTCATGAAACTAAACATTTTTTCTTCAATCGTATAGTTAATTTGTTGGAATGGATTGCCAGCGAGCGTAGTTCAAAATAATTCGATCGAATCCTTTAAAAAGAAACTAGATGCTTATCTCGCCTTAAATCCCCAGTTGGAAGCAATTGTTAGCGCGTAGAAATATTGTAGAATTTTCGCTTGGAATTCCCTCTGTATTTTAAAATTTTTACTTTAGCTTTAAATTTCTTTCCTACCTCTCAACCTCTTTTTTTACTACCTCTCAACCTCTTTCCTCTGCTTTGCTTCAAAACTTTCACTCGTCTTTAAATTTTCTTCTATCTTTTAACCTTCCTTCTTAAACAGACAGCCTCGTTGGGATCGGCCGGTCTGTTGCTGTTTGGTGTCTTTTGTATTCCTTCGTACAATAAAAAAACGAATCGCATTAAAACTTTCTTTAACTCATTCCACTTTTCTTAATTATGTGATTTGCCCAATGTTAAGTTGTTGTATACCAAAATGTATCAGTTTACTTTTGCCTTGAGCGACCTTCAAATATTGCATGATTCATACAAAAATTGACGTGTGGCGTTTATTTAACATAAAGAACAAAATGAAAGACTACCACAAAAGAAAAAGCACACTTTAAAAATTGCCATTACTTTTTGGACCACCCTAATACACAAACACACACATATATATATATATATATATATATATATATATATATATATATATATATAACGTAAAGAACGACGCTTGTATAGAAGAACATTCCGCGCAAGATGAGGAGGGAGAACGAACAAATGAAAAAATGAGGTAACCACCCTAGAATCGAACCCAGGATCTTCCGATTGCCGGTCAGATATGATAACCACTACACCATGGGCCTCAGTCGATCAGAAGTCGTAATTCTCCTACATACGCGCAGAAACCAATGCCCCAAGGGGGCACCTCCCGCATGCCGCACATATATATACATTTCAACTGCGCGTATGTAGGAGAATTACGACTTCTGATCGAGTGAGGCCCATGGTGTAGTGGTTATCATATCTGACCGGCAATCGGAAGATCTCGGGTTCGATTCCCGGGTGGTTACCTCATTTTTTTCATTTGTTCGTTCTCCCTCCTCATCTTGCGCGGAATGTTCTTCTATACAAGCGTCGTTCTTTACGTTAATTATACTGCGTGTTGTTTGCAGTTGAAGTGTGTGTGTATATATATGTGTGTGTTTTTGTGTGTGTGTGTTTGTGTGTTTTATCAGCCTTGATCGTAGGGCCTTCAAATGCTCTTCAGTAATTTCACTGAGTGCGTTATCGTTTTATTGTATTTATTATTTATTTATTTCGTTTCTTCACGATGTCACAGATTTATATTCTTGGAAATTTAATCTCACAGAGAAGGAGAAAATCTCTTAAAAGTCTCTGAACGACTTTGATTCGTGTTTTAAGAGTTTTCGTTTTTATTTTCTCTTTCGTTTTTAACACCTATTTTTTTATTTATTCTTTAAAATAATAAAAAATGCTTAAAATGCTTATATATATATATATATATATATATATATATTATATATATATATATATATATATATATATATATATATTATATATATATATATATACAGGGTGTCCGAGAATTATCTGTACAATTTTTGGCTGTTATTAAAAGTCAACCATGAAGTGTAGAAATTCCAGTGTTTTCCCATTTTACAGAGAATCTCATTAAGTTTTTTCTGATACCAAGTTTTGACAAGTTTTTTAGAAATTCCAGTGTGTCCGAACATTATCTGTACAATTTCATCTTTTAATAAAATTCTTGATAACACGTAAAATCGTAAAATTCTTAAACAAGATTATTTAGAATCTGTATTTTCAAAAGTTTCTTTTATTAAAGTAACGTTGTTACAAACATTCGATATGTGCACCATTAGTGATTCGCAAAACATCCAATCGATACTCCAAATGTTGCCATGTACGCTGCAGCATATCCACATCAATTCGCTCAATAGCAGCTGTGATTCTTGCTTTTAAATCATCAATGTCTGTCACCCGCGTACATTTCTAAAAAACTTGTCAAAACGTGGTATCAGAAAAAACTTAATGAGATTCTCTGTAAAATGGGACAACACTGGAATTTCTACACTTCATGGTTGACTTTTAATAACAGCCAAACATTGTACAGATAATTCTCGGACACCCGGTATATATATATATATATAGTATTTATTTTTTCTCCTTAAAATAGTTTTTAATTTCAATGCTGACTCTTAAAAAGACCCTGAACCGTATCACAAAGTCCCTCATTTAGGGACAAATAAATCATCCCCAAATTCATAATAAGAAAAGTTACAAATTGATAAATGATACTAATAAATTATCGCAAAATTCGAGATGAGGCCATCAATTATTTATCCCTAATTATAATCCAACTGCGATAAATGTCCAGAGATAAATTTCCGATGTCATAGATATCGAGAAGGGCTATTGGAACATCTGTGGATGTTAAGTTATTTATGGTATTGGCTTAAAAAAAGGTAATTGGGTAGTCCATCTCGATGGGATATTGTTGCTGCTATTAGGTGAATGCCATGCATAAGGCATGGCCAGGCTTTAGTGTGTGTGTGTGTGTGTGTGTGTGTGTGTTTAAAGTTGCTTTATGTGGATATATTGTATGTTCTTACACACACACACACATATATATATATATATATATATATATATATATATATATATATATATGATGTAACTCCTCAAATTACATCAGTTATCATTGTGAATGAATCTGAAATTTAATTATGAAGTTTAAATTAATTTCTGATATTGTTTAAGAATTATAATTAATAATTAATTAATGATATACAAGACAAAATCGTGGGATATACTATATACTGCACACACACACACACACACACACACACACACACACACACACACACACACACACACACACATTTGAGGTATTGCGCATTATTCATATGCAGATTTATGTTAAGTTAATATTCTCAATTACGAAAAGTTGAATTAATGGAATGAAGCCACGATAAGAAATGGGTTTATTAGAGAAATATCTTTCGGTTTACACTAAAGTCATCATCAGGCGCGATTCTGGTGAAGACGTTAGGCCGAAAGCTTGTGGTTCTAATAAATTCTTTTCTTAGTTTCTTAGTGTGGATTTATTCTCATAGTGATTCATATCATATTAAGGTATTCGCGAACATTACTAAGTAAGGCAGTTTAAAATCCTAATCCTCTTTCGTCCTTTCTGACCTGCTTTACCCAATTTTATGACCTTCCCTTATTCCGAAACCTTTTAAGTATCAAAATCTCAATTTTACAGAAGGAAAAACCTAACTAATGTCTAATGTTTGTAACGTTTACGAACGTTTCAAACCTAATTGTTAAAATGGAAAAGAAACGGAGGTTGAGTCCAATATTTTTGTACGTTTCTCATTTAGAATTTAGAATTTAGAATTAGAAAATTTAAAAAAAAAATGCTAAATTTTGGGCAGGTGGCGCTTTTGAGGTTTTGGAATACCACCATCGATATCTGCTTTCTTGATCTTATTCCGTTATTTGCCCCTGAAGATGATCCTAGAGTGGTATCATACCACCCAATGTGATTCTCATCTCATTCGCATCCAAGAATGAGGAATCCGAGAGTGAGAATTTCAAAGGAAGCAATTCTCAATTGAGCTATTTTTATTCTTATCCACGATTTCCCACTTTGGTCCAGGTTAGGTTAAGCTATGTTAGGATACGATAGTTTAGTCGAGGATAATGTTAGTTTGGGTTAAGTTAAAATTATGTTAGGAAATATTAGCCATTCCCATTTGGCGCCTTTATTCTTTCTCAAATCTGGATTTTTCACTTTGCGCGCTTTCATTTCCGGACCGCGGATGAAAATGGGGATGATGACACTGCGTGGGAAGTAATCGGTCCAGGTTAGGTTAGGAATTATTAGCCTTTCTCATCTGGCGCTTTTACGGCGAATGGGAGTGACATTCCTTTCCCAAAATGCATTTGTCATGGCGAAAATGGGAATGATAATGAGATTGAGTGGGAATTAATCTCGTAGAATTGCTAGAAAACTCGTGCGTCTTACATAAACTCAATCTATTTTATTATGGGTCAAATTTTCAACTGATTTCTATTCCTCTTTTATCGAGAAACTTATTAGTTAAATAAAGTGTAAGAAATCTAATTATATTGAAAATGTTACCTTACACACCAAGAAAGGGGACGTTTATTAAACTTCATAGACGCTTTATTGACAATTTATTAATGTTTATGACGTTTACTTGCTGAGGACATATACCGTACATGTGTGTGTGGTTTGAACACTGAAATTTTATATTGCCAACGAAAACTTTAAGCATATAAGGCTTCAGTAATAAAAAATATAACAAATAAGGGGGTATATATATATATATATAAAGTTTAGGAGGGGGAGAGTAATGTGGTAAAAGGAGGGGAAATAATGGGGAGAGAGGAGGGGAGTTTGACTTCCTTTCTTAAGGATAAAGGTCACGCGGACGCAGGATCATGCGACTTTCCATCATATACGTAAGTAAGGTGTTGTAACCTACGGCTTTACGTGGTATCCGAACCATCTGCGGGTCGTTACATCATCTGAACCCATCCAACGACTGACCAGACCTAACGTCGCTTAACTTCGTTCATTAATTAAATATATAAACAAATAAATAAATAAAATAAAGTTTTCTCATTATAATAAAACAGAGTAGAAATGAGGGAAAATCTATACCCAGTTTTATCCACTCATTAGTAAACATACACTATAACGCCCTCTATCTATCTATATATACTATATACAGAAGGTTAACAAAAGTAATTAGATACCACGATGATTGTCACTGGAATGCCAGAACGTGTATCAATTTTAGATAATAAAAAGGGAAAAGCAACACCATTTTAAGTAGATTGATTCAATAAATCTATTACTATTTATTGAATTTTATTATCAAATAACAACTGTGGGAAAACCGAAGGTGTCCATTTACTTTTGTCAACCCTCTGTACAGTTTCCTAGATGTAGTGGTGAGGGACGTGCTTGGGACGAACCCAGTGAAACAGGGATGAAACCTCTTCTTCTGTCCCAAATTTCACAATATATATATATATATATATATATTATATATATATATATATATATATATATATATATATCTGACCGGCAATCGGAAGATCCCGGGTTCGATTCCAGGGTGGTTACCTCATTTTTTAATTTGTTCGTTCTCCCTCCTCATCTTGCGCGGAATGTTCTTCTATACAAGCGTCGTTCTTTACGTTAATTATACTGTGTGTTGTTTGCAGTTGAAATGTGTATGTATATATATATATATATATATATATATATATATACAGTATATGTATATATGTTATAATTTATAATCGAAGTCGCGCCCTGATGACTGTTATAGTGATTTCATTCATTCAATATTTCCCAAACTATGTATAACTCGTTTCTTTCCAACGGAAGTCACGCGCTGTGACGCAGACAGTTTCTTTGATTTCACTTGGGAAACAATGCTCTTAGGTGACGTCAACCGCTTGCGTGATGGCGTAGCCAGGTTCCGTTCCTTTGACTCTATAAGAAGAGGAACAGCGCCCTTACGGCAGATCCCTGAAGGAGGGTCTCCGGGCCGAAGGGTTTCGGTCCGTTAATAGGAATTGCTTTTGAGAATTGGAAGATTGGGTATCAATTTGAAGTCTGACCGTTTAGAGAGAAAGATCGGTAGTTTGGAATTGATTCATATAAGTCTGGGGACTCAGAACGGACTCGAGGGAGTCTTAGAAGGGGTCTCGACTTATTTCATATCTTACAATGAAGATAAAGTAACATTTTTTAATTATGAAACCTTTATTATTTTATTATTATTATTACCCCCCCCCCCTGTTCTATATAAAAGAATCATCTGATTCATGCCAATCCATTATATTTATCTCGCCTATATTCAAATTAAAAATCGTGTAAGCCGTTGTGTTTATTTTCTACTCTTTGGGTTTTGATAACTGGGATAAAAGAAAAACACGGGCCCACACAGTACTCCTCGATTGTGGGAATACGAAGAGTAAACTATTTCTGCATTCAGGAGTGCTAAAGTAATAACCCTCTCTCTAGTAACATCCTGACCTTGCCCGAACTCGAAGGGAGCAGGTTATTACATATATATATATATGTGAGCCTTATATCATTACAACTTAAAGTTGAAAGCACCGTGCGCCTGCTGGAAATTCTTTTCAGGAAAGCTTTAATTAAATGGTTGAAATTAGCTGATGTGTCAAACAAAGTTGCTAAAGAAAAACTTTATGTAGAAGATTTGTTTGTTTTAGGTATCATTTAACGATTTATATTTTAATGAACTACAAAACTACAGAGATCTCTTCCCATTCAATATCATTCTCATTCCAGTTTTTTTTTTCCAAGAATGAGAAATTCACGAGGGGGAATCTGAAAGAAGGCAATTCTCAAATCGATCCGTTCCAGGATTTCTCGCAATTAAGTTAGAGTTTTCGTAGAAAATACCCGTCGGGCGTATAAATGCTATATAGAAAATACCCGTCGGGCACGCAATTGCGTCACATCACTCTTTTCACCCTTTCTCAAATCAGGAAACGTTTTTTTCAAGTTTGGAATTCTCACTTCGAGCATTCCCACTTGCTGACCACGGATGGGAATGGAAATAAGAGGGAAGTAAAGTACTCGCTCAGTTATCCGTGATTGAGGGGCGGTCCATGTGCATGATCACGGATAAACCTATTTCACGGTTAACTCAGTATACCTCGCTGGTGGGTGGGTGGTGGTGCTGCTGCTGCCCGCCGCCGCTGACTGGCTTCCCACCTCGCGCCACACCGCACACAGTATTATTCTATTACGTTATAATATCTAATTAAATAGTTTATACTTACCACAAGACATGAAGGTATGCGAGGCTACAGGCGCACATATTTACTTTATAAAGAGTGGCGAGCCTAATTGAGACGCGTTGTCGTTCGCTGGCGGGAGGAGAGCCACGGATGTAAACAACGCGAAAAATCACGGTTAACGCGGTGTCATAATCACGGATAAGTGCTCAATGGCCAAAATTAGTGAATTACGGTTAACTGCATACACGTTTGAGTGAATTACGGTTAACTGGATACACGGTTGAGTGAATCACGGATAACCGCATGAGTGCTATACAGTTATTGATGCGATAGATGCGTTTTTGAAAGTGGTCGCGTAAGTTGAAACGATTTTCCCCATAAAAATAATGTAATAAGTTGAGGTTGCGTACCCAAACCCTCACCTAAAATCACTTTTCTTTATAAAATAAATTATTATTTCTGTTTATTTTTGTTATATTATCACATAAAAACATTTACCAGAAAAAAATGCATGAAAAACAAATGATAGCATCGAAAATTAAAGAAATCTTACCATGCATGGTGCTGGATCTGGCTACTCTACTCCCACGGGCGCTCTCCCCAACCAGTTTTTGACACCGCGCAGTCGCGTTGGCTGTCGCGTAAATCTGAGAAAGGGCGCGTAACTCGAAAAAAAAATTCCGGGTCATTGTTCATATGAAATCGCGTAAATGCGAAAACGCGTAAGTCGGGGATAGCTGTATAACTAAAATACTGCATATATATATATATATATATATATATATATATATATATATATATATATACCTTTCAACTTTCAAATGTTCCGTGCGATGATTCCTTATTTCACGAAGGTCAAGCTTGTCGCCCCTCCTCTCGAGTTGGCCTAGTGAAGTAGTGAGTTGGTTTCTTGTACTTTCCACCTCACATAGCCAGGTACGTCCGGCTCATCGGGGATTATTCTGAGCCAGGCGTCTAATCTTCTTTTGAAGATGTCCACCGCAACACCACTCATGTTCCTTAGGTTTTTGGGCAGCTGATTAAACAGTTTTGGTCCTCTCACAACAAAACTATGGTATTTTCTTTCAGGGTTAAGGATGTTCCCTGTCTCGCCCTTAATTTGGAAACACGACAAAGTCTTCCTTTTCTACTTTCCACTGTTGTTTGGGGAGTTATAGGGTTCAGAGTAAGATTAGGGACTAGTTTCTCCATTATTTTCCAAGTGTAAATAATTATGTATCTCTCTCTTCTCCTTTCCAGTGAATATAGGTTTAATTCGCGTAACCTTTCCCAGTAATTTAGTTCTTTGCACCCATTGATCTTGGCTGTGAAGCTTCTCTGAATTCCTTCTAGCTGTCCAATGTCTTCTTTTTTATATGGGGATGTTAGTACCGAGCAGTATTCCAATTTGGGTATGATCAGTGTTTTCAGTAGAGGAATCATTATATTCCTATCCTTTCGTTTAAAGGTTCTCAATATCTGTCCCGTTATTCTCTTTGCTCTGTTTAGTGCTATCTTATTTTGTGTTTCAAATTTCGCATCATCATTCATTACAACCCCTAAATCTTTTGCTTTAGAATTTCTTTGAATTTCCTGTCCATTTGGGGTATAATATTCCATGGATTTTAGAACATATATATATATATATATATATATATATATATATATATATATATGTTAACCCCTCCGTCTATGGCCTTGGTTGGTTCGAAGTCGACGGGGGTTCTGGTTAGGTGGCAGCAACGGATTTAGTTACTCGCACTAGTTTCTTTTATACTACTCTCCGCGTTCTTCTTATAGTGGATCGGAGGATTCTGTAGAGCTCTCTGAAGGTTCCCCGATTCTTCTTGTAACGTATGGGGAAATAATTTTTCTCTATTTTAATGACTAAGTTCTCTGACGAGAGCAAGGCTCGAAGGAAAAGATAGACTTTTTCTTACTGTAATTTACTGCTAAAATGTACAGGTAGTGCTCAGCCTCTAAGTCTAATTCTGAATAATAATTTGAAAATTTACCTGGGCTTATATACCCAGATTTTGTGGACATCATTATTATTTAATGTTGACTTGGTTAGTTTTAATTCTCTATAGGCTCCATTATTTTTGCACAATATTTGAAGGTAAAGTAAATTTTTTACCTGTGGCAACGTTTAAACAGATAAACAAGATATTTGAGGATGAAGCCATATTTTTATCCTTAACAGCATAATTTCAGATTTGATGTTATCATGATCTGCTGAGTTAACTAAAAATGGAAATTGAACTATGCATCTTTACACTAAAATATGCATATGAGCAAAAATTAAATGTTTAAGATTTACAATTAAACGTTTAGGCTAGACATGGCTTCATCTTTTATAACGGAGAGAGAATGTATACAAAAAATGAACATTGTAAAATTTAATCAGGATTCATTATTAAACCAAATAAAAAAAATGATTAGGTAATTTAAAAAGAAACAAGTCACCAATTATTTAGCAAAAATAGAAAGGAATAAAATTTTTTATCCAAACTTGCATTAGGCGATTTTGGTCCTTATGTAAAAATGAATATATGAACGTACATACATATGAACATACGTATTATATGAATATAAATATATAAGAATATACAGAATTATATAAATATACGAATTATATAAATAGATTTAAGAATTATACAAATGAATATAAGAATCATACGAATGGATCTAAGAATTACACGAATGAATATATAAATATATGAACATAGGAATTATTCATAGGAATTATTAAAAAATTAAGTTCGGAACCCATAATATTGTTCTTATTCCCTAACAAACTCAGAATACCAATTTGTATACAAATCGGAAATGTTTTAGAGGTGCCGCAAGAGTCCAGAAGATTTTAGCTTACAGTCTTTTTTAAGTTCAGCTCCAGGTCCCCCTCACCCATAAGGGTGACTATTATCCTCTCAATGGAGGGGGTTTCGTTGGTGCTAACAACTCATTGTTGCCTGGTTGAACTTTGGAGACCTTCAACTAATGTTTTCTTTCTTGCATCTGGGAATGTTTTACGATGTTCCTCAACGACCTGAAGTAAAAACTGTGTCTGTTCCTCATTTCTCGTTACAGAGGCGTTAAAGTCCTTTATCAATGCTACTCCCCTTTTTGCTATATCATTGACAACCTTCATGCTTTTAAGAATCTTGGAAGCGTTTTGATAATCCGGAATCTGTTCCCATTGAGCTGGATCTACAGAAGTTAGAAAGTCATCTTCCAACCATAAAATTGAGAACAGTTGTCGAGAGTTTACTGTGACAAATGATGACAGATCTTTTCCTTCAGCAATCGTTGGACAAATTCTATTTGGAGGGCATTCATCTCCTTCATTTTTTAGAGCTGCGACCATCAATCTCTTCATTTCTAAAGGTACACGATCGTCAAAGAAAGAGAGACCAATCAGACGTTCACTTAAATACCACAAATGATTGCCGAATGCCTTGCCTGCAGATTTGGAGACGACAATGTCTGGATAAGTTTTTAATTGCTGAAGGAGCTCAAGGTCATTTGCAGGAGCTAAAGTTGCTTAGGGGTATTGGAACCATGCTTTTACATAAATCTTTGTAGTGAATAAATTGAATCTTCTTAAAGATGATATTTCTCTTGATGTTAGACGAACCTGTGAACGGAGGAGATAAATCTTTATAGAATAAATTACGTTTGCTAACCAACGTGCACCATGTAGAGCACCTGGTTGCATCAGTCTTCTTCCTCGTGGGGGTACTTCTCTCAAAAACAACAACGTTAATTCTAAGGTTTCTTGGTAATCATCTCTTGGTTGACGTTCTTCTAGGTTAGTTTTACAGAATTCAGTTATTTCCTTCCATTCAGATATGCCTAAGGTCACTTCTTTATCAGCAATCACTGGTTCAAGCTTACTCTTATCATTGTTACTCCATTCTAGCTGTAATCGCTTAAATAAAGCAATATCAGGTCCTGATGAGGGACCAGAAAGGACGCCAAATACATTTCCAACTATAATCTCATAGATATGATGACGACAGGCTAGGTACAGAAAACTTTTGTCCAACATTTGTTCAATCAGGATGCAGGCACCTCCTCTCTTTCCTTTATTACTTGCCGTGGTATCAAACGACATAGCTTTGATCTGGTTGGTTAAATTCCATTCTTTTACAGTTTCAACAACAGCTTTTGCAATTGGTTTTGCACTTTCGGAGGTAAGTTTAGGGACTGCAAGAAACTTGCCGATATCTTTACCAGTCACTACCACAGGCAAACGACGACAGACTTTTTTCCTGTGATATCAGGTAGCATTTTCCCATACCAGTGAACTACTAGGGGGGTTTCTGGAGCAAAGTGTTCAATGATATTAGCTAAAATTTCTTTTCTAATTTTTATCCTTTTAGTGCGAATAGAATCTTTATTGATCGATAGTGACTCTACATCATATCCTAAACTTTTTGCTGTAGCAGCAACGATATGAACTGCTGCTGGTTGCTGGTCTTTGTACGGTCTAGAGCTTGCGCTAATTCGGGAGTCATTATGTTTTGAGGTCTTGCTTTCTTCAATTGTGGTTGGGTGTCACCCTGAGAAAAACTTTTTAATTAACTGAGGATTTGAGTTGCAGCTTGCTCCTTGCCAGTTTTTCAGATGCCAAAAGTCATAAGAAGTACTGTAGTTACATATATTGATATTATATCATAAATACAACTATACTATATCTGAAAACATATGAATATTTCATATAAACATTTCAATAATAATTTCTGCAAATTTTGCAAAGAAATAAATGGGGTATTTTACTATTGATTAAAAGTACATTACTCTACATTTTTATACTGCCGTGCGCCACCCCTAAATATGATTTGATTGCATTAAAAAATGGCATACTAAGTTTTTTCATGATAAATAACAAAATTCGGCCTTCCGAACTCTAAAGTTAAAAAAATAATTTTTGTCCCTATATGCTGATAGCCACCCTAATTAATATATATATATATATATATATATATATATATATATATATATATATATATATATATATATGCTTAATGCGCTTCGGTGGTGTAGTGGTTAGCGTCGCTGACTACGAATCCATCGGCCCCGGGATCGAGACTCGCTGACTGCAGCAGGCGCGCAGCAAAACCCATCTGTTCATCCTTCCATACAATAAAAGAAAGTGGTTGGTAGATAAATGGATACCCTGGGTGGCCTAGTGGTGAAGACGCTGGGCTGCTGGTGGGGCGTGGTTCGGATTCCACATTAAACTGTAGGTCTAAGCTGGAGTGAAAAGCTTTACCTTCGTCAGAGTGAACAATTCGAGCGGAAGCTAAACAAAGGTAGCCAAAGGTTATATATATATATATATATATATATATTATATATATATATATATATATATAATCGCATGGAACATATTGGAAAATAAGGTAAAAAGACAGACCTGAGATTCGACGAGGAGATCTGGATCCAAGACGTATGTGTCCACTCTTTAGAACCATCTTCTTCTATTGCTTCATCAAGGAAAATTCCAGTTTAACACTATGTGTTTCGAAAACTCTGTGCAGCCTGTCACATTTCACAATACAGGGTGGTCCAAAAGTCCCTATCTATTTTGCTGAAATAATGGCATTTTAGGATAAAAATGTAGTAATATAATTAGATGCATATTTATTTATCAAGCTTCGGTCCAAGATTCGACGTGAGCACCATCAGTGTCTTTGCAAATCTCAGATCTGTCCACTGCATTGCGGAACACATTCTCAAGCATCTCTGGGGTTATTTTAGCGACTGCCGTGACAGTGCGGGTTCGCAGATCCTGCAGGTCTGTAACTCTTGTTTTGCAAACCTCAGCTTTTATAAAGTCCCACGCAAAGAGGTCAGACAACAGTGTCGATAATGCCATCTGAATGAAGCTGGGGTTCAAGAAACTGCGGGAGCATGTCAAGATAAATTGGTCCTGTTACCGTAGCTTCTGCAAAGAAAAAATATCCGCAAATCTTCGATCTTGTCATACCCAACCAGACATTACTTTAGGTTGGTTTTTCAATAGCCCAGATACAGCAATTATGTCGATTAACCTTTCCGCATGTGTGGAATATCGCTTCATCGCTGAAGAGAATGTGGTTTAATAAGTTTTCGGTATGAATTTTTTCAATCAATTCTGTGCACATGGCGGCTCGTCTTCGATAATCCTCTTCGTGTAACTCGTGTAGCACTTGAATATGGTAACTTTTCTTTTTTAATGTTGATTTTAAAATCCTTAGAACAGTCGTTTTGGTATGCTCAATCTACGTGATGCTGCTTCAAAGGATTTGTTTGAAAGGCATCTCTTACCAATTCGACATTTTCTTGAGATGTACCCGGACGTCCAGATCTTGCCTCATCATGAGGAGATCCTGTTCTTTTAAATTTATTGATCAGCTCGCGAATTGCTTTGTCTGTAGATCCTGGTTTGTGAAATCTTCTTTCGAATTTTTCTCGAATTTCTTTGCACTTCTTTCCTCGGATACGTAGTGTTACTGCCATCACACTTTCTTGTACATCCATCATCATCTATGGCCTGTAAAAAATAAAATAGAAATATAATTATTTTAGCAAAATAGATGGACTTTTGGACCACCCGTACATTACTCAGTGAAAGAGTAAAAAAAAAAAAAATGAGAAAGTTCTTTCTCGGTGTCCCAGAAGCCCAGATATGAATCCTGTTAAGCAGAATTAATGAGCAACTCGTAGAAAGCAAGGAATCTTTGCAAAGAATCTGTTATCAAATCTGAAGGAAATACTGACTGGACTTCGGCAAAATTTGGACCAAAGCGTCATCCAAAATCTCACTGCATCGATGCCACAACCTATCCAAGCCCCTCATAAAGCGCGTTGAAAAGATACATAAGCACAGTACTGAGTTATCCGTGACTGAAGTGCGGTTCATGATTTCGGGTAACTTGATTTCACGGTTAACTCAGTATACCTCGCTTGTGGTAGTACAGCCGCTGCTGCCCGCCACCACTGATTGGCCTCCCACCTCCCACACCACCACGCCAGGGCCGTAACTAGGGTTTAGAAATTAGTGAGGTCCAGATTTTTTTCGAGCGCGGCGGGACGAGCAAAATTCAGACCAAAATGACATCTACAAACACAACCCAAGCTATACACTAAACACAAAACACAAAACGCTCGACGCTCCCTCTTTTCAAAAGAAAAGCGGTAATATGCGTTTCATACACGGAGAACGGTTCAGTCTCTTTTTTTTTTTTAGGAAATAATTACCGAGGTCCGGACCTCGGTGACCTCATAGGTAGTTACGGCCATGCACCACGCACAGTATTATTCTATTATTATTATATACAGTTAAGTAGTTTGTACTCACCACAAGTCGTGAAGCTATGCGGACCCACAAGCGCGCATGTATACTCTATGAAACGCGGTGACACTGACTGAGAAGCGTTGTAGTGGGCTGGCGGGTGGCAAGCCGCGGATATAAACACCGCACGAAATCACGGTTAAGCGCACAATGATCACAATTAATAAATCACGGTTAACTCCGTTCACGATTGAGTGAATCACGGATAACCGCGTGAATACTGTAATCATTACAACACTGCAAAGCTTTATAATTCTTCTTAAAGTATAACACTCTAATTCTTTTCACTGAAACACTACACATATAACGAATTTAAAGAAAACGTCACCGATGCATCATTTTACTCGTTTTTGTATTATATTTTCCTTATCTTAAAGGCTTTATATAAAAAATTTTTGTATCTGTGAAACCCTTATCGATGGTCATATCCCAAAACCTCGTAAGGGACACCTCCCCAAAATTTCAGATTTTTTTTTTTCAAATTTTTCTCCTTAATTTGTGTTCTTTCACATTTGTCCAAAAAATCAGAGTCTATTTCTGTGTTTTTCCCACTGTAACAATTACGTTTCAAACGCTCGTAAACTTTCAATACTAATATGAGTCAGGGTTGTTGTTTTTTTTCCCTTTAAAATTGGCGTTTAGCTACACCCTAAATTTGATGAAGGTTTAAGTAATACCTGCATTATTTTTGTTTAACTCTACTCTTGACACCTGAACTGCATTCATAAAAAAAAAAAAATATATATATGTAAAATAACTACTTCAGCTGCCAAGAGTACGATAAATAAATAAAAATAATACGTGTCTTACTTAATTAAAATAATCCTAAAATACAAAATTTAAGGCGTACTTACGAGGTTTCACAATATCCTAATTGCTAATTCTCGAAGGGATAATGATTATAAATTAATGGGGAAATTTGAGATATACAAATGAACCATCATGTTCAAGACTTTCTGCCTGACGACGTACAGTAGCTTAAAGCCATTAGTGACGAGGCACTATGTTAGGCACTTATGTTAAGCCCGGGCCTAACTCTATTTGAATAGCTCGGAAGAAATTAATGACGAAATATTGCTAACGGAAACTGAAAATGTAAATTCAATTCCAAATTTGGTATTTTGAATTAATTAAAATTAATTACTTTAATTAAATAATAATTAAAAATTTTTAGGACGAAAGTTTCGATAAAAATAGAAATAAGAAACTTTACTCAAATTAATAGTTTTAAATGTTAAGACACAATTATTAAAATTAATTAATACTTCATTAATATAAATAACTAAGTAGTGTGTATATATATATATATATGTAAAGAACGACGCTTGTGTAGAAGAACGTTCCGCACAAGATGAGGAGGGAGAACGAACAAATGAAAAATGAGGTAACCACCCGGGAATCGAACCCGGGATCTTCCGATTGCCGGTCAGATATGCTATCCACTACACCATGGGCCTCGATTAATCAAAAGTCGTAATTCTCCTACATACGAGCAGAAACCAATGCCCTGAGGGGGCACCTTCGCATGCCGTACATATATATACATTTTAACTGCAAACAACACACAGTATAATTAATGTAAAGAACGACGCTTGTGTAGAAGAACGTTCCGCACAAGATGAGGAGGGAGAACGAACAAATGAAAAATGAGGTGCCCCCTCAGGGCATTGGTTTCTGCTCGTATGTAGGAGAATTGCGACTTCTGATTAATCGAGGCCCATGGTGTAGTGGATAGCATATCTGACCGGCAATCGGAAGATCCCGGGTTCGATTCCCGGGTGGTTACCTCATTTTTCATTTGTTCGTTCTCCCTCCTCATCTTGTGCGGAACGTTCTTCTACACAAGCGTCGTTCTTTACATTAATTATACTGTGTGTTGTTTGCAGTTAAAATATATATATATATGTATATATATATATATATATATATATATATATATATATATATATATATATACTGTATATATATATATATATATATATAATATCTATATATATATATATATATATATATATAATTATATATATATATATATAAACTCAGAATGGTCCCCTGAGAAACTTATATGTTAAACACAGACCGTGCATGGAACAAGGAACTCTTCTGGGAAATTACATCCACTATAGTTCGAATAAGTAATGATAAATGACAAATACTATAGTTTTTTCTTTTTCATGATGGAAAGTCCAACGTGGGCACCGGGTTACTCGCAAAAAGGCCCCAAAATATAGCTTCCCTCACCAGCTATCCGCAAAGCAGATAGGATCCTAGATCCTGTCCCAAAGCAGGATCCTATCTACTTTGCAGATAGGTGGTGAGGGAAGCTACATGGTGTCCATAAATGATTACCCTGATTAAAGCATGCTATAACTTTTAAATAAACACTCGTATTCAAACACAGTTTTAATCATAAGTAGATAAACATGCAAAGTTTTTATACATAGTTAATGAACTTAATAAGCTTCCACATGTGCACCCCTAGTGGCACGTAAAATGTCTAAACGGTATTCACACTCACGCCACACATTTTCCAACATTTGTGGGTTAACTGTTGCAATTGCATCCGTAATGCGTTCTCGCAATGTCCTGATATCTGGAACAACTGTTGCATAAACCAAATCTTTAACATGACCCCAGAGAAAGAAATGTCTGGTGATCTTGGGGACCATGGGATTGGCCCGTCCCTGCCAATCCATCGATTTGGAAATGTTGCGTCGAGAATTTCACGAACAACATGCGCCCAATGAGGGGGTGCCCCATCTTGTTGGAAGATGACAGTTGGCTGCCTGTCCTGCAGCTGGGGGATGGCGTAATTGGTGAGCATATCCAGGTACACAGTTGCGGAAACAGTGTTCTCAGCGAAGAAGAAAGGACCAATTATCTGGTCATGCATTAGTCCACACCAGACATTGATCTTCGGACTGCCCCGAATATGCTCCCTTACGGCACGTGGGTTTTCCGACCCCCAAATACGCACATTGTCTCTGTTGACTCTACCACCAAGATGAAACGTAGCCTCGTCTGAAAAGCAGACACGTAACAAGAAGTCATTATCTTCGTCAATGCTGTTCAAAATGTCAATAGCGAATTGTTCACGTTTTGGACGGTCATCAGGCTTCAGTTCTTGAACAATTTCTACCTTGTAGGCGTGTAACTTCAAACGTTTGTGTAACACCTTGTGCACCGTAGAATTCGGTATCTTTAGTTGGCATGAAGCTTGTCTCACCGATTTCCTTGGTGACCGTGTGAAAGCAGTTTGAATGTTTTCCACCATCCCATCGGAAACTGATGGTCTACCACTGCTCTTTCCCTTTTCCACGTTTCCAGTTTCGAAGAATTTTTTCATCCACGACTTAATTAACTTCACATCAGGTGGATTCTTTCCATACTTTGTTCTGAACCTTCGCTGAACACTGACGGGAGATTTTGTTTTTGCAAGCCACACAACACATTGTGCCTTCTCTGTCACAGACGCCATCTTAACTGAACAGCTACTACAGCGCTCCTAGCGGCGAATGCGGTAGACGAAACACACCAGCACAGAAACTCTACGCGTGTACGAGATCACCTGTAAAAAGAAAACGGATGTAAGATTCGTCATTAAAACATGAGAGCATACTGTTTTCAGGGTAAACATTTATGGACACCCTGTATATTTTGGGGCCTTTTTGCGAGTAACCCGGTGCCCACGTTGGGCTTTCCATCATGAAAAAGAAAAAAAACTATAGTATTTGTCATTTATCATTACTTATTCGAACTATAGTGGATGTAATTTCCCAGAAGAGTTCCTTGTTCCATGCACGGTTTGTGTTTAACATATATATATAATATATATATATATATGCAGTAAAATCACAGAATAACACGTGATATTATTAATAAGCAAACAACCACAAGGAAAAGGAAAAAAGAAACACGAAATCCGAGCGCTTTCGTGATATATTCACATCTTCAGGGAAAAACAAATATTATTTGTTTTTCCCTGAAGATGTGAATATATCACGAAAGCGCTCGGGTTTCGTGTTTCTTTTTCCTTTTCCCTGTGGTTGTTTGCTTATATATATATATATATATATATATATAAAAATAGTACATGTCTTCCTAAACATACATAGCATAACAGACCATGACTACTACTAAATAATAATGATAATAATACTATAATACAATATACTGTTCTATTTATATATGTTAAGTACATATATATTTGGTAAAGCGTCTCGTGACTCTATCGGTTAAGCCACCGCCCGACAGTGTTGAAACTCCCTCGAGTCGTGTGTTCGAACCCCAGTGCTGCCTTGAGTTGGGTGATTGTCTTTTTTGTAGCTTTCTTCACGACGGAGTGGCGGGCGGGCCGGCCACCCCAATTTAATAAACTCGGGCTAGATAGCCCCACGCACGTGCTGCCCCTACCCCCAACTTCCTTGGGGGATATGGAATATGAATATTACCTTTAATAATTATTTTAAAATTAAAATAATAATTATTATAAAAAATATTTAAAAATTAAAAAATGAAAATTTTCACAAAGAGAGAATTCATTAATTAAAAAAGTTTTTAAATTTTAAAAAAGGATTAATAAATCAAGTGAAAATCCATGAACACCTCAAAAAATTATTAGGCAGTATATATATCTATATATATATATATATTATATATATATATATATAATTATATATATATATCTTTCTTGTCCTATTTCTTTCTTGTCCTTGAAGATGTGAATATATCACGAAAGCGCTCGGATTTTGTGTTTCTTTTTCCTTTTTCCCTGTGGTTGTTTGCTTATTAATAAGATCAAGTGTTATTCTGTGATTTTACTGCATATATATATATATATATATATATATATATATATATATATATATACACACACAGGGTTTTCAGAAGGAAAGGTCAATACTTCGGTTCGGGAGGTGATAGTATCGGTCATTGTGAGGAAAAAAGTTCATATGAACATGGGTCTAATTCTGAATGGTTACGGAGAAAGAGCTGTTTGAATCTACAAATACAAAAGCATTGTTAATGGTAATCAAGAAAGAGAAACCAATTACTGTTTCTAACATTTAATGTTTAAACATTGGCATTTTGAATGGTATCAGATACAGAAATGACAAATTTGTTACAGTTTACAATACGTTTTCGAAAATCCCACCGTCAACCTCAATGCACTTTGCAACTCGTGTACGAAGATCGCGTGTTGTTCGTCTGAGTTGATCTTGACGTTCCTTTATGCGGGCAGCAGCATCCAAAATGCGCGCGAGCAATTCGTCTCATGTATCCACCTTTCTCTTGTAAACTTGACTTTTCATCCACCCCCACAAACAATAATCTAACAGAGAGAGGTCTGGAGACCTTGGTGGCCATTGAATGGGACCACCGCGGCCGATCCATCGACCAGGAAAAGTTTGATTTAGGTATTGCATCACCAGACGGGTAGAATGTGGAGGAGCTCCGTCATGCTGAAAGTACACACCAGCGCGTGTAGCCAAAGAAACATCCTCCAATATTCCTGGCAATTCATTTTGCAGAAATTCTAGGTAACTTTGTCCTGTAAGACGATTCTCTAAAGTAACAGGGCCAATCAGCTGATCATCGATGATACCGCACCACACATTGGCAGAGAAGCGATGTTGAAAATTTGTTTCCACAGTGGCATTTGGATTTTCGTCTGACCACCGATGAGAGTTACAAGTGTTGTTGATACCGTCACGGGTGAAAGTAGCTTCATCGGTGAACAGTATTAATCGAAGCAATCGGCGATTAGCATTTACCCAATGACAAAATTCCAGTCGCATGGCAGCATCTCCTGGTTGAAGGTGTTGTACACGCTGTGCATGATATGGATGCAAGCCTTCCTCATGTAATGTTCGCCATACTCTTGTGTGTGGTACACCGAGACGTGTAGAAATTCTTCGTTAGCTAGTAGTAGGACTACGCTCTACCAACTGAAGAATGTTTTCCACTTCATCCACATCTTGTTGACCTTCACGTTCAGTTGAAACATGAGCGCTGGGAAGTGTACCAATTTCACGCAATGTGTTGAAAACCCTGATAAACACTCTTCGATCCGGAATTCTGCGGTTCGGAAACCGTCGACGGTATTCTGCAACAGCAGCTGTTGCACTTCCATCGCAAAAAACGTAGACATACACCATATCTGCATATTTGGCATGTGTGAAGGTGTGTGGCATTCTTAACACTGCTTCAAACACCAAACAATGTCACTCACAACAGTCAGCTGTCGAATGGCTTATGTTACACGCTTACGTTACAGTTTACATGGTTCAAGGTTATAGGGGAGGGAAGGGGGAGGAAGAGCTGCGCGCGCATCAGATTCAAACAGCTCTATCTCCATAACCATTCAGAATTAGACACATGTTCATATGAACTTTTTTTCTCACAATGACCGATACTATCACCTCCCGAAGTATTGACCTTTCCTCCTGAAACACCCTGTATATATGCAAACAAACAATTCACAAACAGCATGGGATCTTTTTAATAAGCAAGGAACCACAGGGAAAAGGAAAATAAAACACGAAGTCCAAGCGCTTTCGTGATATAATTCACATCTCCCTTGTCCCTGAAGATGTGAATGAATTATATCACGAAAGCGCTTGGACTTCGTGTTTTATTTTCCGTTTCCCTGTGGTTCCTTGCTTATATATATATATATATAACTTGGTTGAATGGTTTGTTCTTAGGGAAGCGTAGCTTAGCGAGGAATAGGACGACGAAAAGATGGTACATGTTTATTAACAGACGTTTCGGAAAAATTCAATTTCCATCATCAGTGCTAAAAAGTTTAAAAAACAAATAGAAATAAATAAGTATAATAAACAAAAATTAACACTAAATTAAAATGGCGCAACAATTAGCGAGAATTAATAGTATGTTACAATATATATTAAATTAGAAGATTAAAAATTAAATGATATAAAGTATAAAAGTATGGACAATAAGTAAAATATAAAACGGTTTAGGTGAAACAGAATTGAAGGGGTTCTTACCAAATTGTTAATGTAATGAGAGACTAATTGTACAGAAGATTGGGAATGGTTGCTTGTTGAAAGAATTCCATATTAGAAAGATGGAGCCAGGCGGAGTGATGGTGGATTTCTTTTGAGTTTGAGAGTTTATTATACTTATTTATTTCTATTTGTTTTTTAAACTTTTTAGCACTGATGATGGACATTGAATTTTTCCGAAACGTCTGTTAATAAACATGTACCATCTTTTCGTCCTTCTATTCCTCGCTATATATATATATATATATATATATATATATATATATATATATATATATATATATATGAAGGTGAAGACCAAGGCGATTGTATAAAACATTTATTTCAGTTGGACGTTTCGAATGTAACTAGATTCACCATCAGTTAATCTAAAAACGAGAGAGTATAAATGATTTATACTCTCGTTTTTAGATTTGTTGATGGTGAATCTAGATTCAAAACGTCCTACTCAAATAAATGTATTATACAATCGCCTTGGTCTTCATCTCATATATATATATATATATATATATATATATAATATAATAATATATATATATATATATATATATATATATATATATATATATATATATATTATATATATAATGGCTAGAATGGATGCATCAGAGGCAGAAATACAGTAAAATTAAGGCAGTTTGGAACCAACCACAGCTGTGAAACTTCATGAAATGTAACAGCTTCTCTTGTAGCACTTCAAGGTAAACTTTCCCGTTTATTGTTGTCCCTTCAGGCATGAACCATATGATGGAGCCCCATGCCACCAAACGAAAACTGCCAAAGGATGGCTAAACCAGAATGGTGTCCGGATACTTGGTCCTTGGCCAGGTAATTCACCGGATCTCAACCCCATTGAGAACTGTTGAGTATTGTTAAAAAGGAAAGTAGCTGCTAGGAATCCTACATCAAAAACTGCCTTAAATGTAGCCATTAAAGCGGTTTCGGTAGAAGAAATTACTGCAGACTTTTGCGAAAGACTGTGTTTATCAATGCCTCGCAGAATTGCTGGTGATCGAAAATAAAGGCAAACATACAAAATACAAGGTGTAGATGACATTTTTGCATTAGGTTGTGTCTAGTTATTTAGAACTGTGGTATATGGCTGTTTAAAACCAAGTGTTTAGCCAAAATAAAAAAAAATTACCATTTTACCGTATTTCTGCCTCTGATGCATCCATTCTGGCCATTACTATATATATATATTATATATATATATCATATATATTCATATATATATACAGTATATATATATATATCGTAAAGAACGACGCTTGTATAGGAGATATTCCGCGCAAGACGAGAGAGAGAAAACGGAACAAATGAAAAAATGAAGTACCACCTGGGAATCGAACCCGGGATCTTCCGATTGCCGGTCAGACGCGATACCATTACACCATGGACTTCACTCTTCCAAATGCCGTAATTCTTCTACATACTCGCAGAAACCAATGCCCCAAGGGGGCACCTCCCGCATGCCGTAACATTATATACATTCAACTGCAAAGAACACGCAGTATAAATAACGTAAAGAACGACGCTTGTATAGGAGATATTCCGCGCAAGACGAGAGAGAGAAAACGGAACAAATGAAAAAATGAAGTACCACCTGGGAATCGAACCCGGGATCTTCCGATTGCCGGTCAGACGCGATACCATTACACCATGGACTTCACTCTTCCAAATGCCGTAATTCTTCTACATACTCGCAGAAACCAATGCCCCAAGGGGGCACCTCCCGCATGCCGTAACATTATATACATTCAACTGCAAAGAACACGCAGTATAAATAACGTAAAGAACGACGCTTGTATAGGAGATATTCCGCGCAAGACGAGAGAGAGAAAACGGAACAAATGAAAAAATGAAGTACCACCTGGGATTCCCAGGTGGTACTTCATTTTTTCATTTGTTCCGTTTTCTCTCTCTCGTCTTGCGCGGAATATCTCCTATACAAGCGTCGTTCTTTACGTTATTTATACTGCGTGTTCTTTGCAGTTGAATGTATATAATGTTACGGCATGCGGGAGGTGCCCCCTTGGGGCATTGGTTTCTGCGAGTATGTAGAAGAATTACGGCATTTGGAAGAGTGAAGTCCATGGTGTAATGGTATCGCGTCTGACCGGCAATCGGAAGATCCCGGGTTCGATTCCCAGGTGGTACTTCATTTTTTCATTTGTTCCGTTTTCTCTCTCTCGTCTTACGCGCGGAATATCTCCTATACAAGCGTCGTTCTTTACGTTATTTATACTGCGTGTTCTTTGCAGTTGAATGTATATATATATATATATATATATATATGTTATTTATTTATTTCTTGTTTCGTCTAACTCGGGCTACGTCGTGGCCATTAGCGTGTAGCGTCATTGGGCAAAGTGTAACGGATCAAGAGGCACATTTCAGGTTTTGTACAATTGACCTTCCTAAATTAAAAAATGAAAACAAAATTTTTTTGTGACAAGTGCAACACCTCCTTTTCGCATGTGAAAATCGTGAAAATTGCTAGTTACCCATAACTTTTGGACACTTGCTTTTCTAGGGTTTGAGCTATCATTTGACCCCTTACAATATACTGCTTTTCAGGAAAAATAGAAAAATTTATTTTTGGAGTAAACATATACACTGTAGGTAGGTAGGTAGGTGGACTAGATAGTTTTATTTAGTAAATGATACATTAAAATCTTGTTTAGTTTTGAATGACTGCATAAAGTCACGGGATTTAAGTACTGCTCTAATGTAACCATCTCTTGAATCCTTTCCATACACTGCCCCAGACGCTTCAGTTACCATCCTAACACAGCGTTCTACACCTTGGGAGTGACATGGTATCCGGACAACAAGGGGCTCTTCAGTGATCTTATCGAGTTGTTCGACAGAGAACTGCTTCGTGATTGGTGGTTCCATTGTGCACTCCTCCACTGGTGGAAGTAAATCTTTCAAATTCTGAGCACTTTGTTTGATCTTTGGTGGCCGAAATTCTCTGACTTGCTGTTGAGCAGGTTTGGGAGCTCGTCGAATGGTCTTGATTACATCGATGGCCAATTTCCGGTTTGCTTGATCTGCATCTGCAAGCATTGCCAGTAGAACATTTTCAGGGTGAGCCCAATATGCATTTCTTTGGATCACAGGCCATGTGACAGTCTTGCTAGCTGGTGGCAGTAATCGTAGCAGCTTGATTTGCTCCAGGAAATGTTTTGGGCCATCTGTGCACCTTGGATGGCACTTGATGCTAAACCATAGTCGTGGCACACGACAAACTGTGAGAGTGAATAGAGTTCATCACTTGGCTGCGCCATCGCTACATATAGCCGACAAATTCTGCTGGCAGTTGTAACCCATCTTGCATGGGAGATTGGTCCAGGCTTCTCTCGTAGAAGATCTTCATTAATGACACCAGTCCTTATCGCTTTCATCATTCTGTAGAGGTAGGCTTGGTCACGACTCAATTCAGTAAGGTCAACATCCGGGAGAGTGTGGCCATCAGCAATACATTGAATTCCTCTAGAGGAAAGTGGCAAACTTTCACATGTGGCCAAAGCTTTGCCAATTGGTCCTTTCCATTGAGTTCCAGATTCTGTTGGGCCGATGAGTTCCTTGCACAAGTGGCGCAGTGGGAGTTCATTTAAATGCAGACTACAGATGAACCAGTGCAAAGGGCGACCCAGGCGGCACTCTAGCAGGTGTATTGCTCCACTTCTGTGCCCTGTGTTTGTGGCTGTGCTGTCGGCTCCCACTGCAATTATCTTGTCTGCAATACCCATTTCTTCAATCGCATTTTGAAGTCCATCCGCAATGACAGTACCAGTTCCTCGTTCCAGTGTCAGATGGCTTAGATAGAAGGTTCCAGGCTCTCCGACCAGCACATAGTGGTCCTCAACTTTCTTTGTGCTGTACCATTTGTTCCCCTTTTTCTCTTTGACAAGTGTCATGTCTTTCCGCCCATCAGAAAATAAAGCAGTGACTTCCACATCGTGATAAGTTACTGCTTCCTTCAGATCCCTCCGTACCTTCTGCCGTGCTCTCCATACTTTGTGGTGGTCAATTACGTTTATCTGATCATCAGAACTAATGATGCCATAGTCAACCAATGTTGCAGTGCTGATAGCTGCAGCATCCCTGTTCGATACACCATACCGGTCAGCTTCCAAAGCAACAGTGGGAATCGGTGTGATGTTCCTGTCCTCCTGGGCACTATTACCCATCCACTCATCACCAACACTTTCACCAATGGAGTCTGCTTCTGCTTGAGCTGATTCGACCACATCTGCAGAGAATGCTACCTCTTGCCGTTCCGTTTTTCTTCTATTCTCTTCTTCTTGTCTTTCTTGCATCCGATCCTCTCTTGACTTCCTTCTCTCCATCATCTGAGTCACATTCGTATCCACCCGACTGATCTGCATGATCCACGTGGTTCTCTGGTCGATCAGAAAGGCATGCTCTCGTCGTGGAACTTTCATTTCTTTTCACAGTGGCATGCAGACAGATCATCGCATTGGCAGACAGCTATGTCAAACAATTGATTCAGGCTTTCCTCGAACTTCTTGGTTTTTGTGGCCTGCTTGCCTTGCTTCGATGCTTGTGAGCCTTTTTCCATCAATCGGAGCAGCTTGGTCTTCACATTCTTGATTGGCTGTGATGGAATGTTAGCACGATTCCAAAGGTCAATGAGTGTTTGGCATACCTCCGGAAGAATCTCCCTGTTGCTGGTGTACTTGTTCTCCTTCAAGAAGAGGAAATGCCTTGCAACTTGTATACGGGTTGGAAGTTCAGACAGAGGAAGCTCTGATAGTGGAGAACCAAAAACAATGTGGCTGGCAGATCCCTGTGTTCTTTGCGTGCTCATTGTACCAGCAAAACTCAACAAGTATCACACAGGAACACTGAAACAAAAACACAAACGTATAAATAAAAAATATATATGATTATGAGTATATATATATATAAGGCTTGGTTTATTGGTAAACAATAAGTTTACCAATATATATATATAAAAATATACTGCACACACATATGTATTATGTATATAAATATCCATAGGTATATATATACACCCTAAGACATATAACAAACTTATGAACAAAGTAAAACACAACAAAACAAAGAAATGTGTATAATGTATATATATCACAAAACGCACCTTTCGTTAGTACCTTGGGGTTTTTGAACACCCCATCCACAGAAAAAACACTTGTTTCTCTCAAGCGAGCTAGCGTAGAACTAAGAAATTCCAGGGGATGACTCACTGAGAATAATTAGAAAGCTGCCAGAAGTACCATGTCAGTCAGTGTTGCCAACTGTAATTAACAAGAATTTTGTATTTTTTACATGCGAAAAAGGTGTTCTGCTTTTTGCAGAAAATATTTGATTTCTTTTCTGAAATCAGCCTCCAGATCGCTCATGACGCTACACGTTGGTGGCCATGCCCGAACACCGCTTTCCGTTAGATCGGCCAGGTTAAGCGACGTTGGGTCTGTTTAATAGTTGGATGGATGACTGTCCTATGCTGTCAGATGATGTAACGAGCTGTGGATTGTTTGAATCCTACTTAAATCTGTAGGTCCCCTCTAACCTTTGCCCTTAACAAGGACGTTAAATAACACCCCTAAACATCATTATTCTCTCTCTCTCTCTCTCTCTCTCTCTCTCTGTATTTATAATAGAGAATGACTTCACAGCCATTTTTCTTATTTAAACCGAGGATATTAATAATGTGATTAAAACTGTTTTGAATTAATACTCGTTATCCTGAATCGTATACAATATTATTATTTATTTTCTATTCCTGTATTCCGTGTTTAGTTTGCACAAGGTTCAAAGAAGGATGAACAGGTTTAACACTGAATAATACGAGCACACACACACACACACACACACACACACACACACACACATATATATATATATACGAGGGCCACTCAATATATTTTGCCCCACCCTTTTTTTTTCCTTTCAAAGTTTCCTTGTAAGTTCCAGAAATTTTGTACACAAGTAGTTACATACCTTTTTCACAAGTTTTTATTTTTCCACATAGTCTCCATCCTTTTCTACGGCTTCCCTCCACCTCGAAACAAGGGCCTTTATTCCTTGCTGGTAAAAGTCCGCTGGGTTCCACTGGAACCACCTCTTAACCTTCTCAACAACCTCATCGTCAGTCTGAAACTTTCTTCCACGAATAGCACCCTTCATTGGCCCAAACAAATGGAAGTCTGAACGTGCCAGATCCGGGCTGTATAGAGGGTGGGGTAACACAGTCAAGCGCATTTTTGTGATGGGCTCTCTCGTTTGCAAATTGTTGTGTGGTCTTGCGTTATTGTGCAAAAGAAGGACGTCTTCCAGTTTTCTCTCCGGTCTAACTCGCTTTACACATCTCTGGAGTTTCTGTAGGGTAGCAATATATGCCTGTGAGTTGATTGTTTGTCCTTTCTTCATAATGTCCACCAGAATCATCCCTTCCATGTCCCAGAAGATGATGACCATAACCTTTCCTGCAGAGGGAGCCATTTTGAACTTTTTCTTGCCTGGGGAGTCTGCGTGATGCCACTCCATGGATGGCGTTTTGTTTCAGGTTCAAAGTGATGTACCCAAGTCTCATCCCCAGTCATAATTCGTGAAAAGAAGTCATCCCCTTCTGTCTCGTATCGAACCAACGACTCGGAAGCAATTTCTTTTCTTTGTGCTTCGTAATCTTCAGTCAGTTCGCGAGGAACAAACCGTGAACACACTTTTGAGTATCCCAGTTGCTGAATTATCGTATTCACACTTCCTTCACTAATTCCTAGCTCCAGTGATAGCTCCTTGTATATGACGCGCCGATTTGATCGAATGATGCTGTTAGCACGTTGCACAGTGTGATATGTCACAGCCGATGCCGGGCGACCGTGGCTCATCATCGAGGCTGGCTCTCCCTCTCTCCGATGATCTCTCACGTTTAGACCAGCGTCCAACTGTGCTTCGATCAACAACAGCATCTCCGTAAACGTTTTGTAGAGGTTTGTGAATATTTCCAACTGTTTCCTTCTCTGCGTTAAGAACTCGATAACACACTCTGTTTACGACGCACATCACTGTCAGACGCCATTTTTGAAATTGCATTAACCATCGGTTTTATACAAGGGAGGTTGAAACTGGAAAAATCCGGTTATGTGAAGCGCAGAAAGTTCAAACTTACAGCCCAAAAGACATTTCAGCCCCATGGCCTATTATTTAGCTAAGAAAAAAGGGTGGGGCAAAATATATTGAGTGCCCCTAGTATATACTTACTTTATGTGAGTTCGAACGCCAGTTCAGGATCGACCTACGGTCGACCTCTCTGCAGCATCCCTCCTCATTTGCGGGATTTGGTGAAGGAGGAAATTGCTGTCTGATCTCGTCCTGCCCTTGTAGCCAGCCACGCATGGCTAGTCAGGGACTTTGCACAGGATTCTGTCCAGCTGGTTCTTGAAGTTATTCAGGTCAGTGTGCCGGAGATTCCTTACTTCTTTTGTTAGGGCATTGAAAAGCTTTGGGCTTCGTATTCTGAGGGTATTTTCCATCCTCGTTTTCATGGCCCCCTGCTCCACAGCTGCTGGGACTGAACAAAATCTGCCTCTTCTCTCATTCCAGTTTGTTTCTAGTTCATTTCTAAGGTTAGGGACAAAGCCCTCAAGTATTTTCCATATGTATATTGGTGTGTACCACTCGCACCTTCTTTCCAGAGAGTAGAGTTTCAGGGATTGTAGTCCAGATCAGTAGTCTTCACCTTCCGTTTCCTCTATCTTAAACGTAAAAGTCCTTTATATGGCTTCAATGTTCGCAATGTCTCGTTTTCTGTAATGGGCTTATATATATATATATATATATATATATATATATATATATATATATATATATATAATATACACACACACACACCTTACCTTACCTTACCTTACAACCTTACAATGGTTTCGCGCGATGATTTCTCATTTCGCGAAGGTCAAGCTTGTCGCCCCTCCTCTCGAGTTGGCCTGGTGAAGCAGTGAGTTGGATTCTTGTGCTCTCCACCTCACATAGCCAGGTACGCCCGGCTCATCGGGGATTGTTCTGAGCCAGGCGTCTAGTCTTCTTTTGAAGATGTACACTGCAACTCCCTTCGTGTTTCTTAGGTCTTTGGGCAACTGATTAAACAGTTTTGGTACTCTTACTACAAAACTATTTTCTTTCAGGGTTAAGGATGTTCCCTGTCTCGCCTTCAATTTGGGAATACGACACAGTCTACCGTTTCTACCTTCCACCGTTGGTTGGGGAGTTATAGGGTTCAGAGTAAGATTAGGGACTAGTTTCTCCATTATTTTCCAAGTGTAAATAATGGTGTATCTCTCTCTTCTCCTTTCCAGTGAATATAGGTCTAGTTCGCGTAACCTTTCCCAGTAATTTAGTTCTTTTCACCCATTGATCTTGGCTGTGAAGCTTCTCTGGATCCCTTCCAGCTGTCTAATGTCTTCTTTTTTATATGGGGATGTTAGTACCGAGCAGTATTCCAATTTGGGTATGATCAGGGTTTTCAGTAGAGGAGTCATTATATTCTTATCCCTTCGTTTAAAGGTTCTCAATATCTGTCCCGTTATTCTCTTTGCTCTGTTTACTGCTATCTTATTTTGTGTTTCAAATTTCGCATCATCTGTCATTACAACCCCTAAATCTTTTGCTCTAGAATTTCTCTGAATTTCCTGTCCATTTGGGGTATAATATTCCATGGATTTTAGGTCTTCTCTTTTTCCGTACCTTAATAGCTGAAATTTCTCGGTGTTAAACTTCATATTGTTGTCTTCCGTCCACTTGTAGATTCTGTTTATGTCGGTTTGTAGAGATCCTATGTCTTCTGGGTTTCTTATTTTTCTACTGATCTTTGTGTCATCCGCAAAGGATGTTACAGTACTGTGCTGTCTCTGGTAACGTCCTTATCTGTGTCAGTTAGCATGATTATGAAGAGTAGTGGAGCTAATACTGTTCCTTGTGGTACTGAGCTGAGGACCTCTGATTCTAATGAAGATACTCCTTGTACTGTAACGACTTGCCGCCGCTCACTAAGGAAATTATATATCCATTTCCCTACTTTTCCTGTTATTCCCATATATTTCAGTTTATGTATTATGATTCCGTGGTCACACTTGTCGAACGCTTTAGCAAAGTCTGTGTATAGTACATCATAGTTTTCATTATTTTCAAGTGCATCAATAATGTTGTTGTGTTCCATTAGTTGTGATAGGCATGATCTGCCTGACCGAAACCCATGTTGGTCATCATTGAATTTTTCCTGAGTTTCCAAAAAGTCATAGATTTTGTGTCTAACTATTCTTTCAAATATTTTAGTGAGATGAGATGTAAGCGACACTGGCCTATAGTTTTTGGCCTCGGATCGATCGCCTCCTTTATATATTGGGACTATGTTTGCGCTCTTCAGGATGCCCGGTATTTCTCCCGTGTCTAGTGATCGTCTCCATATCCAGTATAGGGGCTCAGCGATTGCATTCTTGCAGTTTTTGATCACTGTGGCATTCCATTTATCCGGTCCTGCCGCTGTGTGTGTTTTTAGTTTCCCTGTGGCTTGTGTTATATTATTTGTCATAAAGTCGAAATCCGTTATACTTTCCCCTTGTGGTTCTTCTTCAAAGAACGTGTTTCTATCGCATATATATATATATATATATATATATATATATATATATATATATATATATATATATTATATAAACAAGATACATAAATGATACGCAGATGGGAGATGCATATAGAATATATCGTATATACACGTGTATTTATAAGCATGAATAAGATACGTGTATTAATGTGAATGTGATCAGTATATGATATATATGATACATACATCGATAAATGATGCATATTAAAAGGTATATGCGATACTTAAGGCGAAATAGGAGGCGATCAAAGAGATTTTATATTTATATATATATATATATATATATATATATATATATACATAAGGTAAAGAAGCTATATGATTATATATGTCTAAATTGTCTATGCACAGGCAATACAGACATGCGATATACTCGTATATAAACAGATATAGGGTGATTCACAAGTCCTGTCCCAAAGGTATTTATTGTATAATTATTTATTGGGACACGACTTTTGAGTCACCCTGTATATGATGTCTGCAACACATGTACAAAATTGTTTTGTTGTCATTTTTATTCTTTTTAGGGGAAAAGTATGTCTGAAGCGAAAATTATTAATTATGATAATTTTGGTGTCTTTTGAAAAAGATTATAGTTTTTAGTCGAGTGCTTTTCCCTCCAGACACAGATACACGACATATACACACGGATATAAGGTCTGTAGAAAACATTCAACTAACAAACAGTAAATATTAAATCCCCCCCTCCACCCCCCGTAAAGAACATTCTTCAAATTAACAAAAATTCTACCCATATTTTGCGTTCAGATTTTGTTTTTAAAAAATTGTTGTTTGTTGGAGAATTTTCTATTTTTTTAAGCGTTTGAATAAACAAGAGAGTCAACACTTTTGTTGGAGGTTTTCATATTTTTATTTTTATCCGAAAAAAAATTTGTGGGAAACGCATTTTATATTTATTTTAAGCCGACTTCCCTTCACGCTTCTTTGTGTAAAAATGGCACCCGCAGATCTCTCAAAACTTCACTGACCTCACCAGCAGCTATAACGAGACGTTACGTATTTGGGTGTCTTTAATCAAGGCGTTATTATTATAGGTCTCTTCCACTCTCGTCTTACTGTATTAAAATATTAGCCATCGCGAACATGCGCATTTATTACATAAAAATGGAATTAAATTAACCTCTATTGTACGATCTATTAAACCAATTTTTTTTTTCCGTATAACCATTTTTTTTTCTAATATGTCAAGACTGAGGACAAACCAGTGCAGGTACAAGGAACTTAAAATAGTTAGATATATTCGCAATTATTCTGGCGAATATATTCAAGTGTACTAGAATTTCGCGGGCACACACACACACACACACACGTATGTGTGTATTCCCCCCCACTGTGTAAATTTAGGACTATTTTTAATTGTTTAGTCAATTGTGAGAATTTTAATATTATAATGTTATCCTAAATTTAAGCCCGCACGTAATTTCTTTCAATTTAAAAGCGTCGATTGTTAATTAAAATTTGTACCCGAGTATTAAATTAACTTTTTGGACTCGAAATTACTTTAAAATTTAATGACAATTTGTTATTATAATTTTATTAAAGCAGTTAATAACTGCGTCGCTCAATTTTACGTATAGAAAGAACTTAAATTATATATATATATATATATATATATATATACACACACACACACACACACAGAGGTACACAATACTATGTACAGTAGTCGCTATTTTGGCTAACGCAAAGTAAATTGTAATAATTTTCTGAATAGCAATTAAAAATGAGGAAAAAAGAAATAATTATCTCGAAAATTTAATAATGTCGAAAATGTGTAAAATTAAAAAAAACTGCACTTATAATAGAGCGCAATGCAAATTTTATCGCTCCCTCCACAAAAAAAAATAAAAAAATAAAAATTTGCCAAATTAACCCAATATTAAACTAATGAGATTTCAAGTCGATATGTCGCAGCAGAAAAATGTTGACTGTTGAGAGAGAGAGAGAGAGAGAGAGAGAGAGAGAGAGAAGAGAGAGAGAGAGAGAGAGATTTTTCTTTTTTGGAATAAAAGAGAAGAAAATCTCTTCAGCGGCGAGAGTTTTCCTTCAACCATTCAATCACGATTTTTAAGTCTAAAACAATTCAAAGAACCCAAAAAATAACTTTTGTAATTAATTTCTTTCTTTTTAACGTAACTTAAAATTATTTCTCTCTCTCTCTCTCTCTCTCTCTCTCTCTCTCTCTCTCTCTCTCTCTCTCTTTTTTTAATAGTTTAAGGATACATATTAAACACTTATATACATAAATACATACATACTTTTTATATCGCATTTTCCTGTAAGCGTAAGTGAAGACACTGAGGTCGGGGGTTCGACTGCCGATGGTGATGGTAATCGAGGAGTTAGCGCGATGGGTCGCATTAATCCGGCCTGAGAGCTGTGCCAGTTTCTATTCCTTCTCTCTAATAATTATTATTACTACATCCTATTTCCTGAATTATTCCTTTACTTTCAGTTTTATTTTAATGAAGCAAATTACAATATTTTTTTCTATTTTTGCTTTTCAATAATTATACATTTCCAATACGTCATTCTGAAATGTCTGAAAAGATTTCAGATTCATTCTTCGTTAAAAAAAAAAAAAAAAAAAAAAAAATTTAATAGTCAGAATTTGGAGGGAGAAATCCTTAGAGTTTTTTTCGAAATCCATTTTTATGTAACTTTTCACTATAGATTTTCTGACATTGTGTTTTACAAAAGACCCCTGGAAAAACTGGACAGTTTCGAGTCTGGGGTTCGAGTTCCGTTACAGAGGGAAAGCATACAAACATCAGGAATAGTGATCTTGTTCATGGAGTTTATGAATTTATAATTTTTGTTTGTATATGACTTTTGTTTCGGGGAGGGGACAGGAGTCCCTTTCACGCAATATTATTTTATTCTATGTTTGATTTATCTCAGTGGTTAAGTTAAGAATAAGTTAAATTCAGTTAAGTTAGGTTAAGAATACTTACGAATCTGAAATCTCTAGATCGACTATTGGAATATGTACCATTTACTGGCCTATCAGTCTATGGCTGCACTGTCTAAATCTTTCCTAGTGGGCACAAGGTCGGAGTGCGTGTCAAATTTTTGTTCTTCTCTGGGCATCTGTGGAGTGGAAGGTATATAATTTAAAAATTTACTTAATAGGCAATATATAACAAATAACAGTGGAAAATTTCTCTGCGTACTTTCTACAAAGTTCTTTGGTTGGTTGGTCCCCGTTTTACATCTCGAAACTGATCCGAAAGAAATCGTTCCTCTCTTCGGGTTTTTGCAAATCTCAATCTTTTAGCGTTCTTGTTATGATTAATGTTCCCAGTAGTAATGGAACGTAGCTCTAAATCGATATCCGATTCAAATTTAAAGATCTTAAGTCTGATCCTGAGCCGGGTAAACATATATATATATCGGATCTTGAACTTTAAAGTTGTTGAACCTGTAATAATAATTTAATTATTTCTTCGGTGAAGTGAAAAATTTTAAATTTTACAGGTGGTTTTGATATACACGTAAAGGGATTAGTGGAAGAAAATATTATTGAAACTATTTTTATATCAGTCATCCAATTACTGCAACTTCCTTTTACAAGGATTGAATAAATAAGCTTGTGGATTACCCTCATGGAGGCTTAGCAAACGAAGGTACGTTTACTGAGCGATTATAGCCAGCGGCCGTGATTCAGTGGGTAACGCCGTTTCACTATAAGCTTTGGGAAGATTCTGAGGACGCGGGTTCGATACCCGATGATGTTGGTAATAGTAATCTAGGAATTAACCCAATGAGCCAATTAGTCTGTACCAGTTTTTGGCCCTCCTCAGTGATTATTAAAATGTTTATAAACATTTTATAAATGACAAATGTTTGAAACCAAACGATTTCCATATTTTCCTCAAAAGAAGTTTATTTTTAGTTGTTAGATGATAAGTTATTATTATTAGAATAAAACGAGATATTAAGACCAGTCTCTCCCCGATCCAGCTTTAAATTAAGAAGGTATTTAACACTGACGTTTGGTCAACATGAAGCTAACTATACTTAACCTTTTCGGTACCGCAACATCCCTCGAACGTCTCCAATTTTTCTGCCAGAATTTACTTATTTAGCTTGTCTCACAGCCTAAGATAAGCCTTGGCTTTAGACTTAGGTTGAGCTCAGTTTTAAATTACACGGCTTTATAGCAGGGGTCTCAAACTCATTTCGGCTTCGAGCTGAAATACAACTTGTAGGACTGTTCGCCGTTCAAAATTAGATATAAACAGTCCAGGAATAATACAAAAACTTTTTAACAACTAACTGTTAAAGTTCATTCGAAGTTGATTTACCAGTTTTGCAAGGAACAACTGTCAAAGTAACCTGCCTTTCACGATGGCTGATATGTTGCGACTGTTTCAAGCTCCATCATTACCGCAGAGTTGGGCATCAACAATCCCTGACCTCTCACGACTTATTACATTCTGAAGGGTTTGCAGAATAGGGCTAACTATCAGATTCACGCCGATGAATTTTTTTTAGTTTAAAACCCTGCCCTTAAAGCCGACATGGCTTTCCAAATGTCACGTGACATTTGAATAGCCAATCTTGGCGTTGTTATAATGTTATAATGTTTCAGACCAACAAAGACCCTAGGATCCACTCATGGCTGGTCTACCTAACTGTGTTCGTAATTGTGTATGTCCTCCGTAGTGGCGGAGGGGACCTACAATTTTACGTGGGTTCCGAACCACAAAGCCTTAATTTTACTACCTTAAACTATACCCAATCTATCAACATATGCGTCTAATCGATTTTTAAACATGTTTATAGACGTGCTACTAATTACTTCTACCGGCAAACTATTCCAGCTATTTACTATTCTATGCGTAAAAAAAGTTTTTGGCAACTGTTGTCTCGAACCTTCTACTTGTCAACTTACACCCGTTATTTTTAGTCCTATTATATTGAGATATTTCGAAAAAGCTATCTCTATCTACGTTATCGAACCCGTTCATAATTTTGAAAACCTGGATTAGATCACCCCTTAGCCTCCTAGTCTCTAGTGTAGTCAATTTTAATTCCTTAAGCCTATCCTCGTACGACTTCGACCTAAGCGACGGAATCATCTTAGTTGCTCGTCTTTGAACTCTTTCGAGTTCAGTATTAAATTAGGTTAGGTTAAGTTAGGTTATTCTATATATATCTTGCTTAACCTTGGTTTAGCTTCCGCCCGAATTGTTCATTCTGACGAAGGTCAAGCTTGTTGCTCCACCTTAGACCTACAGTTTAACGTGGAATCTGAACCACGACCCACCATGGGCGGTCAGAAATTACAAAGTCCTCCCCCGGACTCAATCTCATGACCTCCCGATCAGCAGCCCAGCGTTTTAACCACTAGGCTACCCAGGGTACCCACTACCCATGTATCTACCAACCAGATTTTATTGTCTGGAAGGATGAACAACTGGGTTAACTGCGCGCCGCCTGCCGTCACCAGGAATCGATCCTCGGCCGATGGATTTGTAGTCAGCGATACTAACCACTAAACCACCGATATATACATATACACTGTAAACCGATATTGGCTATTCGAAATGTCATGCGACATTTGAAAAGCTATGTCGGCTTTAGGAATGGGGTTTTGAACTAAAAAAAAAAATCTACCAACCAAATTTTATTGTCTGGAAGGATGAACAACTGGGTTAACTGCGCGCCGCCTGCCGTCACCAGGAATCGATCCTGGGCCGATGGATTTGTAGTCAGTGATACTAACCACTAAACCACCGATATATACATATACACTGTAAACCGATATTGGCTATTCGAAATGTCATGCGACATTTGAAAAGCTATGTCGGCTTTAGGAACGGGGTTTTGAACTAAAAAAAAAATCATTGCTGTGAATCTTAAATTTTGGTTTATCAGTCAGAACACGAACCGTAGTAAGGTAATACGTTCCTTCATTGTTTTCGAAATAAGGAATAACCATCAGACGGGTGCAGTGTTAAAATATGTATTTGCCTTTAAAATATGTTCCATTTAAATATTAGATTATACTGTCAAATGCCGAAGAAAATATGAACAACATGAAATAATATGTCGTGAATCTGACGCTCTCAATTCGAGTATCATTATGATATGGATTACGTTTTATTTGATATCGAGCGGGCAGCACCAGAAACATTCGAGGGCCGGGTGTTTTTGACAGACTTCCTCCCTCCTTCCCCCCACGCTTTATAGCTTTTATAAGTTAAGTAATATAATAATATCATAAAACTATACCATTTTGCATAATTTAATATTTAACTTATCACACAGCGGTCTGATCAAAAGGAAAAAATTTCGTCTAGATCTAATCAGTTGTTATGAACAGTAAAGCAATTTGGTAGACTACAAATACATAATGGACAAAATTTATATGTACAATTCCACATGGAAAGAATGAGGCGGAAGATAAAAAGGGGGGGGTTTAGCAAAACTCGATAATTAGCACTATTAAAAGTTTTTAAAGATAGACAAACGATTGGTGTGAAAAAAGTAGGGATCACCTGAAAATCAGGGCCCCCAGCCTCAATTACCAAATGATATCTTCGTTAAAACTAACGAAAATATCACGACTTAACTTAACCAATCGTCAAGACCATACAGTTGACCTAACCGGGCATTCAATTTAATTTATTATTATATTTGATACTGTAAAACAAAAAAACAAGAATACATGGGGGTCCTGATCTTCAGGTGATCCAAAAGTAGGATATGGATCTTGATTTAGGACGAAATTCCAGTATTATTTTGGATTCATTCATTCCATCCCTAGTTCACAAGAAACACAATTAAAGTATATATATATATATATATAAATATAAAGGGATGTACGAAAACGTTTGCATTTTAACTTTCTTTTATTTTCCTTAGATTCAGTGATGTTGTATGTTGGAGTTAAACTAACTTTTTTATTTGTTAAATTTTCCCAAGCGAACGGTAAACCTTTCATAACCGTCGTATGCATGATAGAAAAGATAAGGACGACTATAATTGAAATGTTTTTCTGTACAAATACTTATGAATGCCACTATATATATATACATATATATATATATATATATATATACTTTATGAAGTGAAATTCTATATCATTAATTAATTTACCTTGAGGCAAGTCTTATCTAAGAACCCTCTGGAGCACAACACAAATGTGATTATATGATTCACAAATAAAAATGATCAGAGAAAAAAATAATTTTATCGAAAACCCAATAAGATAACCGCGTACGTTACTATAGTAACCGAGTCTCCGAGTGACTCCGATTGGGTATCGAATGTTTGGAAAGTAGAATTATCTAATATCTAAAACTTTTATTGGCTATTATATTTCCATTGCCAATTCCAGCACACTTTTGATAGCTGATTCTACTAGTTACTATGGTAACGACGGAACCATTTCTAGGTCGTATAATTTTCATTGGAAGTTTTATGTCTAATATTTTTGTTCCTTGGTTACGATAAACGTGAAGTAGATCCTCATGTGGGTGACGTCAAGTGTTCAGTTTTATGGTCCAGATCAATAGCTGAAGAGATCATTGTATTTTCTTTCTTTTTAATAAAGTTTATATAGATGCTATTACACAAGTAAAACTAGGTAAAAAGTGTTGTAAGATTACATTTCCGTTATTATATATATATATATATATATATATATTATATATATATATATATATATATATACACAGGGTGTCTCAGAAGTCGCGCACCATAGGCTAAATTTATTCAGATTTACGAGGGTCACGAATCGAAATGGTTTATAAGTGATGTTTAATTACAATATATGTTCGATAATGTTCGAATAATAAAATTAATAGGTGCTCTTCCAATATGTGCTCTAACGCGAAACTGTGATCTACCATATTCCAATACGTGCTCTACCGTGAAACTAGCCTTATAAGGCTAACTAACGAAAATATCATGACTTAACCTAACCAATCGTTAGGTCAACTATACGCCCTTGACGATTGGTTAGGTTAAGTCGTGATATTTTCGTTAGTTAGCCTTATAAGGCTAACTAACGTACCTGCTGCTAATCCGAATAATCTAAGGTAGATCACGTATTGGAATGTAAATTTTAAGGTAGAGCACATATTGGAAGAGCACCAATTAATAGTATGTACAGTTAATAAAAAAGCTATCTTAAAATAACTAAAATGAATGAAGCTACATTAGCCACTGGTGCGCGACTTCTGAGACACTATTGGCTAATATAGCTTCATTCAATTTAATTATTTTAAGATAGCTTTTTGATTAACTGTACATACAATTAATTTTATTATTCGAACATTATCGAACATTATATTGTAATTAAACATCACTTGTAAACCATTTCGACTCGTAAATCTCGTAAATCTGAATAAATTTAGCCTATGGTGCGCGACTTCTGAGACACCCTGTATATATATATATATATATATATATGGGATGAATTTCACAATTCAACGTGAAGTGAATGAATGATACAAACCAACAAGGAAAAAGAAAAATGATTTGGTTTTTCTTTATGGGTTTTATATATATATATTTCTTTTTTTTTTCAAAGTGCATGCCAAGCAGTTCTTTACACATGTGGATTCTATCGTGTATTGATGTAAGGACATTAACAAACTGTTCCTTAGAAATGCTAGCACAAGCCACTAGTATGTTGTCCTTTAGATCAGAGTTTTTCAAACTTTTTGAAGCCACAGAACCTTTATTTAAAAAAAAAAAAAAAAAAATTCACGGAACCTTGACCAACGGCTAAAATTTTAATGATATAAGAAGGCAAATGAATTACAATCATTATCCTAATCTGGCGCCACACTAATCTGGCGCCCCACTAATCTGGCGCCCCACGGAAAACACAGAGTGAGTTAAAAATATGATTCATTCACCCATTAACGAAGGAAATTTTACCACGAATATTTTTATAAAAATATCTTCAAGTACCAATATATTTTGTTATATATTGATAATATAATCATAATTTGGCACGGATAACATAACATAAAAAAATGGAATCATTATTTGTAGCCTACTACTGACGAACTTGTATTTTCGTTAGCAAAGATCTTTATAAAACATCATTATATATTTGTGTAATATGCATTGTGAAAGCTAACACACATTTACATTGCATTTAATAACATTACTGTGATCATAACTTCCGTGATGAACTGAGAAAACAAAACCTAAAAACATAGAAAAACTCACCAAATCAATCAGACCAGTGCTTGTGGTCATCAGCTGTGTTTTGTTTACAAAATGGGCTCCTATTTCTTACTGTGGCTGCGAGAGGGCAACACTTATTCTGGATATCTCATCGTTTGAATTAAAATTCCCTCTCTCGCCCACTCTCTCTTTGCCTACGCCTTTCAAAACACAATCATGGAATTCGCAGAATATATATCGTAAATTCATCCATGCCAGTTGATATTATTTTATGTTACCTCTCCTTCTCAGTCTATCATGACATGCCCCACGGAACCCCATCAAATTCTCGTGGAACATTAGGGTTACACGGAACACAGTTTGAAAACCCCTGCTTTAGATCATTTATCGTCCTAACCTTACCCAACACCAACCAATTCCACCTTGTCCTCGGGTGTGTATTCCGTCATTATCCTTATGGACTTAATAGGATACCTGGAACAGAAAAAATAAATCCCTATGACTTTTGAAACACCCTCTCTCTCTCTCTCTCTCTCTCTATATATATATATATATATATATTATGTGTGTGTGTGTGTGTATAAATAATTCGAATGGAGGGTTATAAAGAGAGACAAGAAAAAGTTAGAAATGACAATCAAAGAATGTATGATTATTAGAAGGGTCTTGTTTTAATAGGGTGGAAGGGTTATGTATCGGTGAGGTACGACGCGCATTGTATTGCCCAATATATTGCATTCAGTGTGCTTCATTTGTATTTTATGTTATGATCATGTTCTTTCACAGACGATTATAATGCATGGCATGTAAGTAACTTAAATGAATTTACACCCAATTTACATTTATTCCTATAGATTGTGTAAATGCATTTGCTCCATTCTCTCTCTCTCTCTCTCTCTCTCTCTCTCTCCTCTCTTGTTTCTCTAAAAACTGCTTACCACATCATTATTCTTTATTTTTATGTCTTCCCATACACATCCATGAAGAACTGAAAGTATGAACACCCGGATTAAATCATTTCAGTAACTGAATTGTTCGAATAATTGGTCATGTAGGTTTTTGATGAAATTCAATGGATGTAAGAATGTAATTCAGTGCATGTAAGAATGTAATTCAGTGGATGTAAGAATCTATACTATAATAAGAGAGCTGTCCGTCTGTCCGTCACACTTTCAGAAATTGTGAGAAAAAAATTCAGAAATTGTAAAAAAAATTCAGAAATTGTATTACGGGTGGCAATGTGAAGCTCAAGATTTTAATGACTGTGTTATTTTCTGTAGTTTAGCAATGGGGGAAGGGTGGGGGTAATGGGGGATGGGTGGGGTAATGGGGAGGGGTGGGGTAATGGGGGAGGGGGTTAGCCCCCAAGTTGTATGAATGGGGGTGAGGAGGTTTTGGGAGATACCAGATTCAGAAATGTTGACACAATGTGAAGCTCAAAATTTTCACGGCTGGGTTCTTTTTTTGTAGTTTAGCCTGTCTAACCGTCAGCGAAGCGGCGGGAACTGTACTAGTTATAATAAAAAATGTTTCGAATAAACAGCTGACTTTTTTGTATAATGGACAACAGTCGTAGCTCAGTGGGTAACACCGTTTTCCTGTAAGCGAATTGAAGATACTGAAGATACTTTCGATGGTGCTGGTAACACTATTCTGCAGTAGTTGGCCTGAGCGCTGTATCAGTTTTTTGTACCCCTCCAGATTGATTATTATCTCGTATACTGTATCAAACTTCAGTTTAAGTCTACGCTTTATAATATTAATAATATTAATAATAATAATAATAATGAATATAAATAGCTTTCAGTTTGTATAAATTCAATATCAAATTTATATTATTCTATTTAAGTTATACGCAATTAAAGATACTACCAGAAGATCATATTTCCGATTCTCATCGATAGTTTATGTACAGTTGCGTACAGTGAAAGCAGTAAAGTTGTTGTGTGTGCGACCTAAATTTTAAGTCGTATCGTTTTCTATTACGTGTCAAAATAGGTTAAAGGATATACTATTCCTTTCAGAATTAGATTCCAAATTGAGGTCCGTATAGATACTAACCAGGAACTTGCTAGCTCTCTTTTTTGACCCAATTTATCAAAAAAGGAACTTATACGATTAGTGTTAAGAATTTTTTAGTATTTGGAACGATGAGGTTTGAAAAAAACCCATTGAGGTCCTTTTTGAAAGTTCACGAAATTTCCTATTTTGTGTAGCCAAAATCTATATTATTATAGAATAATTAATTAAAATTTCAAACGTATGAATGTAGGATTTGAGTGTAAAAAAGAATTAAATTAGATTGAATTTATTGCAAAGAAATCACTGGAATCGTTTTCTGTCTTTTATCCGTGGCACAAAGGGGAGAAACTATTTTATGGCACTGAGATGCCATGCCATGAAATCACCGTGTATGCATTTATGTAAAAGAGTATTACTTTTACGTAACTTTTTTTATATTAAATAACACTGGTCGACAAAATCGAAATTCTTTCTCTCATCAAAGATGTATACACGCTTTTCTAGACCAGTTTTGTACGCTGATTCCAAATCTGTTTTCATTTTCCTCTAGCACATCTAGTTATCGAAATATGCCTGGTGTTAATTTCAGCACAATTTATCGTAAAAGTACAATTTTATTCATAAAAAGAAATGTACACCAACCTAAAAACGTTGTGAGTACGATTTTCTTTTGTAAACCTTGTCGGGATCGTCACGGTACAACATCCAGCAGTAGTCTGCCAGCATACTTTCGTTCCAGAAACCTTGGTAGCGATTTTCCATTGACTGGATGTCTTGATGGAAGCGTTCCCCCTGTTCGTCACTCACCGCGTCAAGGTTTTCGGGAAAGAAATCTAGATGCGAATGTAAAAAATGTATTTTCAAGGACATGCGACAGCCCATTTCTTGATGTGCATCGAGCAGTTTCTGAACTCCATCTTTGTATGCGGGAGACTTGTGGTTACCCAAGAAGTTTCCACAAATCCATTTGAAAGCCTTCCATGCTTTTAGTTCTAAGGCATTGAGGCTTTCTTCAAAGCCTTCATCCTGCAGAACTTCCCTGATTTGGGGCCCCACAAACATTCCCTCCTTCAATTTCGCGGCACTGATGTTTGCAAATTTCTCAACAAGGTATCGAAACCCTCTCGAATTCGCCTTACCCATCGCTTTCACAGAATTTTTTCATAAAGCAGAGCTTAATGTGGAAAGTTGGCAGGAAAATCTTCTTTGGATAAACTAAAGGAACACACTGGACACTGCCCGTTCCTGGCTCGTATGTGCTTCTTCGATGCCAGTCACGTCTGATGTAATGATCCACGGTAGCACGGCTGTCCTATAGGCATAGGAAACAACAGTATTTCGTGATCACCACAGATATTTCATTGATGAGTGAGTGCTGTATTGGATTGCTTCAAGTAGTATATTCATGTTATCGTACGTCTCCTTTAGATGAACGGAGTGGGCGATTGGGATGGACGGCTTTAAGGTCCCGTGATGCAGGAGAACCGCTTTCAAGCTTCGCTGTGAGGAATCAATGAAGAGGCGCCACTCAGATGGTGTGTGTACCTGCGACAAGTTCTCGAAAAGTCCATTGATATCATGACAATAGCAGAGCGGACCGTCTATTGTAAAGAATGTCGCCAAATCATGGTTTTGTTTTCGATAGTGACACACTCGGACGTTCTTCTCAAATAAGTGTTTCTGCTTGAGTCTCGAGGGGAGAAGTTCTGATTTCTCTTTGGAGAGAGCTAGGTCTGTAATGAGGCCATTCAACTCGTTTTGGGTAAGCCTATCCGGTTCCGATTGCTCTTCGTCAGGTGTGTAGTCAAGATCGGCCGAAGGTCCCGCATCTCCGCCAATCGCACCTTCGTCAGATTCCCTTTCGTCTTCTAAAGAATCGAGTCCATGCTGTGGAGGTACCGGAATCGGCATCGCGTCATCGTGAGGGATCGGTCTGATCGCGGAGTCTACGTTCGGATAAACGGTTATGCTTGTTCTTCACGGAGAATCCAGTTATGTTAACATTGCAAAAGTAACAATCGCCATGATGGTCTCTCGGCTCCCTCCATATCATGAGTATAGCGAACGGCATCGACTTTTTCCTTTCGTTCAACCAGTCACGTAATCCATTCGAACAAGCGGTATAGATAACATGTGGCGCTCACGCCTTATCTTGGTCGCCTAGTGGACAGCTGAAGTATAACCGGTAAGTTTTCCGAAGATCCATCGTGATTGTACGTCGTTGTGATTTAGTCGCGAACGAGCCGCGCACGTAACAGAAATTGTCGGGGTGATTTTTACACTTTCGAGGCATGATGATTGATGAGTGGGTTGATGTAAATCACCTAAAAAAATAAAAAGTATAAGTGGGCGACAGAAAACAAAACAAAACACAACACACAACTAGACATGTGACTGTTACGCCAAAGAATAAAAGGGTGTACATGTGCAACGTTTGCAAATTTGTGGCCAGCAACTGGTCTCACCTAAAATACCACAATACAACCTGCGGAAAGCCTAAGTTGAAACGACAAAATGCCATACATGAGGGTATAGAAACGGTAAAGCAAAAACCTACACCTAAGCTGCAACGACAAAATACTCCTCTACATGTATAAATGACGCATATTTTATAAATTATATAGTATTATATATTATATTATATATAGTTATGTTATATATATATTATTATATTATATATAAAGAACGCATATTATATATTGTATATATATAGTATTATATATTATATTATATATTATATTATATATATAGTTATATGCATATTATATACAGGGTGTTTCAGGAGGAAAGGTCAATACTTCGGGAGGTGATAGTATCGGTCATTGTGAGAAAAAAAGTTCATATGAACATGTGTCTAATTCTGAATGGTTACGGAGATAGAGCTGTTTGAATCTACAAATACAAAAGCATTGTTAATGGTAATCAAGAAAGAGAAACCAATTACTGTTTCTAACATTTAATGTTTAAACATTGGCATTTTGAATGGTATCAGATACAGAAATGACAAATTTGTTACAGTTTACAATACGTTTTCGAAAATCCCACCGTCAACCTCATTGCACTTTGCAACTCGTGTGCGAAGATCGCGTGTTGTTCGTCTGAGTTGATCTTGACGTTCCTTTATGCGGGCAGCAGCATCCAAAATGCGCGCGAGCAATTCGTCTCGTGTATCCACCTTTCTTTGTAAACTTGACTTTTCATTCACCCCACAAACAATAATCTAACGGAGAGAGGTCTGGAGACCTTGTTGCCATTGAATGGGACCACCGCGGGGGAGGAAGAGCTGCGCGCGCATCAGATTCAAACAGCTCTATCTCCGTAACCATCAGAATTAAACACATGTTCATATGAACTTTTTTCCTCACAATGACCGATATACTATCACCTCCCGAAGTATTGAACTTTCCTCCTGAAACACTGTATAATATATATATAGAATTATATTATATATATATATATATATATATATCGTAAAGAACGACGCTTGTATAGGAGATATTCCGCGCAAGACGAGAAGAGGAAAACAAACAAATGAAAAAATGAAGTACACCTGGGAATCGAACCCGGGATTCCGATTGCCGGTCAGACGCGATAACCACTTACACCATGGACTTCACTCTTCCAAATGCCGTAATTCCTCTACATACTCGCAGAAACCAATGCCCCAAGGGGGCACCTCCCGCATGCCGTAACATTATATACATCAACTGCAAAGAACACGCAGTATAAATAACGTAAAGAACGACGCTTGTATAGGAGATATCTCCTATACAAGCGTCGTTCTTTACGTTATTTATACTGCGTGTTCTTTGCAGTTGAATGTATATATATATATATATATATATATATACTGTATATATATATATACTGTATATATATTATGATCGGTCTCATCTCGAAAACTAGACGTGCTAGAGGAAAACCGAAAACAGATTTGGAATCAGCGTCCCAACAGCTATCTAGCCCACCCATAATTATATCTGATGAAAAATACTTTTTGGCCAGTGTAATTCTTGTGTGTGTGTGTGTGTGTTCCCTATGGAATCGCGACAATATTGAGGATACACACAGAATCCATCGCGACACCATCGTGCGTATCAAGACGGTAGCAGTGTCGTGGTGGTTTATCTTTACAAATACTATCTTTTATCATGAAAATAGGGGTATAATTAAGGTTAGTTTAGGTAAGGTTTGGTTAAATTTATTAGGCATTGGGTAAATGCTGCGATACAGAACTGAATATGTGAAAATGTCACCGTTTTGTATGGTAGCCAAATGTGTGTGTGTGTGTGTGTGTGTGTGTGTTGTGTGTGTGCTTTCACAATTTACTTGTCCTTTTGGTCATTAGGAGAAGGGGTGCGCATTTTCCTATAGCGTTCATTTTCCATCATTTCTCATTTCCCTGAGGAGTTACTTATATCCTTTGTAAAACCGCTCATTTCCCTAATCGACTAAAAGGAGAGCGATGCTCGGGAAGCGCTCGGAGCCGGATTTCACACACCTAAAACAGGGACCCATTAGCGTCCTTATAATAGTGATTTCGTAATATGCAGAAAGTTAAAACAAGCAGTTACGAACACTGTTATATAGTTGATGATACGACACACTGCTATTAATATAGTTTACACGTAACTTAATTGTATTATTATTACTGAGAGAGAGAGAGAGAGAGAGAGAGAGAGAGAGAGAGAGTTCTTTTCTGCAATAAGAACTTGTCACCTAAAGTATATACACATATATATATAGGCCTATATATACACACGAGTATATAACAATCTCCTTATGCCAGCATGAAGCCCGTTGTAGCAACACTGCGCTCGAAGAATGAATCTTTATAGAAACCCCCTAATCCTTTCATCTCTCCCCTCTCTCCCGTCTATACACCTTCCCTTTCTCCATTCTACCCCTCTACTTTCCTAATATGGTGAGCCAGTTAGACAACAAAGCTCCTGTTAATGAGACTGATACGCAGCCGTACTAATTGCTTTCTAGCGTTCTCCATCAACTGTGTATACTCGCCTGCAGGTATTCATTACAAGAGCCACTCTAAATACCTGTTATAAATTCGCGCTATGCTCAAAACACGGTTTATGGTACAGGTGGGGGCATTAGATAATTAACAAGACCTTTATTATTATTATAAACCGGATACTGTATATTTGAGAGGTACATTGTATGTTTCGTATAACTCATTTATAAACTCTAAATCCTTTCCACATGTTTACTTTAAAATTCACAGTATCAGTGAATTTAAACGCACTTTGAATGTAGAGTATTTAAAGAGTACATTTATTACATTGAAAGTATACTGAAAGTAATGTAAATTGTTTTTTTTTTTACTCCCGAAAAGTATACTTTCCCTTGTTCTTTTCTAGAATTCAGAACATATCGTCATGTTCAGAAGCTAGCGAACTGTTTGATCTATTTTCAATCTATTTTTGATCTATTGACAATGTACTTTTCTCATTACTTTATCATTTCTAAAGTATATTTAAACTTATTTAGACTCTCATTTTTAAAGTAGAAGGAGTGAATAGGATTTAGAAGGGGGGTTCCCAAAATGTCCCTTGAGCCGACTCTCTGTGTCCGCGGCCCAGTAGTAATCAGCGAAATTATTACCTTGTTTTCAATTAACGAATTCATCAAAGACGCCGTAATTTGTGAAAAAATGTGAATCCACGTTAATTTGTTAAAAAGAACGTGAAAAATGTTAAAGTTTTAAAAAAATAAATAAGTTAATTTTGTTTTAGTTTGTTTTAAACACTTTTAATTTTATAATTTATCCTTTTTTTTTATTACGAATTATTTATTTTCTACTAAATATACAATTGATAATTTTATTTAAAATTACATAAAATTTTGTGAATATTCTTCTTCTTCTTCTTATTTTTAAATTCATCAAAGGCGCCGTAATGGCTCTTATCAGCCATGCTTGCTCATGAGGGTATATGTCTTGCCCCTGGTCAAAAATAAGTATGGAGACATTCTGTCCAGCAATAATTACAGGCCTATTGCTGTCGCTTCCTGCTTCTCGAAACTACTAGAAAAACTTGTTACTCCGATTAAATGATTACCTGTGGACATCTAATCAGTTTGGTTTTAAAAGGTCCCACTCAACTGACCTTTGTATCTATGTACTTAAAGAAACAATATCTAAATACATTGACAGTAATTCAACTATTTATAGCTGTTTCCTAGATATAAGTAAGGCATATGATAGAGTGAACCACAATATTTTATTTGCAAAACTAGAAGACAGGAAGGTTCCCATGTACATATTAAATTTATTGAAATTTTGGTATTCCCACCAATCTTTTATCGTTAGGTGGAGCAATGTACTATCCGAATGTTTTGGCTCCTCTTGCGGGGTGAGACGAGGCTTCTTGCTCTCTCCTATGCTGTTTAATGTGTATATTGACGGATTAATTGCTTCACTTAATGAAGCAGTAGTGGGATGTTGTATGGATAACACAAGGATAAATAACTTAGTTTATGCCGATGATATGGTGTTAATAAGTCCCTCTGTTAAAGGTTTGGATCGGCTACTAAAAATCTGCGAAATGTATTCGCAGAAACATGATATTCTTTTTAATGTTACAAAAACTAAGGTTATGCAATTTCATCCAAAAGCTGTAATCAGCTAGTTGATATTAGGTTTAAAATGAAAGGTGAAGTAATTGAGGAAGTACAGGAGTTTAAGTATCTGGGTCAAACTATCACCAACTCATAAAGAAAACAATCTCGAAGCCTTGTGCTAAAGCGAATATGACTATAAGGAACTTTCGTTTCTGTACAAGTGAAGCTAAAGACACTCTTTCGTACTTTCTGCAGTAATATATACGGACAGCAACTCTGAATGAATTACAAAAAAGGTTCTGGCAGAACCCTAAATTTGCTGTACAACAGGTCTTTTAGACTCTTGCATAAATTACCCCCGAGATGCTCAGCTTCGCAAATGTTTGCTACCCGCAATGTCCCAAGCTTTCCGGAGGTAACAAGACGTGCTCAATACAGTCTAATGCAAAGAATTAAAAAATCAACCAACCCGATTATCCAAACTATTCATGAGTCCTGCCATTTATCCTCTAAGGCCTAAGCTATGGAATTCTTGGTACGAAAAAACGTCTGTCTGTAGCTCCACTTAACTTCGACATATACTATATTATTTCTAACCAACTGTATATATTTCTTTCCTTAGTATGTGACCTGTCATTGTATTAATAATATTTGTCATAAACATTATTATTATTATTATTATTATTTTTATTATTATTATTATAATTTTTTTGTTATTATTATTATTTATTATTATTTATTGTTATTATTATTATTACTTGCCATTTTCAGTTCTCTTACAGTATGTAATAAATAAACTGAATCCCATTATTTTTTGCCTAAAAAGCTTCCACGCTTTCAACGGCATATTCCGATTAGAATACTGTGAATATACTAATGCCATATCATATATCTAAACTTTGCAGAAAAATATTGAAAAAAAATATTTTAAAACTGTCATTTTTAGTCTTTCTGAATAAAGATTTATTGCTTTGGTTTATTTCCTTTTATTATCTGAATTGAAATTAAAAATTTAAAGAAATTGCCAGTATGTGGCCCAATACCCATGAATGCCCCTTTGAAATGGCCCTTCGGCAGTGAAACGTTGAGAATCCCTAATTTAGTGTACTTGAGGAAGTGAAAAATGGACGGTTGTGTATAGTTTTTTTTGTTCTAGTTAAAGGCCACATATCGTTTGTTAAGCGCTAACTGGGTAATATACATTTTATATAAACATAGTCATCAGAGAGACATTATAACCAAATACTCCATTCCATACCACGCCCCACAGACATCACACAGTACAGAAAACACATACACACACACCTAACCCACAAAGCACTGACACGACTCGGTCCGAATGTGGTCCTAGGTGCGAAGCCGCCACCCATTAACAGGTCAGAGATCAGCCTGAGCAGATCGGATCGAGTTAACTTAGCACGATTCCGATGTGGACATCACCCCAACTTACGGACATATAAACACAGACTAGACAACTCCATAGACAACACCTGCCACCTGTGCCAGGACACACCACAAACAATTGAACACATTATGACAGACTGTGCCGCTCTAGCACAACAACGAACACAACATCACTAGTGCGCTGAACCTCTGGTCCACTCCGGAGAGGGCGATCGGTTACCTGCGTGCCGCCGGCTTGCTCGATCAGGGTGGGCTGATCGGCTAAACAACAACAACAACATAGTCATCGAAAAATTTGTCATGGCGAATCACAGACAATATCATTATGTACCACTATATAAAAGTTTTGTATCATATGTGCCATAATATAGCCATTTAACACCGAATTTAATAAAAAAAATGTACATTAAAACTGCACAAACTACAGTATAATGTATACCAAAATACAGAATACTTCCAGTGTTGAAAATGTTTTAATTTCTGCAGGTACTTTCTTTCTCGCGTAATTATCCTTCGTACTTATATAAATGGTTTGTGAAGTTGGTCTTGTTTACTGTTTACGTAATCACGTACACACGTATACGCTCTCATGTATATCTGCCATTATAGTCCTTTGGCTTGAAACTGAATGAGAACACTGGAGTGAAACTGATCATTTTATTGAATGAATGCCTCGAAATTCGCTCGTTTCGTGATGAAGCTTCCAAAACTGGGAAATGAAACGCAGTTATAACATTTTTACACTGACAGAAATATTTTAACAAGTTATCAATTGTTAAGAAAATTAATTTTTTTATATTTTGTTTAATAAAGGAAGAAAACTAACTCTATTAATTTCCTTAAGTAATAACATTATTTGGTCTGCAAAAGACTTGGTGACTCCAGCCTCAGCAATCATAATCATTAACATTAACAACCAAACCTAATTAACATCATAAATTATATTATTATTATTATAGTGGCAACGAGGCACTATATATATATATATATATATATACATTTTAACTGCAAACACGCAGTATAATTAACGTAAAGAACGACGCTTGTATAGGAGAATATTCCGCGCAAAATGAGAGAGAGAGAACGAAACAAATGAAAAAATGAGGTAACCACCCGGGAATCGAACCTCATTTTTTCATTTGTTTCGTTCTTTCTCTCTCATCTTGCGCGGGATATTCTCCTATACAAGCGTCGTTCTTTAAGTTAATTATACTGCGTGTTTGTAGTTAAAATGTATATAATGTACGGCATGCGGGAGGTGCCCCTTTGGGGCATTGGTTTCTGCGCGTATGTAGAAGAATTACGACATTTGTTTGAGTGAGGCCCGTGGTGTAATGGTTATCATATCTGACCGTTAATCGGAAGATCCCGGGTTCGATTCCCGGGTGGTTACCTCATTTTTTCATTTGTTTCGTTCTTTCTCTCTCATCTTGCGCGGCATATTCTCCTATACAAGCGTCGTTCTTTACGTTAATTATACTGCGTGTTTGCAGTTAAAATGTATATAATGTACGGCATGCGGGAGGTGCCCCTTTGGGGCATTGGTTTCTGCGCGTATGTAGGAGAATTATGACATTTGTTTGAGTGAGGCCCGTGGTGTAATGGTTATCATATCTGACCGGCAATCGGAAGATCCCGGGTTCGATTCCCGGGTGGTTACCTCATTTTTTCATTTGTTTCGTTCTTTCTCTCTCATCTTGCGCGGAATATTCTCCTATACAAGCGTCGTTCTTTGCGTTATATATATATATATATATATAAAATAAAACGTTACAAAATTATTAATTATTATACAAAATACATTTTTTTTCATATTTCTAAACATAGAGTATTTGATGTTTACATATCACCGGTATGTACATTTTACAATCTTCTAAAAAAGTATTGTTGTGAAACTCCATATTTTTAATTAATACTTATTGGTAAGAAACATCGAATTTCACAAAAAGGCTTTTTTTGAACTGTAGATAAACAATATTCTTTATTTACGATCATATAAATATAATAATAATTACATTTTGTATGTTTAATAAGCTAAACTTTGCGCTAATATATATATATATATATATATATATATATATATATATATATATATATATATATATCTCTCTCTCAAGAGAAAATTGTCAGTATTTTTTTACATGTTTTTTTTAATGATTTTTTTTTTTTAAGTGAAGCGGCAGGTTCATTATAAGTAAGGGATGTATTGGCCCATACGTTGCCTGAGCTCTTCTCTCTCATTCGTATTCATTAAGGTATAGACAGGTAACTCGTGCGAAAAATTATGCAATAAATCAATTAAGATTAATGAGAGAGAGAGAGAGAGAGAGAGAGAGAGAGTTACAAGGAGTTACAAGGAAAAGAAGTACCTCAAAAGGCCTTGCGGCCCATACCGAGGAGGTACCAATGGCAACGGGTGCCAGGGAAAATTTTCTACACACTCAAATAGTGTGCAAGATTTGGTCTAACCTTTTCTTGAAATGATCCACGGAGGAACTGTTCACAACTTCTGAAGGTAACCTGTTCCACGTGTCACAGATCTTATACGTAAAGTAATTCCCACACATACTAGTCCTAAACCGTTTCAAATCCAACTTCCAAACATTGCTGCGAGTTGGGTTATCATTCACACTAAACATGCTTCTAAAATCGACATCGTTGAACCCGCGTAAGAGCTTGAAAACCTCAATGAGTTGACCGCGCAGCCTCCGAGTTTCCAGAAAACAAGTTCAGGTCGCGTAAGCGTCGATTGTAGCCCATATGCCTAACGGAAGGGATTAACTTTGTGGCCCTCGCCTACACTCGCTCCAGCCTCTCGATATCTTTCCTGAGGGTAGGCGACCAGAACTGCACAGCATACTCCAGGTGCGGCCGAACCAGGGATTTGTACAGAGAGCACAATCTCCTTGTTCCGAAACTGAAATTGCCTCCTGATATAACCCAACAGCTTCTGGGCTTTCTTTTCCACCTCTACGCACTGTTTCGTAAACTTAAGGTCGCTGCTAATTAGCACACCCAAGTCCTTTTCCAAATCAGTAGTCCGACTTGGGATTAGCGTAGCCAATGTGCATCACTTTACATTTACCCATGTTAAACGGCATTTGCCATTTTTCGGACCATTCTCCTATCCTACCTAGGTCCGCACGCAGTTGCTCGATCGCTTCGGGCGTCCCAACATTGGCCCCCAGCTTGGTGTCATCAGCGAATTTGGCGATCCGACTAACGATGCCACCGTCGATATCATTCATTTATGTAAATGATAAACAACAGTGGCCCCAAAACGGAACCCTGAGAACCCCGCTAGTGACCGAGGCCCAACCCGAACTAACCCCTTTAATTACAACCCTCTGCCACCTATTCTTCAGCCAGTTTTCAATGCACCTACCTACTTCCCCACCGATACCCAGTGCGCGGACTTTCGCCATTAGCCGGTGGTGAGGTACTTTATCAAAGGCTTTCTGAAAGTCGAGATAAAGTATATCAATCGCCCTACTCTTATCATACTCACCCAACATGACGTGGAAAAACTCGAGCAAGTTGGTGAGACACGACCTATGCCGTCTAAACCCATGTTGGGAGTCCCCAAGCAGCTTGTAGGAATCCAAATGGTCAACGATTCTATCCGCTATTATCCCCTCTAATAATTTACCTACAACTGAAGTGAGACTAATGGGACGATAGTTCCCTGGACTTTCGTTATCCCCTTTCTTAAAGATGGGGGTCACGTTGGCTTCCCTCCAGTCACCAGGCACCTGGCCCGTCTCCAACGATTTGTTGAAGACTGTAGCCAGGTGGGGAGCCACCTGGTCGCGCACCTCCCGCAACACTCTGGGGAGAAACTGGTCTGGCCCAGGAGCCTTAAACGCGCTCAGTTTGTCTATTCTATCGGCAACGACTGTCGCGGTACATCGAACACTATCCAGGCCAGCACCTTCGTGCCTGACGCCTGGCTCGGGGATGACGCGTGTGTCCTCCCTGGTGAACACTCCCGCAAAGTACTCATTAAGCACATTAGCGATGTCCGCGTCTACTATTAACATAATTGAAGTACTCCTTAGGGTTCCCCTTGCAGAGGCTTGCCACCCGTAGAGAGAGAGAGAGAGAGAGAGAGAGAGAGAGAGAGAGAGATGATCATTAATAGTAAAAGTAGTAGTAGTAGTAGTAGTCTGTGCTGTTGTTGTTGTTGTTGTCGTTGTCGCTTAAAATTAATAATAATATCTTACAGGAATCCAAATACTTTAATTAATGCTAAAAATGAGAGATTGTACAGTAAACACGATCGACCTTGGTGCGAAGTAACCATTGGTCCTCTCTCAGCAACCTTTGCCTTCTTTCAGCAACCCCTGACCTTCTTCCAGCAACCTCTGACCTCCCAACAATCTCTGATCTTCTTTTAGCAACTCCTGACCATCTTTTAGCAACCCGTAACCATCTTTCAGCAACTTTGAACCTTTTTCACTAACCCCTAACCATCTTTCAGCAACTTTGACCCTCTCTCATCAGCGCACAAATACAACTGAAGATCCGGGTATTGGGGCATTAACGTCGTATAAGCTTCTTTTGTCTAATGATAAAGCATGGGTCTTCTCACCTTAATTGCTCCAAAGAAAAAGGTTCCACAAAAACGCATCGATTATCGCTTATTGGAAAAAACTTTCCTCAAAAGGGTTTCCGCTCCCAAAACCATAGGAAAATTATTCTAAAATAGGAAAAAAAAATGCGGAAAGTTGAGGACAATAATTGATTGGATCAAAGGAAAATTAGTCGGCCAAAAATATGGAAAATTTGGTTTTATAATCAAAGATGGAGCTCGATAAATTTAACCCAATTTTAAAGGTTTAACGTTCTTTCTTATTCATTACTAGTAGTTTTTTAGTGATTAATCACATTTTAGGTTTGGTTATTTAATTTTATGTAGAAATTATTATTATTATTATTATTATCTACCAAACGGTAGACTGTGAGGCTGCTTAGAAAGGGTAGTAAAACTTAAATTTGGTCTAATAATTATGTTAAATGGCAATTAACTACAGTATAGCTAAAAGGTTTGCAAGTGTATCAACTTTTATCCCAATATCGCCTCCAGTTAAAGTAAACAAACTTCAGGACTAAGTCGTACAAGTCGTCTCTGTGTATATATATATATATATACACACAGTATATATATATATATATATATCAGAAAAATTAATAAAAAATTTATCTGATTTTTTCACCTCAAAAAAATAAATAAATAAATAAAAAGGGTCCTTTTATGAATAATGATGATAACGCTCTCAACGCATTAAAATCCATTCACCAATTGACGCAGGAACAACTTCAGTAATAATCAATTGATCCCCTGTGCGACCTTTGGCCCTTTAAAGTTCCCGGAAAGGTATTGGAAGGTTCTTAGTTCCTAGTCTCCACTCCCCTGCCAGCCAGCCCCCCCCCCCCCTGCCCAAACACAAACGTCGTTGTGTCTCCAAAAGATGAGAGCGGGAAAGGCTCAAAAGATTAGAAATGTCTTTGGAGTTCAAATGGGAATAGAAACGATCTATGTACTCGTGTCGTCAACGGGAACCTTCATTGACGCTCTAATTATAACCTAACCTATGCTAAACTCACTTAACTTAACCTGTGCTAACCTCACTTAACCTAACATATGCTAATCTGACCCAACCTAAAATATGCAAAGCTGACGCAACCTAACCTACGCAAAGCTGACCTGACCTAACCTAACATATGCTAACTTACGTTAACCTGCTTTAACTTAGCTTAATCTAATCAGTCTAACGTCATTCCCTCGACGTGACATTTAATCAACAAGTTTGAGTTACATTAAATTAAGTTGGATTGGGTTAAGTTACAGGCTTAGTTTCGATAGAATGCCCTTTGGGCGAAGCGGCTATAAGTCCTAATCTAACCCCCCCCCACCCCCCACCCCTCAACTTGACTGCGGAACCAGAACCACTAAATAATCCCATCGTCGATTAACCTTGTTGATTTAATGGGAAGCGGTGTTACGGCGTAGATATGACGTGGCTTTTAGAGAGAGAGAGAGAGAGTTACAAGGAGGAGTTACAAGGAAAAGAAGTACCTCAAAAGGCCTTGCGGCCCATACCGAGGAGGTACCAATGGCAACGGGTGCCAGGGAAAATTTTGTAAACGTTTATTTTTCTTTCAACTATCCTAGCAGTAGTAGAAAACTGGATAGAAAAGTAGAAGGCTCTCTCCCCACCCTCCGCTCCCTCCCTGCCAGAGGCAGGTACGGAAAAAGGTTGAAGAAAATACCTTGACCCTGGAAAAGTAGCAAGGAAATTTTACAGGAAAGTGGAGAATATATAAATAGCTCTATATTTAGCTTGCTCACAGAGACACCGAGCAAGCGAACTCCTGCAGAGTTTTCTGAGGTTTTAATCTTAAACTATGAGTGTGGTTCAGTACTTTGTCTAGCCTATTTTTAAACAATTTACACTTTGATTGGAAACAACCTCTGAGGGAAGTTGGTTCCAGATATTAACTATTTTATAGGAAAGAAATTTCCGCAGACTGAGGTCCTAAATGGCTTTACACACTCAAATAGTGTGCAAGATTTCGTCTAACCTTTTCTTGAACTGATCCACAGAGAACTGTTCACAACTTCCGAAGGTAACCTGTTCCATGTGTCACAGATCTTATACGTAAAGTAATTCCCACACCACTAGTCCTAAACCGTTTCAAATCCAACTTCCAACCATTGTTGCGAGTTGGGTTATCATTTAAACTAAACATACTTCTAAAATCGACATCGTTGAACCCTCGTAAGAGCTTGAAAACCTCGATCAGTTGACCACGCAGCCTCCGAGTTTCAAGCGAAAACAAGTTCAGGGCGTAACCGTCGATTGTAGCCCATATGCCTAACGGAAGGGATTAACTTGTGGCCCTCGCCTGCACTCGCTCCAGCCTCTCAATATCTTTCCTGAGGGTGGGCGACCAGAACTGCACAGCATCTCCAGGTACGGCCGAACAAGGGAATTGTACAGTGAGAGCACAATCTCCTTGTTCCGAAACTGAAATTGCCTCCTGATATAACCCAATAGTTTCTGGGCTTTCTTTCCACCTCTACACACTGTTTCGTAAACTTAAGGTCGCTGCTAATTAGCACACCCAAGTCCTTTTCTAAATCAGTCACCTCGATATTACTGCCCAACATCGAGTAGTCCGACTTGGGATTGGCGTAGCCAATGTGCATCACTTTGCATTTACCCAAGTTAAACGGCATTTGCCATTTTTCGGACCACTCTCCTATCCTACCTAGGTCCGCACGCAGTTCCTCGATCGCTTCGGGCGTCCCAACATTGGCCCCAAGCTTGGTGTCATCAGCGAATTTGGCGATCCGACTGACGATGCCACCGTCGATATCATTTATGTAAATGGTAAACAACAGCGGCCCCAAAACGGAACCCTGAGGAACCCCACTAGTGACCGAGTCCCAACCCGAACTAGCCCCTTTAATTACCACCCTCTGCCGCCTATTCCTCAGCCAGTTTTCAATCCACCTACCTATTTCCTCACCGATACCCAGCGCGCGCACTTTCGCCATTAGCCGGCGGTGAGGTACCTTATCAAAGGCTTTCTGAAAGTCGAGATAAAGTATATCAATCGCCCTACTCTTATCGTACTCACTCAACATGACGTGGAAAAACTCGAGCAAGTTGGTGAGACACGACCTATGCCGTCTAAACCCATGTTGGGAGTCCCCAAGCAGCTTGTAGGAATCCAAATGGTCAACGATTCTATCAGCTATTATCCTTTCTAATAATTTACCTACAAATGAAGTGAGACTAATAGGACGATAGTTCCCTGGACTTTCGTGATCCCCTTTCTTAAAGATAGGGGTCACGTTGGCCTCCCTCCAGTCACCAGGCACCTGGCCCATCACCAACGATTTGTTGAAGACTGTAGCCAGGTGGGGAGCCACCTGGTCGCGCACTTCTCGCAAAACACTGGGGAGAAACTGGTCTGGCCCAGAGAGAGAGAGAGAGAGAGAGAGAGAGAGAGAGAGAGAGACTTAAAATATTTTTATATTTGTTTGACAATATTTGTATTTCGTTTATACTTTTCACTTCCACTTGACCTGTTTGTCTTCAGCAAAGAAAGGTTTAACTACTCAAGATCTCTCTCTCTCTCTCTTTCATATATATATATACAGACACACAAGAATGGTCAAAAGTCGCGATCGGGTCGTATAGACTGGTTGATAAAAGAATGATCTTTAACTTTTGAAACATTTTATTTAAATAAAAAACAAGAAGAAAAGATTACAAATGAAAATGAAATAAAATAAAATGATATTTTGCTGCTTATACGTCCAATATATCTGTATGGATACTGTCGTGATCAACACACAATTGCAGTCGACGCCAAGTGCGTTATAAAGCTTTTCAAATCATTTTAGGCGTAATGGCTGAGAATATGCGAAGAGTTTCCCTTTTTAACTCTTCAATAGAGTGCATGCGGATGTGGCTAAGTTTATTCTTCACAAAAGACCACAACCAGTTATTACGAGATGTGAGGTCGGGTTTTCTGGGAGGCCAGTTCAGAGATCCACCTCGCCTAATCCACAGTGGAAATTGGTTGTTGAGGAAATTACGCGAGTTAATAGCATGATGGGCTGGTGCACCGTCTTCTTGTAAAATAACACTGTGTACGAGGCCCACTTTCTCAGGTTTGGCACCTTCGGCCTAAGCTAGGGTTTAAAGCTAACCATGTTCAGGTTAGCTTTAAACCCTACATCTTGTCCCAAAGCTGGGCCCTAGCTGCTTTGCATATTTGCTTATTAGATGGCTGGTGAGGGAAACTATATTTTGGGCCTTTTTGCTAGTGACCTGTTGTCTACGTTGGACTTCCATCATAAAAAAGAAAATCTTCAGTATTTGCCCTTTACAATTACCTATTCGACCTATAATGGACTTAATATCCCAGAAGAATTCCTTGTTCCATGCACGGTCTGTGTTTAATATGCAAAACATGCGTAAGCTTTACAGTTTTACATAATGAAAAGGGGACGCAACACGATTCTAAATATATTGATTCAATAAATCTATTATTATTTATTCACTTTCATTATCAAATAAGAAAAACATGGTGAAAAAGCGAAAATGTCTATTTACTTTTGTATATATATATAAATATGAGATTTAACGTCGATAAGTGCAAAATTTTACATATAGGTTCCGGTAACGGTAATTTTGCGTACAGTACGTCAGGGAAGGAGTTGGCAAGCATAGAACAGGGAAAAAGATTTAGGAGTTATCGTCACTGGTGATTTAAAAGTGGCGAAACAAAGTACAGCAGCGGTCAATAAGGCGAACAAGGTACTAGTTTTATAGGTAGGAATTTTGAGTACAAATCGCGTGATACTATTGTTCATCTTTATAAATCATTAGTTAGACCCCATTTGGAGTACGCGATCCAATTTTGGAATCCGCATATGCGCAAAGATATAGATAAAATCGAGAGTTCAAAGACGAGCAATTAAGATGATTCCGTCGCTTAGGTCGAAGTCGTACGAGGGTAGGCTTAAGGAGTTAAAATTGACTAAACTCGAGATTGGAGGCTAAGGGGTGATCTAATCCAAGTTTTTAAAATTATGAATGGGTTCGATAACGTAAATCGAGATAACTTTTTCGAAATATCACAATATAATAGAACTAGAAATAGTGGGTATAAGTTGACAAGTAGAAGGTTCAAGACAGCAGTTGCCAACACCTTTTTACGCATAGAATAGTAAATAGCTGGAATAGTTTGCCGGTAGAAGTAATTAGTAGCACGTCTCTAAACATGTTTAAAAATCGATTAGACGCATATGTTGATAGATTGGGTATAGTTTAAGGTAGTAAAATTAAGGTTTTTGTGGTTCGGAACCCACGTAAAATTGTAGGTTCCCTCCGCCACCACGGAGGACATGCGCAATACACAACTACAACCACAGTTATGTAGACCAGCCATGAGTGGATCCTAGCAAAGGTGGGCAGTTGCGCTTGCGCTTGCGGCGCAACTTTTTGAAAAGGGTTGCGCTTGCGCTGCGGCGCAACTATTTCAGCAGAGTTGCGGTTGCGGCGCTACAAAAATTGTTGCGCGTGCCCACCACTGCAGATATACATTAAATGCAAAGGTGGGCAGTTGCGGCGCAACTTGCGGCGCAACATTTTTGGTTGCGCTTGCGCTTGCGGCGCAACTTTTTGAAAAGGGTTGCGCTTGCGCGTGCGGCGCAACTATTTCAGCAGAGTTGCGGTTGCGGTTGCGGCGCTACAAAAATTGTTGCGCGTGCCCACCACTGGATCCTAGGGTCTTTGTTGGTCTGAAATACTATAACATTATAGCAACATATATATATATATATATATATATATATATATATATATATATATACCGAGAGAGATACAAAATAGTGACAGGGGAAGAACTGTAAGAATGAACACTTCCTGTTAGTTTTTATTCTTGGAGAAAGATGAATTTTTGAAAACTTTTTCATTCCTATTTTGAAGCCAATTTGGCTGCCAAATGAACGATTGATTGGTGTTTTCGTTCAATCGTCACTGAAATTGAATTGAAAAATAAAAAAAGACAATTCTCTCGACTTCGTGTTTGTATTAATACAGGAAATGAAAAGAAGGGGTTTGTGAATAATGATATTTCCATTACTATAAAATAAATAGGAATCTTTAGACGAGTCACAGTTCCGAGGAAAGATGTAGAAAACACTTCCGTTGTAAGAATTTGATCACCATGACAACAATTTATAACTATTCTATTTTTGTAACCGGGAAATAAATCAGAAAATTGAAATACAAAATACACAAATCTTTATTCAGAAAAGAATAAGAGTGACTAAGTTTTATAATATTTTTCAATATTTTCTTTTTCTTTACAATTTAGGTATTTGATATGGCATTAATATATTCACATTATTTTAATCTGAATATGTCGTTGGAAGCATGGAAACTTTTTAGGCAAAACTAATGAGATTTAGTTTATTTACTACATAAGAGAAGTGAAAGTGGCAAGTAATAGTAACTGTGATACCAAATAATAACAACAACAACAACAATAATAATAATAATAATATTATACACAAGATAAAAATTTACAAAATTTTACATAATTTTCAATAAAATGATTTATTTAGTAAAAAATAAATTATGCTTAATAAAAATAAATATAAAAAAGGATAAATTATGAAATTAAAAGTGCTTAATGAAATAAGCATATTTAAGATAGTTAATTATAAAATGGGAACTTAATTACTATGGAAATAATGGCAGTAGCGAACTTATACACCAGTAGAAGCTAATGAAGTACTTTAGTGATTTACGAAATACATTTAGTGATGAAGGCTGTCTAATATTTATGGGAATTGCATTCCATATATCTGCTCCTTTGAAAGAAAGTGAATTTTCTGTAGTTCCCTTTGTATAGTTTGGTTTACGAATAAAATATCCGGGGAGTATGGTGTTATAATGATGATGTATTTGGTGTGTGTGTGTGTGTGGAGGGGGGGGGGGGATTGCTCTTTGAATGGGTGTATGTTGATTTTATTGATACATTTAAACATATTGACAGCAACATTGAGTTTGTATAAGTCATTTAGTTTTAAATGTGACTTTGCTGTCATTATTGGAAAGAGTTCCCGGACATTTTTTACGAATGACTTCCAAAGAATGTTTTATATACTGGGTGATCCAGATAAATGGGACCCATAAAAAAAAGCCAAATATTCTTAATATTTAATTCCTTTCATAAAAACTATATATCATTCGAAAGAGTAGAGTTACAAGTTTATTATGAAATATTTATTTTTTAAAATGACTCCTTTCAAATGTGCTCCATTAGTTGCCAAGCATTCCAGTGTTCTCGCTTGTAAGTTCTGCATCACTTTTGCAAGAGTGTGCGGTGGTATGGCCTGTATCTCATTTGTGATGGCGGCCTTCAATTCTTGCAAGGTCGTTGGGTTATTTCCGTAGACCCTACTCTTTAAATATCCCCAGAGATAATAATCTAAGGGAGAAAAATCCGGAGACCTTGCAGGCCATTCAACGTCTCCAAATCTTGAGATTAACTCGCCTGGAAACGTTTGACGCCAAACTGCCATGCAGTTCCTCGTGGTATGGCAGGTAGCTCCGTCTTGTTGGAACCAGTGGTTTTCTAGACAAAGATCTCTTAATTTAGGAATAAGGAAATCGGTCAACATTTTTTCGTAGCGATCACCATTTACAGTGACCGTGTTTCCGGTGGAATCCTCGAAAAAGTACGGCCCTATGATCTGAGATGCAGTAAGACCACACCAAACAGTTACACGCTGACTATGCAACGGGACTTCAGTAATATTCAATGGATTTTCTGTTGCCCAGAAACGACAATTTTGTTTGTTTACAGTTCCATTCAAGTGAAAATGGGCTTCGTCTGACATAATCAAAGTTGCTAGAAAATTGATGGTGTCATTTACCTTCTGTTGGATCCATTGACAGAATTGTCGTCTTCGTGCGAAATCTCCATCGTTTAGTTGTTGCACTGTTTGAATTTTATATGGAAAGCATTAAATTTTGCTTGAATATACGGTGTGTTGTTCCATATCCAAATCTTAACAGCTGAGAAGCACGTCTGATGTTTATGTTAGGATTATCCTGTACAATTTCATGAGTTCTGTTAATGATCTCGTCTATCCTTGCTGTGCGCACTCTTCCAGTGGTTTTCTTTTTCCAATGCTGCCAGTTAGGGAAAAATTTCTGACACACCGACGGATTACTTTCTTAGAAGGTGATTTTGACATCTGAAAATTGTCTTGAAAGATCTTTGAGCTGAAACTACACTTCTTCCATGCTCATAATATTGCTCAGTTATGAAACGCAGCTGTTCCACAGTCCATGCAGTCATCTTGAAGGGTTAGTTTTTAACTAACACTTATTTTGTTTTGTATATCTTATCTTGTCCTGTATTGTCAAAACCTATACAATCCTGTACAAACTTGTAACTATCCTCTTTCGAATGATGCGTATGATTTTATAAAAGGACTTATACTTTAAGAGTTACAGGGGTTTCTTTTGGGTCCCATTTCTCTGGATCACCCTTTATTTCTTTGAGCTACCCCATGTTGTAATGCAATATAATACATAATGGATAGGTAGAGGCCCAAGACATTTCGAATGAGCAGTAGCAGAATCGGAAGATAGGTGACAGGAGAAACGAGAGCTCCAGCACTCCCTGTCTCCTGCCTAAGGTCCACCCCGCAGTATTTCCCTGGTCGATTGATGTCTACAATCTCCTCCTTGGAGGAGATTGTAGACACCAATTGCAGATACCAATGATAAAATCGTGAAGCTTAAAGCTTCACGATTTTATCAATATTGAAAGTGAAGTACTCTCGGACATAGGTAAAATTAATCCTAATAAAACGCCAGGTCCAGATAAGCTCTACCCTAGGGTAC
>JAJOZX010000314.1:850000-1132500 GCA_023014485.1 Bathynomus jamesi | reverse complement strand
AAGACTCGTGCATTCTATAAAGAGATACAGGATCACCCGAAGCTCAGAGCCCCCAACCTTCTTTAGTTAGCCTTATAAGGTTAACTAACGAAAATATCATGATTCACGACCTAACCTAACCAATCGTTAGGTCAACTGTACGTCCTTGACGATTGGTTAGGTTAGGTCGTGATAGTTTCGTTAGTTAGCCTTATAAAGCTAACTAAAGAAGGCTGGGGGGCCCTGAGCTTCAGGTGATCCGAGATACATTTTTTTATTATTCAACACTTATATACATAGTAAAACTACTCAAATTGATCAGTGTCTATGCACTTAATGTGTAGTTTAGTTCGAACTAAAAAGAAGGTAATATACATAATATAATTAAAATTAAATTACTTACCCCAACTTTTAATTTAAAAAAAAAAGGTTCGAAACCCGACATAACTATATAGAATAAGAGATGCCGCGGATAAAACAATTTTGATACTCGACTAAATTGATTTACTTGAATTTGAGGTGAGCTATAACGAACCTCCAGGTACGTACTTTTCTATTTAGCTTTAAATTAAAATAATTTATCCGTTTTTGAGCGTGTATTCTCGGCTGGTTTTAGCAGCTGATATAATTCTGACATTCCTTTTCCATGTACCACATTTAAGAGATAAACGACACGTTCGCTTTAATTTCCCCAAAAACTGTTGTTTTATATAACTGATGCGCTGAACTAACATTCACGAGATTCAAAATATTCGTTTAGGAATTTGACGTTTTAGTTTGCGCAAAAAATAGAAGTGGATTTTTTTTTGCAGTGTTTTAACAAGCGTTCAATGTGACCGTAAAATGTTTGGTTTTACATCTAAAAGCAAACCTCTTTTATCTTATTTACTGTTATTAATTACAGCGTTATTTATATGTAGGATTCAATTTGTGTCCTTATATTTTATATTTGTTATGATCATGTTTGAAGTTTTTGATTGATCTGAATATAGTTTATTTGCATTTAGCCAGTTTTAAATATGAATAAATTTCCCGTTTATTCTTTCTCGTAGAGTAGCTAAGTCGTTATCAGATGTGAGGATTGGTGTGTTATCCGCTTACTGATGACAATGTCAATTAGTTATTATGGCAATTAGCTATTTAAATCATTTGCGTAACAGAGATATAAGGGGTCCCTGTATCAAACCCTGTGGTACGGGCGTGACTGACTGCCTGAAAGTCACATTCATGTTTGTTTAATCTGACATTGGTTTTTTTTTTAAAATAGGTAATACTTGAAACAATATAATAACTCGCTATCTTCATACACCATAATAAGCCAGTTTATGCGTTATTACTTAGCCCTAATTTTCGCAAAAAAATTGCGAGTTATTTACTTATTTATTTATATATTTATTTATTTTTTTTACATAATTCTCCAGTTAATATAATAAGGGTCTTTCTCCTCCGTAGACTTATTTGCCTTTCAACCAGAGTGATAAGGTGACAGTATAGTTTCCTCTGGAAGAAAACATTAATTTCCTGTTTATTATTATTACTTCAAAGCTTCTTCCCTGGGTGAGCAAAATAGATATTGGACGGTAGTTTGAAGGAATCTCCAAATCACCACTTTTAAAAAGAGGGCGGAGATAGATTGTAAATTGTGTAAATAAGACCTATTTTAGCTAAGATTGAATTATATGTCGGGTAGTGAAGTAGTCATGTAAATACTGCAATGGTGAGTAACTGATTTGAATGATATTTCGCGAAATTTTATTAAAAAAATATAGCTTTAGAGTCCAAGGGTGGCGAACATTTTTACAGTCGCGTGCCAAAAAAAAACATGTAAACCATAAAAAAAATTTCGCGTGCCCACCAAAGTTTGTATATATTACACCAAATTATAAACATTCAGTCTCTTATTTTATACTCATTTTTTGGATAACAATTTCTATGCTTAGGTGTGCCAGGCAAATTTGATCGCGTGCCCAAATGGGTACGCGTGCCATAGGTTCGCCACCACTGCTTTAGACCATTTATCTGACTTGGATAATCTCGATAGGCTCGTGTAGCTTCATGGTATTCAAATGAAAACCTGTTTTGAGGACATCGAGATAATAACCTCGATGGGATTTTTGAGGACATCCAGATAATTACGGAATCGATCACATTTTTTTTTAAGACTGTTCACGCTCTTTCAGACGTGCTGAGGTTGCTGGAAGGAATAATTTTTGGTTGGAGGGAGGGCGGGGGGGGATTTTGATTTCCTCTTGAAAACTGCAAAGAAATCAGAGGACTAAGGGATTGTTTTCTGATTCACACTTTTCTATACCGCTCAGAAATATTTGTTGGATTCGTTTGTCACTTTTTTTATTATGTGATTAACTTAATTATTATTATTAAACGTGTTTCCTTGAAGTGTTTGATGCGATGTTTTGCGAGTTAATCTCCATACCCGTTTTGAATCACTGAATGAATCATGAAAATTACATAAATAACATTTTTATTTTGCTTTTTCTAATTAATTTATAAAGTTTACTTTATATCTACGCTGTAAATCCTGTTACAGACATTTGATTTTATTATACATTTTGGGTCCATTTTAGTAGTATTTCAATGCACATTCATTTTGCGTTGGGTTATCATTTCAAAATAAAAATATAATTCATGCACCTTCATTAGCAGTTTGGTTATCCGATTCGGTATACTGTACATATATATATATATATATATATATATATATATATATATATATATATATATATATATACAGGGTGTCCCGTAAGTCTGGACCCATAGGGAAAAATAATAAAATTACAAAATAGTCCAAAAATTTATTACATAATCTGTTCAAAGTGTCCGCCGTTGTGTCGCACACATAGTTGAAGACGCAATCTCCACTGCGACAGCACTTTCTGAATCACAGTCGCAGAAATTTCTTGACACGCCTCCACAATGCGTGCTTTAAGGTGGAAAATGTTCTGAAGTTTGACCTCGTACACTTTGGCTTTCAAGTGGCCCCACAAATAAAAATCATAAAAAAATAATAAAAAAATAATAATAATAAAATAATAATAATAACATAATAAAAAATATATTATAAATCCCTATGGGTCCAGACTTACGGGACACCCTGTATATATTCTAACGAAATAGTACTGGATATAAGGCGTAAAGCTATTTTCCTTTCTCTGATTGGTCAGTCTTTGGAAGGAAATGAAACATGATCCCTGATTGGATAATTCATAATCTCTATCTAACCCAGCGTTCTGAGCACATATTAGCGAAAGATGAATAGGCCCCGCCTCCGTAGGCGGAGACATCTGCGAAAGTGACACATATTTTCAGACATCGTACTGTTACTCTTCCGTAAGGCTGGAAATGCACTGGTGAAAATAATAATAATAATAATAATAATAATAATAATAATAATAATAATAATCAGTCAAGAAGACCATAAATTGGCACAACACTCAGGCCAACTAATGTGACCCATTGCGCTAACTCCCGAATTATTATTACCAACACCATCGAGAGTCGAACCCCCGACCTCGGATATTCATTTCGCTCATAGGAAAATAATGAATGTGTGCACTGAATTATACATTTTAAATGCTATAATAAATTAGTGTGTTTTGTATCTTTTTTTACACCTTTATACAATTTATGTTTTAAGCCAATTGAATCTGATAATCCATCAGTATATATAATTTATATATATATATTATATATATATATATATATATATATATATATATATATATATCTATTTTTTATTCAATATGCATTTCGTTTTAACTTGATGCTGCGTTTCATTGTATGTATATTGTTAAATTGTTAAAATTCCGTACTTATTTAAAGTTTTCATTAACAGGGTTAAAATTTTTAATAAATTATTTAATAAAAAGATTTCGTATAAGCATCTAAACGTGACCTGCATATCAACAGTGTTTATTCACTGTTAATTCTGTGTATGAGTGGAAAAAAGACAAAAAATAAAGGAATTTGCTCTTGTCAAATACAGTACATAATTTAATATCCGAACTGACAACCAGAGGGTCGTATAACGCAGAGGACCTACAACTTAACGTGAAATCCGAAACTAAGAATCATTACATCGTTTGAATGCAGAGGACGGCCACCCATCCAGCTACGGGGTGTTTCAAAAGTCTGGAATCATAGGAAATATTTTTAATTATATATAAAACTTATATATATATATATATATATATATATATATATATATAAATATATATATATTATATATATACCGTATATATATATATATATACACACACACACAGTATATATATATAATTGAAAAATAAATATGCTTAGGATTCCGGACGTTTGAAACACTCTGTATACTATCCACATCTATCGGTGCTTAATTTCGCTGATTTTACGGGAATTGGTGTAACAACAGGACCACAACATAGCCTAAACGCAAGAGAGTTATTGAGAGGCATTGGCAGGCAATAACGTCTTCTTAGTCTATATTTGAATTCAGTTACTTCATTTTTGTTTAATTTTGTTGGGTTTTAGACAAGTGTTTAGGATCGCTCCGTTTTCGAGCCCTCTGCAGCATCCCACCACATTTTGGGGGATTTTCTGAAGGAGGGAGTTGTTTTCTACTCTCATCCTGCCCTCGTAGCCAGTTACGCATAGCTGGACAGGTACTTTATACAAGAACCTGTCCAGTTGGTTCTTGGGATTATTGAGGTTGGTACCTTGAAAGTTTCTCAGTTCTTTCCGTAGCAAATTAAAGAGTTTTGAGCCTCGAATTCGGAAAGTATTTTCCATAGCTTCAATTTCGAATTCGGAGAGTATTTTTCCATAGCTTCAATTTCGTATGCAATCAGTAAGTGTGAAAATATGTAGTATAACAATGGTAAAACCCATTTAATAACACCGCGTTAATTAATTTCTTATATATCTATATATATATATCCTTAACTCTCAATAAATGCATAATACTCTCGTATCTCTCGCAAAACCTCTTCCCTTATCTTTTTAGCTATTATTGTATACTGAAGCTTCGTATCGATTTATCGGATAGAGAGATATTTACGTCGTCCGTACAACCAAATTTCTCTAATAATTATTATAGTTAGGAAATTTTAATTTTAATTAAATTCAGAGGATCTGAACTAAAGATTCCTATCACTTTGCAGCGAGTTTCTCGTGTTAATATTCATGATTGTGAATTTATTGCCGAATGCACTGTCTAAATCGTATTAGACGTTTGATTATGTGTTTTGTATCCAAGTTTAATAGAATTTCAGATGTAGAATTCATTAGTAGTCTGGTTATCGGCTTTAGCTGAAACGTACGTAGGAGTCACGCACATCAATACGTTTCGGCTGAAACGCCTAACCAAAGAGAAGTCTCAATTAAAAAACAAAAGACAAAATAATTGAACTTTACGACTAAAATGGAATTTTGAGAACAATAATAATAATAATAATAATAATAATAATAGTAACAACATTTGCACTACTAATTGAAGTACTAATGCCAATGATAAATGAAAAAGTAAAGGAATTTCAAGCTAATATATTTCACGAGTGAAATCTAATAAGCACGAACTGAAGTGAGCATTTCAACACTGGGTTTCACTTTGTAAACAGTGAGTGTTCAGATGCTTAATAAAGAATTTTTATTTGAAAACGCTGAAACTGTTTAAAAGCAAGCCGGTTTTGTGTATACACACACACACACACACACACACATATATATATATATATATATATATATATATATATATATATATATATGTATGGAGTAACACCCTAGTTTCGTATATATGATTAAATTGCGAATGCAGTCTAAACTTGCAGTATAGTGGCGTTAAATCAATGCGTGTAAAGTGTCCTTTTGGAGTCTTTTGTCCCCCTCCCTTGGGCCCAATTCTGACGTACTTCACGAGGGCAAACCGTCCTCAGGGAAAACTGTATAAAGGACAGAACTGTCTGCGCCGACAATAGCTTATGTACGTGTATATTATGAATGTCGTATTCGTTGTAGATATGACAAAGGCTTGGAAGTGTAAAAAAATGCGAGCATTGCACTTAAAAAAGATTTACATAAAAAGAGTTTCTCTGTCCGTTTGTATACATACTCGCATATATGTACAGTTGCCCGCATATGTAATGTTCCTGGGCTACGTCGTGGCCAATGTCGTAACACCACTTCCCGGAGATCAGCGAAGTTAAGCGACAGTGGGTCTGGGTAGTAGTTGGATGGGAGACCGGGCTCTGCGCCCAGATTATGTAGATTAGATATTAATAGCTCTACTAAAATTTCCTAACACAAAAACATGTACAAATGTCTAAATTTTGGGTTACAATGATTAAAATTAAAAATGGTTGTAGAATATTTGAAAAAATAGACAAAATATAAAAAATAGTGCTAATTTTATAAAACTCTTAGGTTTGCATTTTGTAAAAGACTGTGAGATAAGATCATGTATTATTTCTGATGATGAAGTTGACTGAAAATCTTGCAAAAGTGGCAAAGCGTGTGGCAAAAATGACAAAAACTGTCAAGGCCGCTTATGTGATTGAGAAAGAGTGTTACCGTCACTCAGGTGCATCTTCCCAGTGCAGCACCAATACAAGCAAGTACAATCTTCTCAAAATGGAATCCACCCAATCCGATAAACAAATTACTGAACAGATCTTTTTTCAGGAGCTGAATTTCCTTCGCAATAGCATAAACTCTTTCATCACACCACAGTGCACTGTATGGCTTATTCTGCTGCTTAAGCACGTCCTGAAAGTTAATCATTGTTGTAAAAATGGTATCAAATTCAGTTGCTTTGTATGGCAGTATGGGAGTGAACGCAATAGTTGTAGGCTTCAAGCTATCTCCTACAAAAGGGCTTTTGACAGCAACAAAGCTTGGAACAAAGTCATCATTATCAGTATTTGAGTTAGTTGAAGAGCCCTGTGTTGTGGTTGTTCTATGTTTGTATCGCATCACAAACCACAGGAAATGGTCGAGATTAACAGTCTCTAGTAAATGATCTTTTGCCTTGTATTCAGAGACTTGGAAATCTTGACTTATTGTACCTCGTTCATGTCTTGGTCCAGTCGAGATAATTTCTTGGCAAGGAAGAACGCTTTGTAACTTGCCAAGCCGGAGGGTTGACTCTGGAGCTTCACTGATCTTATTAGTATGCTGTTGTGTTGGTGCAGAGCTTAATGGAGCATTTTGGAATAAAACTAGCACCGTATCGTGTGTCGAACCAATTCCAGACAAGGTATTTTCCAAGGTGTCAAAATTATCCATTGCTGCTTGAATTGGATGGTTTTGATCAAATACTGGAGGAACTGGAACTCTATGTGAACCACATAAAGATATTGTACGTTTTGCTAGTGCAAAATTTATTTTGCGAACTTCTTGATATCCTACACAAATGCTCCGTTTGTTTGCAATTTCAATAAGATCTTTAGACTGTGACAGGTTATGTATAGTTTGAGCAAATCCGACATGCAATGGGGTGGGCTCCAAACCATTATGAAGGATGTAAAACAACATCTGGAAGATAGTGTCACACTTCAGCATCAACTGATTGTTGCTATTGATACATTCCGGGTGGAAAACAAATGCTGAAGAAATTCCATCCATATTGGAGGACGTTCATTTTGGAAGCGTTTTAAGGCTAGATCAAGATCGTTTGGATCACAATAGCTAGAGAGTAAACCAAAACTGTAAGTTTTTAACTCTTTCCTTAGGTCCTTAGCAACGTTTTCGACAGATCATTTCCGCAAAGTTTCAACAATTCTTGCACTCTCAATCTGGACAGAATAAACCATCTGGGATTTTCGTTTGTTGCTAGGATATGTAAAATAAATGGTGTCCTTAAATTTGTCTATAAGCAGGCTCTTAACCAAATAGTTACTGATAGATTCATCCTGGTTCAGCTTTTTATTGATCTCTTGTCTCAAGTAGGTGACACTGTATCCGTCTTGGCTGTATCCATCTTGGCTTTTTGAGACTACATCATTAAACACTTCTTGAACCATGTCAGTAGAACCCATAACTTCATTTTCTTGCTGTCTGCTTTCCAAAATCGTCTCTATTCTGCGATCATAGGCTGCAAAATGCTTCTTTATACAATTATTATGATGGAATACATCTGCAGCGAATACATCTGTATTCGTTCAACATCGCTACTCTGGTAAAAACATCATTTTGGAACAAGTGAGCATAACTCAATAACTTTTGGGCACGACCTGGAGTACATATCCAAAACAAATCTTGGTCAGTGTTTCCACCTTTCAATTTGACTCGAGCTGAACCACAAAATACAACCTTTCATATCCTTCATATGCTGTGTTTTAATCCTTTTGCTTGAACTATTTTCTGGAGGAGTTAATGCTTCCCCTAAGGAGGAATCGGAGGGTTCAGATTCAGCATTTTTAGACTTCTGGCTACGTTCAACGAACTTTTTATATGTTGCATAGCACGAAGTGCTGTGATATTGGATATAAGGAGTCTGACTCTCAGTAGGAGCTTTCAAACGCTTGCTTCTGTCATCATTTGGGTACACAGAAGCCAATTGAAGCAAATTTTTTATTCCATGTTCTCCGCTGCTCAAATATTTCTCTCCACTTTGGCTTTTGTTCTTCTGGCACAAGATAAATTTACCAAGGTTTGAGCTATGCTTCTTTTCTGGCACAAGTTGACATACATTCTGAAAAAATGAAATATACTAAGACTTCTTGCAATTGCAATTATAATAAACTGGTTCTATTCTATACATATAAAAATTCATTTGTAACACATTGGTCTTTATATTTATGTTTTAAATATTCAATTCGATTATTACTTACCATGATCTATCATCTGTTGAATCACATAATGAATACAGGGATCCTCAATTTGTAGCTACTACCAATACTAAAACTGAAACACAATAAATATGACTTAGTTACTCTAAAGAAATCAAATAGATCGCTTCTATAAGAAGTTCAAGCATTTTACAACAAGCAAGCCTAAAAATAACATAAAATTAGTACTATTTTTTTATATTTTGGCTATTTTTTCAAGTATTTTACAACCATTTTTAGCGATTTATACCCGAAATTTAGACATTTGTGCATACTTTGTTTTAATAAATTCTTGCAGAGCTATTAATATCTAATTTCTTGACTATTTAGTTCGATATGATTGGTTAGAGCTAGTTTATGCACCAAAATAGGCAAAAATTTCATTTTTGCGATTTTTTGACAATATTTACTTAATTTTTTACTATTTTGCTATTATTTTTTGACATTTTTGTCAGTTTTCTTGGTTCAGGCAACACTATGTTACAAAAACAGATTCTCAAACAAAAAATTGCCCTTAAAAATTTTTCAAATCAAGAATATGACAAAAATACGAAAAACTGATAAAATTTTGCCATTTTTGCCAATTTTTTGCCATTTTTACCACTTTCGCACCAATTTGGTGCGATGGCATAGAAAAATTCGGATTCTCCGCCCCAAAATTAGTCTAGATCAGTCGTCAAAACCTCTGCACCCAGAAATTTATACGAACTCTAGGCCAGATCCTAGACTAATATATTGATCTGCCATAAACCTCCCGTGGATCTCAGTCAGCTCTCCTAGTCCTTGCAGGTGCATCCATCCCCACACATTCGCCGTCACGTCCCCACTCCGTGCCACTTCGTAAATATTTTGGCGGGTATATCTCGTATTGTCCTGTCGCCAACACCGATGACGGCCGTGAGTTGTAGACACAAACGTCTTCTCGTCAGAGAAGATAACTCTGCTCCAGTATGTGAAATCATCATTTATATGCTGGCGAGCAAACGAGAGCCTGGCCTGACGATGTCGTTCCTCGATCCTCTCTTTTTTTGGCAGGACTGCGGTGGTCATATCCTGCTTCATGCAACCTTCTCCTTACGGTGTCCACTGACACGCCCATATGTAGTGTCTCCCGGATGGCGACTGCGTTGTTGATAGGATCGTTCTGCACTTTGTTGATTATTCTCCGGTCTTCTTCTTGGGTGGTCTTTCTTGGTGCCCCACAATTAGGACGATCTAGCAGATTCCCAATCTCCTGTCACCTCTGCACCCAGCGTCGAACAGTTGGCTTCGAAATTCCCAGTTCCAAAGCTATGTCAGCTACAGAGAGGCCTGCTTCCCGCATACCAATTATCCGGCCTCGCTGTGCAATTTTATTTTGAGCTGGATTTATTTTCAGAGTCGGTGTTCGTCATACGGTGTAGAAATATGGTATGAACATAGATCATGCCAGTAACCATGGCAACACCTCGGTTTGGCCCATCAACGTCATTTCACAAACATTAGTATAATATTGTGTGAGGGATCACCTGAAGATCAGGGCCCCCAGCCTTCGTTAGTTAGCCTTATATGCCTTATAAGGCTAACTAACGAAAATATCACGACTTAACCTAACCATTTGTCAAGGGCGTACAGTTGACCTAACGATTGGTTAGGTTAAGTCGTGATATTTTTGTTAGTTAGCCTTATAAGGCTAACTAAAGAAGGCTGGGGGCCCTGATCTTCAGGTAATCCTGTATGAGTTTATAAGTATATATACTGTAAACCAAGTTAATTTCGCGGCAGCAAATTTTCGCTCATTCATATCCTTGGACGAGTTAGCGGCATCATAATTTCACGGTCAACAGTTGCTAGTTATAATCTTACAGACTAAAATGACGACATTTATTCTGGACTGTGATTGGTCGAGGTTGAGGTCGTATATCAAGGCAAGTTTTACCTCTCGGTATGCGGATAAAGTTTCAGCAGCACTCAATGTAAATGAACCTCTCGGTAAGACAGATTTGAAGCTCTCCACACTGAAACCTATTCATGCAAAATGGATTGTCTCTGCATGGGATAACCTACACAAAATGAGGGAGACCATTCGGAAAGGTTCGGAAATTAGCGGCATTCATGACATTTTTGTTATACAGTAATAATAGAGTATAATTTAAAATGTTTTCACTGCTTTTACTTTACAATGTTTTATTACAATATACTGAATTTACTTTTCAAATAAAGTATTTTAATGATCTAAGTTTTATTTCCTTACTATCTTCCAAAGATTAGTTTAAATTGTCAAATTTTCGCCTGCTGGATATTTTTGCGTAAACTATAGCCTACGCGAAAAATGCGAAAATTTCCTGCAGGCGAACATTTCACGTTCACTAGTATATAAAAAGTTCTATTGTAGTAGCTGTTCATATAGATTTGCAGTAATCATAATTGAACCTTATTACTGTATAAGATTAGTAAACTACATGGAGTTCAACGCTGTTCACGATCATATTAATTGTTTATCTTATGAACACAGGCATTACATTATAATTACCCGTATGTCAATGACTGCACATTCAATTGTCGTTTAGATATATATGTCTGTGTTATATGTTGTTGCACTCAGTTGTCACCCCTCCACCTCACCTTCCCCCAGTTAGGGTACCTTGACTACACTGCGGCGCTTCCACATGTACGGAGTCGCCTGTGAGGCGTGGAACATTACATATGCGGACAACTGTACGTACACAGCAATATCCACGCATGTGAATATACGTACGCAGATATAAATATGTACAAACACACACGCACTTATATCGGCGCCTTTTCATTATATATCTGTATTTGATGTCGCCTTGGCTTAAATTAATTATTAACCAAACTACCAGAATTTCAACTAGTTGAGTGAAGGAGGGAGTTGTTCCCTTTTTCTCTTGCCTGGAACATTGCTGAATTTGGTTGTATAGTCTTGTATACGAAAGACTTGTTCACTTTTCGATTCAGACTCATATTTCATCTGGACAGTGATTTAAAGCTGTCGATTCATTTACTACCAAATCTGCTTCATTGGTCGTCTAGATCTCGTTTGAGAAAGGCAAAAACCGTTTCCTTTCCTTCTCGTTCGAGAGATTTTTACCGGATTTCGAGAGAACCGGATTTCGAGAGAACCGGATTTCGAGAGAACCGGATTTCGAGAGTTTTTATCAGATTTGATGGCAAATTCCCTACGACTGTTAGAGCAAATTCCATTTACAGTAGAATAACTTCATGCAATTCCTCGTCGACCATTTTCTCGCCTTCTCTTCGGCGAATAGAGCTTTATAAGCGCTGAACTCGCTTCTTTCAAAACGGGAGTTTGTTTTCATTATACAGGGTCTTCCATAAATCAGTGTAGAGTTTCATTTAACAACTACATTTAATTCTGCACTGAATTATAGGATTATAGGACAACCCACCACGATTCGAACTCAGCAGTGCTTGAGTAGAAGTTAAGGGCCCTAAAAGGTAAAAGTTAGTATAACTTGGTGCATATATAACACTCGAGGGAAAACGTAATGCTTTTGCGCTTAGAGGTGTTCTCCATATTAATCCCCTGCGCTCGAGGTAATAACAGCATTTCATTCAAAATGCAAAATCAAGTGTTCATGCGTGATATTCCATATATATATATATATATAATATATATAGATATATAATTATATATATATATATATATATATATATATATATACCGGGTGGCCCAAAATTCAGGAACCATAGGAATAATTGTATTTTTTTCCTAATAATTCTTGTACTTTCTAATAATGTTTTTTTTAAATTTATTTTCTTTTTGATGAATTACCTGGATGACGTACCGATAAACAAACGACGTGGCATGTTTTTTCAGCAAGACGGTGCACCTCCTCATTTTGCCATGCAAGTTCGCAATTACCTTGATAAAACGTTCTCCAACAGCTAGATTGGCCGAAGAGGTCCTTCGAATGGCCACCCAGGTCACCAGATATTACTCCACTCGATTTTTTTCATCAAAAAGAAAATAAAGAAAAAAAAATTATTACAAAGTACAAGAATTATTAGAAAAAAATACAATTATTCCTATGGTTCCTGAATTATGGGCCACCCGGTATATATATGTATATATTATATATATATATATATGATTATATATATATATATATATGGGATGAATTTCACAATTAAATACGTGAAATAAGTGAGTGATGCACACCCACAAGGAAAAATGAAAAGGGATTTCAAATTACCTAGTAAACTTTTATATGTCTGTCGATCAGTAGTCGGACGTTGTGAACAACGTGTTCAAGTTGAAGGAAGATACTTTGAACATCTAAAATAAAAATTATTGTTGCTATATTTGAGATAAAATTGTTAAATATCTCATAATTTTTGTGAAGACATTGCGTTCGTATAAAGTTCATATAAAGTTTACTAAGTAATTTTAGAACACGCTGTATATAATATTATATATATATATATATTATATATATATATTATATATATATATATATAAAATCTGTTTCTGCCCCTGAATTTTTTTCGTGACTCAAATTTATTATAATTAGTGTGTCTGAACGTCAGATTTGGTCTTGTCTTATCTCTCCAAATTCCGAAAATTATCGTCTCCATTTCTCTTCTGAGATTACATTTCTTTCTCTTTAATTTTCGTTACTATATATAAATAACCCTTTCTCATCTAATTAATTAACTCTCTCTCTCCTCTCTCTCTCTCTCTCTCTCTCTCTCTCTCTCTCTCAGGAAGCCAATTAAAACTTCCGTAGGTCCCCTAAAAGATAGAAATGGCAGACTGAAATTCAGTGATATAGATATAGCTATGATAATACGTTAAACGAGTTCTTTCTTACAGTCTTCACCGTAAAAGACTTAACTGAAGTACTAAATCCTCGGATTACGTGTGAATAGTGCCCATCCCTTAGAGATCGTACGTTTTACGAGAGAAGAGGTTCAACAACTAATTGATAAGTACAAATCACCCGGTCCTGACATTTCTTCAAGGGTATTAAAAGAGGTTAGCCACAATATTGTTGACCATATTCAAAGAATTATTCGAATTAGAGAAAGTTCAAACTAACTGGAAATTAGCAAATGTAACGCCAATCTTTGGAAAGTGTGATAGGGAAAATCCTTGTAATTACCACCCGATCAGTTTAGCGTCAGTTGTTGGCAAGCTGTTGGAATCCATTATTACAACGTATTGTTATCACTTCGAATCAAACAATTTAATTTTTGATTCTCAACATGGATTCAGACGACATAGAATATGTATACTTTATATGACTCAACTAGATCAATAAATACAATGTATCTCGACTTTCAAAAAGCTTTTGACGAAGTCCTTCACGCGAGATTAATGAATAAAGTTAAAGGACTAGGAATTACTGGGGTTGTTTCCAACTGAAATGAAGATTAGTTAAGTGATACGAGTAGAAAGCAGAGAGTGGTAATAAATGGAGTGGCTTCAGAGTGGGTCCCCGTTACCAGTGGAGTTTCATAGGGTTCCGTTCTGGGCCCTTTACCTTTTATCATGTATATTAACGATATAGACGATGGGCTCCTAAGTACAATTTCTAAATTTGCAGACGATATCAAGTTAGGAAATAGTGTAAATAATGAGGAGGGCGTAAGAACGTTTCAAAATGATCTTAATAGGTTGAGCGAATGGTGTGGTATTTGGCAGGTGCCATTCAATTTGGACAAATGTAAGGTAACGCACGTAGGTTACAAGAACCCGAAGATCGATTACTCTCTGTTGGGGAAGAATTTGACTGGGACTGATCTGGAGAAAGACTTAGGAGTTTATATTAGTAATAATCTCAAACCGTTGAAGCACTGTGCAGAAGTCGAAGAGGGGGCCTCAAAAATATTAGGTTATATTATGAGAGTTCCAATTTAGGAACAAGGAGATTGTAATGTCTCTTTATAATTCGCTAGTTAGACCTCAACCTGAGTATTTTGTGCAGCTTTGGTTTCCGTCACTTAAGAAGAATATAGAAAAGTTGGAAAGGGTACAAGCAAGGGCCACAAAATTGATCCTTTCAATAAGACTGCAAAACTACCACCGAAGATTAGAATGCTTAAATCTGTTTACCTTAGAGACCAAGAGGTTGCGCGGTCAGCTTATTCGAGTATTCAAGATGCTCAATGGAATAGATAGAGTAGACTACAGGAAATTATTCTCATTTAATGCCAATTCAACAAGAAATAATGGTTTTAAATTGGAACTTAAAATATTTAGTACCTCCATCTGTGGTAATTTCTAGTGATATACCGATACCGATTCCGATACTTCAATTTTGTCGATACTTTGGCCGATACCGATACGTCGGTAAAACAGGCCGATACCGATACATCGGTAAAACAGACCGATACCGATACATCGGTAGTAATTTCTTCTCCTATAAAATAATTAATATCTAGAACCAACTTCCCTCGGAGGTTGTTGTTTCAAGCCAAGTGTAAACATATTTGAAAAATAGGCTAGACAAAGTTCTGAATGCACTCAAGGTTTAAGACTCCCCATATAATATAATTTAAAAAATTGTTTAAATATTTCCTCCAACACTTAATTCTCGCTTTAGAGAGACGTCTCTGGTTGATTGTGTCTCACATAGCATGATCAACCATCGACCAACTCATTTTTTTTATCACTTGCCTCATAAACACCTCTAAGTAGGAGACTCTTGAATTCGCCGTGGCAACAGCGGGTGATCACCCACGAAACACTTTCATTCTCCGTAAGGGACAAGTACACGGGGATAGATACAGGGACCTCTCACTGGTATTCCTCGCCCTTTCACGGCGGGAGACCCAAGTTGAAACTCGACGACATTCAAAGAGCTGGCAGACACATACACAGGACAGACATCCAATTACAGAAAACAGGCTCACACACTTACCTGCCTTGTCAATATATCTAAGAATAGAGCATAAAATATTTTATAGAAACGCATAATTTCATAACAAAAACTTTTTAAAAAATGCATGGCATGAATTAGGTGGGTAGAGTTGCATTTCTAACGATACACTTTCTTTTTCTTGGTTGGCTGGGGGTACTTGACGGGTGAAGACATGGTGTGGAAAATCTGATTTCTCTTCTTATAACCTTGTACTGCTATCCGACTCAACTGATGCTGGGCGGGAAACTACCATCCAACTCAAATCTCAGTTGAGTCTTTATATTTCCCACGAAATAGAGACTTGGTATCTTAGTATAAATTAAATAAGAGGCACTCAGTTGCATTTTAAACATGTCTGAACCGGGGTGTTAAAAAATAAAACTTCCAATTAAAGGAACTTCGGACCTTTGTAAATTAATGGAAATATACAATAAACTTGGCAGTGATATAAGCGAATTTAATGGTAGTAGTAATAATGATTCAGAATTAACAGATAATAATAGTGACAGTGAATTAGATAATAATAATACTAATAATGAGATGTGGCAACATTGCATGGCATTCACCCTGACTGTATAATTTAGATACTGTATATAGATATATTTTACTTTTACTCCGAATGTACAGGAGCGTATTGATGCAAGTTTGCCACATCTCCGCAGAAACGCCCAAGGTGCCGTCAGCTGACGTTGAAATGACTCCATTTAAATGGCATGCCCTGAGGTAGGATGACCATTTGATTTTAATTTTCTTCTTTTATTTATCATTAAGAATATTAATTTATCTAATCCAGTTGTTTTTTTTATGATTTTCAAGAGTTTGATTTCTTGTGTAGTGGAGGTCCCATCAATTTTACTGGGTTGGCAGTTAAAGGGCTAAATCTTGTTTCTACTTCTTTCCTGTAGATGGCTCTGTGCGTACATGGGTGTAGACATGGAGAGTTTAACCTTTACCTCTCACTCTTAATTCTATTGGGGCTAGCCTGAAGCGGGTCAAGGGGTTGGATTGCTACCTCAGTAAATAGAGCTGTAAATATTTTGTATAAAATGAAAACCATATGTTCGGGGTTTTCGTGACGATACCAAGTGGCTGATATGCGATCGGCACAAGTATATTATTGGTTAGTTCGTACAGGGGGCTATTCAGTGTACGATCCCTGGGTGCGTGGCGTAGTTGTAGAGGTAGCCTGTACATTCTCCTCTAGTAAAATTTCCTCGGTTACTTTTCCAGGGTCAAGGTATTTTTCAACCTTTTTCCGTACCCGCCTCTGGCGCGGAGGGAGTGGAGGGTGGGGAGAGAACCTTATGCTTTTTTATCCAGTTTTCTACTACTGATAGTGTAGTTAAAAAATGAAGAGTTTAATAGCAAGAACCTCCCTGAGTGGACCGAACGATCTTTGAGGCTTCCTCTTGTCCTTGTAACTCTCTCTCTTTCTCTCTCTTTCTGTATTTGCTGCCTCTTGTTCACGCTTTTCCTCTTTATTTGGTGTTGAAATTGGACCTTAAATATTCAAGACTCCCTTTTGTATCCTGCCTTTGATTTGGGGGCCTTCCAGCTCAACATGAACCCCACTTAAATATGTATATATATCTACGAAAAGTGCATTTAAAATTTAGGCTTTCCATTCTGTAATGGGAGACAAAAAAAAAAAAAAAGAACTAAAGAGGGGAAAATAAAGATATATTATTTGAGTGTAATTACAAGGTGCTCAAACTCTCATATTTATATACTATATGCTATTTATATACTATATATATATATATATATATATATATATATGGTGAGTGTTCCTGAGGATGTCATTAGACGAAAGCGCTTGAGCACCATTCTGTTTCCTTTCGTTCGTGGTTTTATTCATCATAAATATTTTTCACGTGTTACTTTCGTGAAATAATTTTCATATATATATATATATAAAGTGTGTGTGTGTGTGTTTACTGTCTCCAGTAATTACATTTATTAAAAACAAATTTTAATTAAAGTGTTATTTTTTTTTTATCAAAATTTAATCTCAAAAATAGACTTATTATTAAAAAGAAAAAAAATTGAATTAAAAATTTCTTCTTCATTAAAATAATTGCATCGATTAAATTTAAAAAAAAATATTTATTTTTTATGAAAATTTTTAAAAAGTTTAACGAAAAGAATATTCTGTTTTTGAGGGATTTAAAATTATTTTTTTTAACTGCGACTTTAACTGTTTTTATTTCGTAATTTATCTCTCTTTTTTTTTTTTTCTTTTATTTATTTGTCATTTTGAAGAACATTTTTTGATTGATTGAAAAATTTTTTTTTTACATTTTATTGTATCTTTTCTTTAATAATTAACTTATTTGTTATCATGTTAAGTTATAACGGTAAAACTGTAGCCCGTCAAGGCACACACACACACACACACACACACATTTTAATTGTTATTGTTTAGCTGTGAAATTCATACTATATAATATATATATATATATATAATATTTCTTCATTGTCAATCCTCGAGACTGAAGTATTCATATCCTCCGCATGTCAATAAAACAATTTCAAATTTTATTTACTTGATTTTAGTTTTCAGTTTGGGTTTCTACTGTACAAAATAAAAACAACAACTTTTGTTTGGTACAGCAGTAATCAATCTTTCAGAGAGAGAGAGAGAGAGAGAGAGAGAGAGAGAGAGAGAGAGAGATTTAGTTTTAATATCGGAGTGGAACGCATGTGACTTAAAACTTGAATGTTCAGTCTATCACATTTTTACTGAAAACATTTCGAGAGAATGGCTCTCAATACAACTCTGTTACAGTCTGTTACAGTCATAGAGTGAAACCGAAAATATTTTAGAAAGCTCTTAGTTTTGAATATAGTGAACCCTTTGCTTTGTAAGTTATTAATTTTCATTGCAAAGTATACAATACACACGAACCCATTTCAGCATTCTCTCGCCTGTATTGCAATATCTAGCAACGTTTCTCTAAACTTGTTGCTAAACATACCCAATATTTACTTATAAAGAGCATAAAAGTAATTGAAAAATAGTGTTCATAGTAAATTTCATTCTTGTGAATCACTTTTAAAGAGGTTTCATCTTTTTTGCTAACGTTAAATAAAATTGTAAATCGTAAATAAAATTCGAGCCAAAACTTTCAATCAGTTTTTCAATCAGTTTTTATACATTATGTGATGAGGGTTGCTCACCTATATCAAACTTGAGAACTATCTATTTTTTGTTTTCTATTCATGTATTACATAACCTGCTGGATTCAAACGGAACTGTTTACATATGTTATTATTTGACATTATATATCTACAGAGGGTTAACAAATGTAAACAAACACCTTCGGTTCATTTTTTCATAATTTTTTATTTGATGATAAAATCCAATAAATAATAATAAATTTATTGAATCAATATATTTAGAATAGTTCCTTTCCCCTTTGCATTGTGTAAATCTGATACGCGTTATGGCATTCCATTAATGAGCTTTGCCATTTGTTCTTGAAGACAATCATCGTGATGTCTATTTAATTTTGTCAACCCTCTTTTAAAAACATAATACAGTATACACTTGTATAATTTCGTTGTTTATATTTCGGACGGTAAGTTACAATTATTAAAGACAATTTGAATTTTAATGAAAAAAGCAGGAAACAACATTGTTGCTATTAATAAAAATACTTTTTTTTTTTTTTAACCTTCAATTTCAACTTGCCGTATCTTATTTATTTTCGCTTCTTATACTTGGGTGCTGGACGGCACTCTATAGCGACATTTGTCTTGTCATTCTCTAAATCTAATTGCAGTGTCAAACTTTTTTTTGTTACTTAAAATATTTAAAATAAATTATCTTAAGTTACTGTTCTGTATATCAATCGATAATTTAATTGGGAAGAACACTATTTAACGTATGTTTTCGTTGTAAAGTAAATTCGTTTTGTAATCCGCGTATTGGTTGCTATAAGGGATAAATATTGTACCACTTTGGCCAGGAAAAGTGATCTGCCTGGTCCTGCTCATACTAATCTACCTTCCACCTTTCGCCACTTTATTATTTTAAAATTGGGCTACGTCGTGGTCAGTGTCGTAACACCGCTTTCCCTCGATTATTAGCGAAGTTAAGCGACGTTGGGTCTGGGTTGTAGTTCGAGAGGATACCGTCCTCCGCGTCCAAATTACGTAACGAACCGTAGTTCAGATCCACGTAAAGCTGTGGGTCTCCTCCGTCACACGACCTTAGATGTTGCGAAGGAGGTTAAATAAACATATCATTACATTACATTTATTTTACAATAGCAATTATGTCTCACTTCAATACTTTTGCTATACTAAGTCGTAAGAAAGGACAAAACTGCGAACTTTCAGAAGGAGAATAAAGTAATTTTTAAAATCTTGAAAATAAATTAGACTCTGGTAATTAATTACGAATGGTTGTGTGCATTTCAGTTGATATTTTGTTTCATTTAACCATTATTATCAGTAGTTATTGAAATTTGGGGGAAATACCCATTTCTACCTTGCAATAGACTAAAAAAAGCTTCGCGATCGACCGGTTTGGGCACCGCTGCTGAATTTATACAATATAAATGGAGTTAAAAACGACTCATGACTTTGTTTCGTTACAAATGCCACTATGAAACAAATATTATTATTATTACTACTGAAAGCAGTTATGATGAAACGAGTGATACAACTGTGTAGCAACAAAAAGAAGGGTAATCGTTCAGTATCATGGATCACTGACTAAAACTCTTGCACGACAACGTACGGACTATTATATCCTTATATGGTCGCATATAGTATGTTATACAGTATCATAGAGTTTTTATCTTACAGCGTCGTATAAACTCAAATCTTTTTTATAGTATAATAGATTATTTTATAGTCGTCTCTCTCTCTCTCTCTCTCTCTCTCTCTCTCTCTCTCTCTCTCTCTCTCTCTCTCTCTCTCTCTCTCTCTCTCTTTCTCCTTGTATTTACAGTCTCATTTAATGTTATATAACCTTACACGAGATCTTTACGGTTTTTTACAATTTGCCTAGGGTTTCCCACGATTCCTTCAGTCTGCAACAGTCCCCACAAAGTTTCAGGTGAAAGTTCGATTAATAAACACGAAACTACGAAACGTGTGAAATTTACATTCATTTTATGTCACTACGATCCTTCTTCAGATCTCTTAATTTAGTTTATGTAGAGTGGTAAGCATCGCAGACTACGAATCCACCGTTCCCGGTTTCGATTCCCGGCGGGCGGCGCGCAGCTTACCCAGCTGATCATCCTTCCATAAAAAATAGGTTGTAGGTAAATGGGTATCCCGGGTGGTCTAGTGGATAAGATGCTGGGCTGCTGCTAATCGGGAGGTCGTAAGATCGAGTCCGGGCGAAGACTTTGTAATTTCTAACTTCTCTCATGGGTCGTGGTTCGGATTCCACGTTAAACTGTAGGTCTAAGGTGGAACAACAACACGCTTAACCTTCGTCAGAATGAACAATTCGCGCGAAGTAAAACTAAGGTTACCAAGTGTGTGTGTATATATCATATATATATATATATATATATATATATATATATATATATATAAACCCATTTTTTGAGAGAGTACAGACACGTACAGCGAATTTTAAACAAATATTATATATATACGGTATATACTGTATGTATGTATGTACAGTATACAGTAATTTGGGAGAGCCCGTTTTTAAATAAATATTTCGCTGTGTTTTCATGTAGAAACTAAATTTCATATATTTGAATATTCATATATAGTTCCAGCAGAGGATTAAATTTTAGAGTGTAAAACTGGAGAAAGATGTAGAAAAATATTCTATTTCCTAATTCGATATAATATATATATATATATATATATATATATATATATATATATATATATATAATATATATATATATATATAATTTACTGATTTCATTAAAAAAAATCAAAATAATTTGGTGATAATTTGTTGAATTTTTGTAATAGGAACGATTTTACAATTTTGCCTAAAAAGCTTCCATGCTTTCAACGGCATATTCAGATTAGACTACTGTGTATACTCGTATATTTATGTCATATTTGATATCTAAATTGTATGGAAAATATTGAAAAATATTGAAAAATATTGTAAAACACTATGTAATTTGTATTCTTTTCCCGAATGAAGGTTTTTGGTTGGTTGGTTGTTTGTTTGTTTAAACGATTTTCGTCTCCTATTAGCCCGTTTGCCAGCGTCTTTGGTTCAGTGGGTAATAAATTAGTGAGGAAGGCCAGAAACTATTGCGCTAACTTCTCGATTATTATTACCAGCACCATCGGGAGTCGAACACCCGTCCTCACTGTCTTCTCTTTTCTTATACACAGAAACCAAATACTTGCCATTATCTTCTATTCACTCCAAAAAGAAGTTTTGAAGACAATTCCTTCTACGAAAAGAAGTTATTTATCATTAAAAGAAGTTCTTATATCATCTGACAAGAAGCTTTAGGACCCAAAAGAAGGAAAAACTTCTCCTACAGTAGAATTCACCGTCAAAAAGAAGATATAAGTTCTAAATTTAGAGGGTTTAATTTTGGGTTATGGGGGAGCGGGGTTACCCGAGTTACGGGAACTCTGAATCGTAAATACCCTTGTAACGTAAATAATATACACACGAGAGAACTTTCATGATTCTTGAGCTGTTTCAAAGTTTATTTGGGTACGAAGCTTAATTGATTCTCACAATTATAAAGCAAAAACAGACTGATATGGGTGTAATACCAGGCCTGATCCCATCATCTTGTACATAGTTATGGAATCCGTACGTAAGTGCATGAACGGACTATGTGTATGTAACAGATACTTAAGCCTTAACATATACACGATAAGGAATATATTACGTAACTATCTATGAAGATTTGCCATTTAGTTGCGCACCGTATATCGTTGAAAACTTGGCCAGACAACGAATACTAATTGAAAAATACATTTCCTCTCAGCTTTTACTCAACAGAGTCTTTTGTTAGGCTTCAAATTCAGATTTTGTTGTTATAAAGGAAGCAGGAAGAACATCATATCAGCTAACCTATATACTGTTTTGTTTTAATTTGTATCATAGTAAGACTGCAGATGTATATATATATATATATATATATATATATATATATATATATGTGTGCAGAGAGAGAGAGAGAGAGAGAGAGAGAGAATATTTAACTCCAACTAAAAGCGAGTGTGTTGGCTTTAGTGTTAACCTGAATACCTGCCTCAGTGTTAGGGTCTTTTAGGACCGAGTTCAGTACGTGGTATTATGCAAATTAATAAGTTAATCATGTGATGTTATATTGATTGTCTGCGAGTTATTTTTATCTTTATTCCCCATAATGAAACATCAACTTCCATGTTTATACACGCTACTTTGTAGCCTATGTGTACGTAACTGCCTGTATATTTGTAGGTATGTATGGATGTTTGTGCATGTACAGGAATATATATGTACAAGAAAGTGTATGTATAGTTTTGAAAAAGTTTGGCTAGAAGCATAAAATTTCTTAAAAGCATAAAAAAAACTTAATTGGTATAATAATTTTTTTATTTGGGTATTTTACACTCTTTGGGAGGGTGATGACGGTAACAGAGGTTCAGAAACAAATTCCAATCCTTACTGATTAGCAATTTTTATGCTTTCAAGACAAAGTCTTTTCAGTATGAGATTTTGCATATCTGTATAAATTCTAAGGGTACACGAATATAGAGGTTGATATTCAGAAGTCCGTGGTTAGTTTAAAAAATATATATTCGATAAAATAAAGGAGAGTCATGCAAAACGTGTAGATCATGATTCAGATTAACAATGAGAATTTTGTTTAAAAAAAAAAGATGATAATTTCACGCCAAGGTTTTTCCTAACCCTTAGGTATTTCCATATCCGCAACACTAATTTCAATGCCTTTGAACCACTTGAGCGCAACTTCATTAGCAACATTGGCCAATACTTCTGCAGAAATTCCTCGAATAACAGCGGTCATCAGCTCTTCTAAATCGGCCAGATTTCGGAACTTCGTTGCATAAACTTTGGATTTCATATCGTACTGCAGAAATAAATCCATTAGGTTAGCTAGTCGTGGAGCCCAATCCGACCGGGCCACGTCTTTTCCATCGATCAGAAAAGTACTGATTTAAAACTATCGAATCTCAAATGTGAAATGAGGTACAGCTCCGTCCTTTTGAAAGATAATTTTATAGAGCCATTTTCAATGAGCAAATATTTTTCATCGACCTTATTCCTTGATGAAAATAATTTAATGGAATTGGGTGGCGCCATCTATTGGAGAAAATGTCGGTTAAATTCCGTTTCAGTTTATCTTCATTAACAGAGTGTAATTATGTACAAGTTATACTTTACATATTAATACAGAACAACATACTAAGAAAAACAACTGTCATCAGTTCTACACTCTACACTCTGCCCCAACAGCCTTAGGCACACTTACAGAAATTACAAGAAAGCTGATTGGGAACAGTTCAAAATACAGACTGAGGAACAATTCATCACATTAAACAGCACACCCATCATAAACATCAATACAACACTCAAGACATTTAATCAGATCATCAATAATACAAACAAATACATACCCAAGGGCAACATTACGAAACAACCCAAATTACACTAGAGAAATAGCCCACCTCATAAGGCAACGTAACAACCTCAAACATAACACACAAACACCACACACAGAAGCCATAAAACAGCAGATACAACAGCTCAACACAGAAATAAACAACAAACTCAAAGAAAAACAAACAGAAACATTTGAGGGGTCCCGCGTCTTAAGGTACCTAAGCGCCAAAATTAAAATTCGCCAGAAATCGCCTCCAAAGTTCGGCAATATTCTGGCAATAGTATGTTATTAATTGAGCTAGAACGTTCATTTTTGGCTGAATTAGAGTTCTAAGTATGCTAATGAAGATGTTGATGAGTGTTTGGAATAGATTTTCATATTTTATATTTTATATATATTTTTTTTAAATTTTTTGATTTTCTTATTATGCCGAACTTTGGGTGCGATTTCTGGCACAGAATGATTCCATTGATTTTTCATCACTATCACTAGCACGGTGAGACATTGCTGCACACGTTGATAATAGTTAGAAGCCGGGTGAATAGAATAATCCACGCAATATTCAGCAATATGAGCACGAACACAGGACGCCCGCTAACAGCAACGCGAGTCTTAAGGTACTGGCGGGATGTTTGTGTCGTGTCCCTCTCGGTGCGTGGAGCGGGTGGCCAATCAGAAAGCAGAGCGGCGTGGCTGCCATGTTTTCATTGGCTCGTGCTCCTCCTGCTGTTCCCGCCACCCAGAGACCGAGCGTCCTACCCCCACCAGTTGAACGGGATATTGTGGCCTTAAGACGCGCATCACATCTGGGCGGCAGAGCCCAGCTGGCGATAGAGGTGAAAAAAGTAGTTCGCTTCATAAGGTTTTCAACCATACTTCTAGTGTCGTAAGGTCATTATAACCCAAACCACGCGATAGAGGAAGGGTGAAAATAGTGATGTCCATCAAAAACACGTTTTCGCCTGTTGTGGCGCTTAGGTACCTTAAGACGCGCGACCCCTCATTTAGGGTATTCATAACAACACTAAACCACTCCACAGATACATCCAGGCTATACAAGACTATAAACAGCATTATCCACTCTAATAGCGGCATTCACACCTCACACGCAGCTATCTGTCGCAGCCAAACTAATATCCCAACATATACACAACAAGCTAACATTCTAGTTAATCACTACACAAAGATAAGTCACTTAAACAGAGAAAACAACCAGAAACACGCAGACAGACAAACAGCCAGGCACAAGAAACCTACAGATTCGACACGACCATTACACCCTTCAATACAGACCAGACCACCAACATCATCAAAAACATTAAGAATTCGAAGGCTACTGGACCAGACAACATATCTAACATACACCTTAAACACTTGGGCCCACAGAGAATACTAGCTCTCACAAATATCAGCACATATGGAAACAAGGTAAAATTATTACACTACTCAAACCAAACAAAAATCCAACAGAACCAGCTTCCTATAGACCCATTACTTTACTATGCACACCTTCCAAAGTAACAGGAAGACTAATCTTACAAATCACCAACCCACACATACCACTATCGCCTACTCAACATGGATTCAGACCTCACCACTCAACCACGACATTACTTACTAACCTCACGCAGCACATCATGGGTGGCATCAACTCCAGACGACCAGCTCAACGTACACTATCAGCAACAATAGACATTAGTAAAGCATTTGATGCTATCCCACGCTTTCCTCTCATAATCAAAATACTCAACACAAACATGCACAATAACACTAAAAGATGGCTGAGCAACTATCTTTCAGGAAGATATTCACATGTCACATTTAATGGCAAGTCATCCAAAAACAAGCTTTTTCCGAACGGGGTCCCTCAAGGCTCTGTTCTCTCACTAACACTGTTCAACGTGTACATGCATGACATTCCAACACCCATAGATAAACAAACTTACCTATCATATGTAGATGACATCACTCTAACATCCCCCACAACAACATCGACACCGCTACAAATAACCTACAAACATACATAAACAGTATACAAGACTGGCTCACACACAATAGACTCAAAGTAGCGCCCACAAAATCAACCATCACCTTGCTCACAAGCAACACAAAAGAACACCAGATAACTCCACAGCTTACACTAAACAACACCAACATTCCACACACTCACAGGACCAAAATACTTGGGGTCACATACAACACATCATTATCTTTTGCAAACCACATTCAGGACATTAAAAACAAATGTACGTCAAGACTTAACACGCTTAGGGTACTAACAGGCACAAAAGAGTACAAGAAACCAATTCACTACTTCACCAGGCCAACTCGAGAGGAGGGATGACAAGCTTAACCTTCGTGAAATGAGGAATCATCGCGAGAAACAGTTGAAAGGTTGAAAGGAAAATAAATAATACAACGCTCGGTATATGTGTAATATTTCTAATCTAAGGAGTGATACGACGAAAAATGAAAAACGATTTGAATAATTAAAATCTAATACAATCAGCCAACCCCGAGCAAGTGCTGGGCATAACAGCTAGTATTATATATATATATATATATATATAACTAATGAAAATTTAATCATCAAGAGTTCCTGATCAGTAGCTATTCAGTGATTGTTCATCATTTTCAAGACTGATTAATCATCAGGAGTGCTCGATGACTGAACATTCATAATCTCGATGAAAATTATAGTCCCAGTGTATCTTGCTCGTGTTTATGATACACTCTTGGGCATTCAAATCCCCCGTTATGCGACAGGTATGCCTGTTAACTTTCCCAGACGTAAAATGTCACCTCACGGTAAACCACGGAGATGTTGCCCCAAAAGAGATGGATCACAGTCAAAATGAAAAATTAGTCTCGTACATTTTCACCCTTTGGACTCGATTTATATTTCGCAGTTCGCGCAACATTTATATTTTGCATGACTTCATTTTAATGTCTTTCTCGAATGGTACAGTAACGTATAGCCAATTTCAAGTCCGCGCGTCTGGTCTGATTATACAGCAACAAACTCTTTCTCGACTAATCTTTCGTTCGAGCTCAACTCGAACGTCCACTGCGAGGTTTATTCACGACCAAACCGATTTCTAGAAATGTTTGATGCGTTACGTATGTTTTCGCGTCAGGGGCGGGGCATGGCGGACATTGAAATAACTTCGAAATTGGCGTTGCACGAGTGTCACTGGGTCTGGTCTAGAATATCCATTCAAATGACCATCTTGTACCCCTGCAAAATGAGTATCCTCTCGCTTTCTTAAAGAAAACACTCAGAAGCTTTGTAATATATATATATATATATATATATATATATATATATATATATATATATATATATATATACTGTATAATCCTCACTACAACTCTTTAAAAGACATTCTCGTTATGCAGTTTCCATTTCCTGCTAAGCTATAAAGGAATGAATTTGGTTTCGACCTTTGAATCACTCTGTATCTTGTTCATATTACTTCGCTTTTATATGCAATTTAATTAGAAAGACCATTAGTTCCTAGAAACTCTCATTCTATTTCCTTTTTGCATATATTATTATTATTATTATTATTATAATAATTATTATTTACTTTGTTTTCGCTTCAAAACTAAGAAAATAATTTTAGAATTCTAAAATATTGCAGTGAAATATACATACAGTATATATATATATTATAATATATATATATATATATATATATATATATATATATACTTTTTGTTTATTTTCATTATTTATGATTTAATTTCATGTCTTTTTATTTTATTTCATTTTCCTTTCTTTAAATTCTGCAGAGAAGCATTTTTTTTATTTAATTAATTTTCTCAACGTCTAAACATTGAAAATCTTAAAAGAAAACAAATTTCTTTTGCTTAACTTTCAACTGAATTCGAAGTGTTAAAAGAGAAAAAGTCTTTGAATGTTAAAAGCTTTTTCCGGAGATCAGCGAAGTTAAGCGACATTGGGTCTGGGTTGTAGTTGGATGGGAGACCATCCTCCGCGCCCAGATTATGTAGCGACCCGTGGTTCGGATCCCACGTAAAGCTGTAGGTCCACTCCGTCATATGACCTTAGATGTTGCGAAGGAGGTTAAACAACCCCAATTAAAAAAAAAAATATATATATATATATATATATATATTTTCTTTTATTGTACATAGATGGGTCTAATGGAAGGTCACAGCTGAAAATAAAGGGGTGGGAGGGTTAGTGGATGAAGTCCAATGTGGGTTCGGCGCACCAAATGTTGGCCAGTGCTGTAATTATGATATACACGATCAATATTTAGAAGGTTTTAGAGTGTATTTTTAGACATGTTTGTATACAAACATGAAATTTTAAGAGATGAGCATTAAAATGAACTAAATTTTATTAGGCCTTTTGTTTTCTGGAATGCGACTATTATTATTATTATTATTATTATTATTATTATTATAGAAAGTTATTAACCGTAACCCATTTGTTCTCTTTGATCGTTAATGTAAACATATTTGAGGTTAAAAAAAAAATGTGGTTTAGCTTTTTTTTGGAAATCTAACCAATAGTAGACAATCATAAAAAAGCTTTTATTTAACTTTTTGCTGCATATAGCGGTTTCTCTTATAAGAGTGAATGAAATCGTCTGGCGTGAACAGAATAAAATAGAATTAATAGATAATAAAATCAATAAAGTGAACGCGACGTAACAAAAGGGGTTAAACCCATTCCAAAGTCGTGACGTCATCGTAGAAAGCATCTACGTTATTCCAAAAGATTTTATTTGACATTTCGCTTTAATAGTGCCAAAAATCAGTGACACCGAAGTGACAAGAGCAAGGGGGGGGTGGAGAAGGGGGGAGGACTCGCAAAGTTTGATTCAATCGAACGTAAAGGGTACAGCGAAGTTGAAAGGAATGAAAGGTTTATATGCGCAGTTTCGGGATAAAGTTCACCCTAGGAAGATAACATTTCTAAAAAGCATAAAAAAATTACTAATTGGTAATGATTAGGTTTTGTTTTTGAAACTTTACTACAGTGACCAAAAGACGATAAAATATTTAAAGAAAATTCAAAGAATATTAATTTTTTTTGTTTTAGAAATTTTATGTTTCTTGGCAAGCTCTTTTTCCCGATACTGTATGTATAATAGACAACATTCCAAATAGATACAAGCATACCCAAAATGAGGAGATATATAAAGTATCCCCCCCCCCTCTCAATAATAAAAAATAAGCTTGGATTTTTCATATACTTTCAGAGAGTTTTATCTCTTTTTTTTTTTGTTGTGGGGCACTGGGGCAGGGACTTGAACAACTGAGAATTTGTGGTGGTGAACAATGTTGAAGTTTTTATTCACGTGTTTTAGTCATTTGTTCATTGGACAACGATATCACTTAGGATGACGTTGAAACAGTTTAAACCCAAAAAATATCTTATTGTTCCGTCGCGGTTACTTAAAGTTGCGATTACACTGGACCGTAAAGTATAGGTGTGGCTCGTGCAGCGCATACCAACTTTCGTATAAATGAGATGGTACGTTAAGAAAGGTATCTGAAGTTCAAAGTGAGTGCCATATATATAAACGAATAATGTCCCTCCTCGGTTTCTATATAGACAGTCTGTTCATAGTATCCTAGTGAACATTGCAGATGCTTACAACACTTTTATGAACACTGATACACTGGAAACTAAATTTCGTTTAAAAGAGAAAAGTTTTGAAGTATGAAGTACTCATTTTTGTACAGGGTGTGACAAAAGTCAGGACCCATACCATTATATTACTTCATTAACAAGGGTTATAATAAATATTCGGATTGAGCGCCTTTAATTTGTAAACGCATTCCAGTAAATTTCCTACAACTGTGTTAAACTTTATAAAATGTCTGAAATGTAAAATGTTGTTTTAGAACAATTCCTGTCATTACCTGTGGCATTACCTGTGGCAAAAGTCAAGAGGTAAGGAGGTATTGTTCTAACATTTTTTTTTCTTTTATAACATTTCAAATACTTTAAAACTTTCAACACAAGTGTGTGAAACGTATTGAAATATGTTTAGGAGTTAACGATGCTTAGTTCGAACATTTATTATATCTTCTGAGGCTGTTAATGAAATAATATAATTGGTATGCTTCTTATTTTTGCTACATCCTACAATATAATTAAAGTTATTTTAACCTTATAAGACTCGACAGAACACTCTTTTAGATAATAATAATAACGTTTGGGATTGTTTAAAGGCCATTGTAACGGCAGATGTCATGGGATGAAAGGGATCTACAACTTTACGTGGAATCCGAACCATCTACGAGTCACTACATCATCTGAACGCAGAGAACGGTCGCCCATCCAACTACCGAACAAGATAGTTGAGCAGAGGCTTCGATACTCTTCTTCCGTAAGTGGTATTTAGAAAATCGTTGATATGAAAAAATGAATTTCTTGTGACAATTATTTCGTTTTTTGGTTATGTCTTGTCTGAAAGCTGATGAATTTTAAAATTCCACGAAATACCTTAAAATTCCTTAAAATTCCATGAAATTTTTGCAGCATATTGGAATAATTGCGGCTTCAGAACCAACATATTTTGCACAAACTAAAGAGCAGGTTAAAAATCTAGAACCTCATTGTATAAAATTCAAGGAACAATGACATAAAAACAACAAAAAACAACAACAACAACAAATCTGGATACTTTTCTGTGAAGAAAGTTTCCCCCGAATGCAGCTTAAAAAAATCCACGCAATAAAAATTTATGAAAAATACTAAAATTTAACACTTTTAATAGATTTTTTTTTAATTCAGTTCTTTACAGTTTCGTTATAAGAGTTCATATTTTATTATTTCAGTTAATTTACTTAAAAGAAAAAAAATGGGGATTATTTTTATTTTTTATTTTTTTTGGCTCATTCCACTGCCGGTTCAAAAAATAACGAAGCCATTCGCGCAGCATTTTCTTTTATCTTCTCAATCCTTTTAACAGAACTTTTATCACTTCCCCGCTTTATCTGTTTTATCTGTCTCCATCCCTCCTTCTCCTCTTCATCTGTAGGCTTTATTTGGAGAGCGTCTGCGATGCAAATGAGCTCACAGAAATGGCTCCTTGGCATATTTTACAACTCCTTCGAGACTCGCACGCTGTGCCATCGTCTTAGCAGCTGAGTTTCTCTCCCTTTGCCCTCTGTCCGCTATTCTTGGTCAAGTATTTCAACCCTTTTTGAATTTTCATTTTCATTTTTTCTCGTTCATTTATCCGATCTTTTACGATTATTCTTATTTTTCTTATTTCTCTTTTCGTTCTTTCACAAGAAGCTTTTTAATTTAATTTAAACAAAAGAGTTTGTTTGTATTTTAGACTAGCAAAGTACTGTGTTCAAAATTATGAGGCCTTTACTGTTTTGTTAAAATTGAACTAAATAAATGATGTTACTTGAAAGCAAATTTAGTTTAGAATAAAATGAACATACCAGCTTTTAAGTAACCTTTACTTGTAGTAACAGGTCAGTGAGCATTACAGACGCGTGATGGCATAGCATTAATACTGAAATGAACTTTATCATCTTGCAGTGGTTTAACTTTAGATATCATTGAATCATTTAAAGTTTGGATACGAGACTGATCCAGGTCCTGCCATATTTAGAGTACTTTTCCCCTCAATTCATCCACATTACCTGACCGGGGTTGTCGTTTTCGCATTTCACGATCCGTGTCTTCCCAGACACGTTCGATGACATTCATATCGGGGCTCTGAGGTACTCATGGAAAGAGCTGTAGCCCATTTTCTCTTTCAAACTTTAATGTTTATGGAGGCTGCCCCATCCTTCTGCGCAGATGGGTTTCAAACTGCAGTATATTATAGTGGCATAGTGGTAATCGGCCCTCCTTTAAGATATCGATGTAGCCTGCAGAGTTCAGCCTTCCATTTATGAACACGGTCAAGTTTACCAGTATATCATACAGCACCCCAGACCATTACACTTCCTCCTCCATGCTTTACAACATGTTGGCTGTATGTTAGTTGTTCTGAACGCATCTGCAATTTGTCTCCAAACCCAGATGCGTTTAACTGACAGATACTGCTGAAAAAATACTTGCCTGTGAAAACTACAGACCTCCAAAACTCAGATGGATGGGAAATCATCCGTTGAGCCCACTCCTTTCTGCGCTTAATATTGACAATTGACAACAGTGATTTACGACAATACTCCAAACGATGAAGTACACCTTGTGTTGTTCTCTGACTTTTTCCCACTTCTTGCGTAATATATGAGACACTTTGACGTGGTTGTTTTTCACAACCCGAACAACCCGTTTTGTTAATGAGGATGTTATCCCATGTCGATTTTTTGCAGCCCTAACACCTGACACTTGGTAGTTTCTAACGATACGATTCACACTGCCAAGAGAAATTTCATATCGGTGGAAATTTGCCATTGACTTCGGTCACATTCATAATGCTCAACCACACGGCCACGAGTAAAGGACGAGATGTCACGTACTACTTGGCTACGAGGCATTTTCCAAGCTGTGAAAACAAGCAAAAGCCCTTTAGGAACAACAATAACATCTTATTGATACATCCACGAGCCCATGTCAGCATAAAATATATGTCCATTTTATTCTGGCAAGGCACTGATTATATTTACTTGCTGGAATTAATCCTTTACAAATTTCCCACATGAAGTCAATCCCACTTCTAAGTAAGTATAAACGTATATGCGTTTAATCTAAACCAAATTTATTTCCAAATAACATCGCTTATTTAGACCAATTGTAATAAAATTGGGCCTCATAATTTTAAACACACTACTTTGTAGTCCAAAATCCCAAACAAAATTTTTGTTTAAATTAAATAAAGATTTTTTGTTGTTTCCCCCCCCCCCCCAAGTGCACAACTTCTCGTGCCTTTTATTTATTTTCCTTCGGAACTTCCTTCCATCTGCACCATTTTATTACAGTTTAGATTCAATCATTTTCCCATTTTCTTTTTTCATCTTTTAGAATATTTTAGGGTAAACTCGTATTATTTTCCTATTTTATTGATATGACAAAATAAAAAATGAAAAAAAGAAAAATTGTAGAAAACCATGAAAATATAAACATAAATCATAAATGGGAATAATGAATGGCAAAGAATAAAGACAAGCGAATTAAATAAAGAGGAATAAATAATAAAAAGAATAAAAAGAATAAAGGAATTAAGAGAACTCTTTCTCTATACACCTAATTTTAAACACTTTGTGATGCTTATACGCATATTCCATGCTTCTGTACTAGTCCTTTTATTCTGAGAGTAAACACTCTTCTGTCAAATACTTTTGCTTCTTGCTACAAGCTAGAGTAGCCTAGTGGTAAAGCGCTACTGGGTTTGAGTCTTGGTTCGGACTCGAGATTTCAGCAATTAAGGTACTTCTCTACGTGGGTATTCCTTGGTGGTTTGCTCGTTCGGAGCTTACGAGAAGCTGCTGGTCTCCTCCATCATATAACCTTAGACATTACGAAAGATGTGAAACATCAGCCATTAATTAATTCTATTGGTGCTTCGGACACATTGTCAATAAAAATTCACACTCTTACCTTAGCTTCAATCCCTAAGTATTGTGAAGTATTTCTTACACTTTGTACGTTGTAACACAAATTCAAACAACTCCCCCTTTTGGCATTACTTTCGAAGCTCGTGTTAAGTACTACTTTTAGCATTACAGTACTTCTAAAACTCGCGTTTAGTACTACTTTTAGCATTATTTTAGAAACTGTTTTTAGTGCAACTTTTAAAACGGCGACATTTAGCATTATTTTTGAAATTCCAATGCGTTTGTCTCTTCTCTACATCCATACAACACGTACTTCCCAAACTCTTCCTTCTCGCACTTTCCTTCCAGCACTATACTTTTAAAGCCCGTACATACAGCCACTATTCCTACATTTGGCACGCGCAACTATTCCGCTATAAGGACAATTTTTCTCTCATATTCTTTCCTTCTCTCCACGCATTTATCTCCTTTCCAATCCATTACAATTTTTTTATTTCATTATTCCTCAAAAATTCAAAAATACATTTTCCTTTTTATTTCGAAATTAGATTTGTTGAGAAAAACGAAATTTTTTAGTTTTTCCCCTCATTTTTTTAGTTCTAAGATCCTAATTTCAGATAATGTATCTTAAATATATCTTAAATTAAATGTATAATGCAGTTGTTATTGATATAGTTTTAGATACTAAAAAAATATATATAATACTGTATATATATACACAGTACTCGTGTATATACATATATACACAGTATGTTATCAAGTTATGTTTCATAAATTAGTATACATATTCAGGACTTCAAAGTGAACAAAAAAGTTCCTATGAACATAACTGCCCAATCGCTTCGTTTCCGAGATACATTGCTTTTTTGCCGAGGACGAGGCTATTCTCTGTACACCTATTGTATGCTTTCTAGATATAGCAGAGAACAATAAAATTATTATTATTATTATTAGTAGTAGTAGTAGTAGTAGTAGTAGTAGTAGTATTATGACAGGATTTTTATCTCGATTATAACAAGCACGAACCACTTCATTTCCAACGCATTACATACGAGAAAAGATAGAAGCAATACTCTTCATAGCTTAAAATAATAATAATAATAATAATAATAATAATTTTATTGAGCGTAAAAATATCCTTAGCCTACCTTGCCATGTTAATTTTCAAATATCTTCCGACTTTACTTAAAGCAATTGGTATCAACGGAGTCTTTAAGTATAATAATACTGTTAAATCACGCCTAATAAAGAATAGCCTGGATAATGCGGTTGGTTGTGTATTCGATCAGATGTTCACAATGTAACTCAGTATATATAGGCCAAACGGGTAAAACGTTAGATATTAGGGTAAAACAGCATAAATATGCGTGTAGAACAGCAAATAATTCTAATGCATTGTTTAACCATATGTATAGATGTAATCATAGTATCAAGTGGGATAGGTCTAAAGCGCTCGTTAAAAACACAGATATAATTGAAAGGAATATTCTAGAATGTCATTTATCCATTTTAAAAATAATTTCAATAACATTGCGGGAATGAATAAAATTGACAATATCCTGTTAAAATACCTTTTGCCTCTAACTCTTGTTAATCATGTGCTAAACTTTTTATTTTTCTGTCCCGCTGTACATAGGTAATATATTTTTGTCATCTCGCCTTCTCCCTTCATTCCCTGACGAGGTGTACTTCTGAAAACACGAAAGACCTTAGAATCATTTCTCCTTTTCCTCGTGGGTTTGCATCATTCATTCATTTCACGTGTTTAATTGTGAAATTCATCCCATATATAAATATATATATATATACACACACAAACTCAGAATGGTCCTCTGAGAAACTTATATGTTAAACACAGACCGTGCATGGAACAAAGAACTCTTCTGGGAAAATTAAATCCACTGTAGTCCGAATAAGTAATGGTAAATGACAAATATATATATATATATATATATGTGTGTGTGGTGTGTGTGTGTGTGTGTGTGTGTGTGTGTGTGTGTGTCAAAATTCGATATTGTGCATTAAAAACATTTATGAATGAAAATTTCCACTGTGAGAAATATCATTCTTTGACAGTTTTGACACACGAAAAAATGAAACTTGGAGTCGAGAAACTTTTCTGTATCAAAAAATGTTCATCAGAATTGAACATAAGAGCAAAAGAGCAAGAATGCATTAAGTTCACACAAACTTTTTATCATAGGGAAATTTTCCCACAACTTTTAGGCGATGGTTATATACAAAAATAAAATAGTGTAACTATTTCAAAATGCTTGTAATTCTTTGCTAACATACATACATACATACATACAGGGTGTCCCGTAAGTCTGGACCCATAGGGAAAAATAATAAAATTACAAAATAGTCCAAAAATTTATTACATAATCTGTTCAAAGTGTCCGCCGTTGTGTCGCACACATAGTTGAAGACGTAATCTCCACTGCGACAGCACTTTCTGAATCACAGTCGCAGAAATTTCTTGACACGCCTCCACAATGCGTGCTTTAAGGTGGAAAATGTTCTGAAGTTTGACCTAGTACACTTTGGCTTTCAAGTGGCCCCACAAATAAAACTCCAGCGGAGTAAGATCATAATAAAAAAATAATAAAAATAATAATAAAAATAATAAAAAAATATATTATAAATAAATTTTTGGACTATTTTGTAATTTTATTATTTTTCCCTATGGGTCCAGACTTACGGGACACCCTGTACATATATATAATATGTGCCTCGGTGGTGTAGTGGTTAGCGTCGCTGATTACGAATCTATCGGCCCCGAGATCGAGACCCGGTGACGGCAGCCTGCGCGCAGCAAAACCCAGCTGTTCATCCTTCCACACAATAAAGAGAGTGGTTGGTAGATAAATGGATACACTGGGTGGCCTAGTGGTTAAGAGGCTGGGCTGCTGGTGGGGCGTGGTTCGGATTCCACGTTAAACTGTAGGTCTAACGTGGAGTGAAAAAAACTTGACTTTCGTCAGAATGAACAATTCGGGCGGAAGCTAACCAAAGGTTATATATATATATATATATATATAAATCACAAACCCACAAGGAAAAAAAATGATTCTAAGGCCTTTCGTGTATTCAGAAGTACACCTCGTCAGGGAATGTACTTCTGAATACACAAAAGGCCTTGGAATCATTTTTTTCTTTTTCCTTGTGGGTTTGTATCATTTATTAATTTCACGTGTTTATTTGTGAAATTCATCCTGTATATATATATATATGTTACTTTCGTGAAATAATTTTCATAGTATATATATATATACTGTATATATTAAAGTGTGTAAATGAGTAAAAACACATTTCTAAATGTATTACAATAATTAAACATATGCTGAAGATACTTGGCGTGGTGTACTTACTCATAAGTAATGCATAGAAATATCAAACTTATGATTTTATTTCGTTGCGGCTGAAGCCCCCGTAGCCCCCCTCCTGTCTACGTCCCTGATATATATGTATTGTATCCCGCACGCACAAGAAGTTCTCTGCTTTGCATCTGCTTCGTACGTAAGACGGTATAACGTAAAACACCATAACATAACATACTCTACGAGGGAAACCAGGCACAGTAAAATATAAAAGATATTCCATAAATCAGTGTAGGCTATCATTTAATTACTACTTTTAATCCTACATTTACTTATGGGTACTTTATTTAAAGTGCATAAGACTACAATCTCCTAATCTGGAGTCTCTTATTGGTTATTATAGTTAATTAGTTAATCTCAAAATGAATCATTCCGAACAAGCGAAAATGCAAAGAAACATTAATTAGGAACCCCTCAAAATTGACTTCGTGAAACGTGAATGAAATACTAATGAGTAATGAGTTTTCTCAACAGTAATTCATCAATCGTCGTAACGCACACGAGCACACAGCAATATATATATATATATATATATATATATATATGTGTGTGTGTGTGTGTGTGTGTGTGTGTGTGTTACGCGCAAACCGTGCATGAAACAAGGAACTCTTCTGGGAAAGTTAAATCCACTCTAGTCCGAATAAGTAATGGTAAATGACAAATACTATAGTTTTTCTTTTTCATGATGGAAGCCCACCGTTGGGACAGGTCTAGGGTTTAAAGCTTCTCAGGTTTAAAGCTTCGCTGGGAGGCTTTAAACCTGGGAAGCTTTAAATCCTAGGGCCTAGAACCTGCCCCAAAGCTGGGTTCTATCTGCTGAGCAGATAGCTGTTGAGGGAAGCTATATTTTGGGGCCTCTTTCCGAGTGACCCATTGCCCACATCGGGCTAACGTCATGAAAAAGAAGGAACTATAGTGTTTGTCATTTACCATTACTTATTCGGACTATAGAGGATTTCATTTTCCCAGAAGAATTCCTTGTTCTATGCAAGGTCTGTGTGCGTAAAAGTTTCTCAGGGGGCCCATTCTGAGTTGTAATATATATATATATATATATATATATTATGTAAATACTATGTGAAAGGAATTTGCAGACATAAGGGAGGAGAATGTATTTATGCAACTACTTCTACAATAATGGTCACTGCAAGTTTGGTGAAAATGTAAATTCTACCATCCGGACATTTGCAAGACCTACGCGACATATGGAACCTGCCAGTACGGGAGAAAATGCTACTACCATCATCTCCCGAAAAGTTCAAAGGACAAAGGACGAGTTTCAAATGACAACAGGAGGAATGCGAGAAAAACAAATATGTACCCAAATAGCAAACAAAACACAGATAACACAAAATATTTTCAACATCTCGGACATAATACGGCTGCTAAGTCTTCTACAGCACATGCAGCTGACACAGCTGGGAACCCTCGAATCGGACCACAAAGCTACAAAACACGCGAAACCAAAGGACAACGAACTTAAAATGCACAGGAGGCAATGAAAAACAAAGAATGTAACCATTGTCCTGGCAAACATTCAAGGAATAAAACTGAACAATTCACTAAACAAAGTTTCGTACCTGAAAGGTTTTATGGACGAAACAAGAGCGGACAAAGCATGCCTCACAGAAACACATCTTAAAGATTGCCAAGGTGGCTGTGCTATTTATATACATGAGAGGCATATGACAGAGACGGTAATAAGTAAATCCAACAGCTTCGTGGAAACCCTTGCAGTGAAAATAGAGAAACTAAACGTGGTACTGATAGTCATCTATAGACCTCCAAACTCTCCAAATGAAAAATGTTCGGATGCCATTGATGATATCAGAACCCTAATGAAGTCCGTAAACTCATCATCCCGTAATATAATACTCTGCGACGATTTTAATTTCCCATTAATTTTATAAAATACAAAAAGGTGGGTAGAAATATATTTATATAGCAAGATAAGGGGGGCACAAGAGAGGACCAGGAACAAGCAAAAATGCTGATGGCTCTCCCAAACGAGTTTATGCTGACACAGGAGATACCAGAAAATACCAGGAAAAATAACTGCCAACCTCTGATATTCATAAATAGCACGAACTTGATTGCCGATATAAAAATAACCCCAACTATTATCTCAGACCACAACATAATCGAGATATCAACAAATATGGCGATAACATTAAATGACAATACAAATACGGAAGGAAGAAGTCTTTGTGGCAAATTTGGGGCTTTTAACTTAAACGCCAAGACCATAAATTGGGAAGAAATCAGATCACACATGGCTCAAATAGAGTGGAGAACGGGTTTAGAGAATAAAACAACTGAGGAAATGCTAACACCCTTGGAAGAGAAGACGCTGAGAATTTTGGAAGAATATGCTCCGAAAGCACAGCCAAAAGGAAAGAGGAACTGGCTAGAGAGGCAAAAGAGAAGAATATTCCGCAAAAGAAAGAGAGTAGCGACGAAGTTAGCTAATTGCGGAGACGACAATGCCAGGAAAGTAATACAAGAAAAACTGGAGAGTATCGATAGGAAAATACAATCCCTGGTAAAGGGCCATACAGAGAGGGAAGAGGAAAAGGCGGTAGAAGCAATAAAGGAAAATCCAAAAAACTTCTATAGCTACGCGAAAAGGAAAACAAAAACGCGCGCTACTATCGGACCCTTAAGGAAAGGAAATAATGAACTAACCGACGATCTAAAAGCAATATCTGAAACATTGAAACATTGAAACATCGGTCTTCAGTACCCTAAAAAATGACAAAGCGATACCTGACATAGATGCATTCTTCGAAGAGAAATTGCAAGGAGAATGTATAACAGACTTTGATTTTACTCCAGAAGATGTAGCGAGAGCTATAGGACAAATGAAATCACATTCAGCTGCAGGTCCGGACAAATGGAACGCAAATGAAATAGCTACACCCTTATATGGATATAAGGATATGGAGAAGATCCTTAGACACTGGGGAAATACCGAACATCTTGAAGAGAGCAAACATTGTTCCAATATATAAAGGAAGGGATAGACACGGATTCCGATCAGGAAGATCATGCCTATCACAACTTATAGAGCATTATAACAATATCCTAGATGCACTTGAAGGCAATGAAAACTACGATGTCATATACAGGGATTTTGCTAAATCTTTTGACAAATGCGATCATGGTATAATAGCACATAAAATGAAACATATGGGAATAACAGGCAAATTGGGAAAATGGATCTACAACTTCCTCAGAGAACGACTACAGGTCGTCAAAATTCAAGGTGTATCATCATCAGAATCAGAAGTACGCAGCTCAGTACCACAAGCGACAGTTCATTATCATGCTAACAGACATAGACAGTGGAGTAAACAGCAACAGTATAGTGTCCTTTGCGGACGATACAAAGATTAATAGAAATATCAGCGATGCAAATGAAGTGCAGGCTTTGCAGAGGGACATGAACAAAATATACACATGGTCAGAAGACAACAATATGACATTTAACACCAAGAAATTTCAGCTCTTGAGATATGGTAGAAATGAGGAACTTAAACAGACTGCATATTATGCTCCAGAGAGACAAGAAATTCAGAGAAGCACGAAAGCGATCGACTGGGGGTAATAATGACCGATGATGCCAAATTCGAGACACAAAATCAGATAGCGATAAACAAAGCAAAAAGAGTCGCGGGACAGGTTCTAAGAACGTTCAAAAGGAGGGACAAGACAGTAATGATTCCCCTGCTGAGAACACTGATCATACCAAAACTTGAACACTGCTCAGTTTTGACGTGCCCATATAAAAAGGAAGAAGTTAATAAACTAGAAGAAACGCAGAGATATTTCACAGCAGAGATTGATGGCTGCAAAGAACTCAACTACTGGGAAAGACTGTAAACTAAATCTGTACTCCCTGAAAAGAAGAAGAGAGAGGTACACCATAATCTACATATGGAAAATGATCGAAAAACTGGTACCAAACCTAAAGCTAAACCCAATTACCATCCAAACTACGCTGGAAAATAGGAAAGGCAGAATGTGTAGTGTTTCGAACTTAAAGGCCCGACAAGGGACCTCCTCACTGAAGGAAAATAGCTTGGTTGTCAGGGGGCAAAGACTTTTTAACCAGCTTCCAAAGGACCTCAGAAACGTTACAGGGGTCAAAGTTAAAGTCTTCAAGAGAAGACTAGTGTCGTGTACCTCATTCAATCCAGTTTTATTTCTTATTTACTTTCCTTTTATCATTTCTCTTTCTTCTCTTTACACTCGCTTCCTGTACTTTTTAAACACGGGCAGACGAGTAGCCGGTGGGCGCCATTAAACTTTCGAACAAAACTATTATTCACTATTTACTAACTTTTTATTTATACCGAAAGAATTGGACCAACGGAGTAAGGTGAGTGCGGAATTAGCGTTAACATTTAATCGCGGAGTGAGACATAATTAATATTTTAAATTAAACAATAACATTCTAATACGAAAAACCACCTAACCAGGTCACATCCCGCCCGAAGACTAAATTGGGCATTTCACTGTTTCTCTCGGCCCATTTCAGGTGTTGCCAACTAGCACTTTATATTCTTAATTTCAAATGAACCATCATTAATTTTTTATTAAACATTACTTTCTTCTTTATTAAACAAAACATTATTAAATTCTTATAAACAAAACATTTAATTCTTATTAGACATTATTATCTTATCTTTTATTTAAAAACCAATACACTACACTAGATGCCTGGCTCAAGACGGTACCAGATGAGCCGGGTGTACCTGGCTATGTCCGGTGGAGAGCTCAAGAGAGCAACTCGCTCCTCCACCAAGCCAGGACTAGAGGCGGGGCCACCAGCTTGACCTTCGTGTGAAGAGAGACCGACGCACAGAACTCAAACGAGGTTAACGAGGTATATATATATATATATAATGTTGAAGAACTAAGAATAGTATTACGGAAAACATTATTAAGACCGAAAAACTCTTAATGAAAAGATCTTAATTAAGTCCCGTTTAATTTTTTACATTAAGAACTATGACGTCATATGACGCACGTCTTTCCGACCATACCTTTAATAACGCAAGTGAAAATTTGAACGTAAAAGTTAGTCGATATAAGAAAGTTAAAGAAAGTTTTGAGTTTTTTTATTTTTATTTTTTTTTTTTTATTAATACTTTATTTATTTATTAATAATTTGAAATTTACATTTAATTATTATTAATTATTAGGGTCGCTAAATAAATAAAGAATTATATATATATATATGAAAATTATTTCACGAAAGTAACACGTGAAAAATATTTATGATGAATAAAACCATGAAGGAAAGGAAACACAAAAAGGTGCTCAAGCGCTTTCGTCTAATGACATCCTCAGGAACACTGAAGTACAAAAAAGGTTACGGCCTATATATAGGTTACAGAAAATGATCAAGTCCCCTCCATTAAGTTTACTTTAGAAGTGGAACAAGACAATTCAATCCCATTTTTGGATGTGCGTGTACATAGGGAAAGCCCAGGTTTTAAGTTTAGTATCTATCGGAAAACAACAAACAATTTGTCCTACGTACACTTTTACTCGGGACATGACACCCCCACTAAGAAGGCCATTTTTTCATCAATGTTTCTCCGCGCCCTTAGGATCGCCAGTCCGGAATACATCGATGCCGAATTGGAAAAAATCAACGGTATTGGAAGTGATCTGTGTTACCCATCTGCGTTTATGGAATCTTGTCTCAACAAGGCAAAACGAACTTTCTATCGTGTCAATAATAACACTCGTACTTTGTCAAAAAATATTTTAGTACTTCCATTTTTCCCGGGCTTTTTAGGCATTGCTAATGTACTTAAACTTTTGGATATTAATGTAGTATTTTCATATAACAATATTGTGAAAAATATCATAATAAAAAATAGCCCTACCAATAATTCAGGCATTATCTATAAAACTGGGTGTAAACAATGTGATTCCTTTTACATAGGTCAGACGGGAAAGGATTTGCACACGTATAAAACAGCATCAATATTCCGTTAGAACAGGACAGTTGTCCAGTGCTCTTTTTGTCCATTTGTCAGAGTTATCCGACTGTATTGATTGGAATAATGCTTCAGTTTTATTTCATTCTAGCAACATTGTTAATAGAAATATTCTTGAGTCTGCCATTATCCAACTTTCAAATAACTTCAACATAAGCAAAGGTCTTTTTCAACTCGATCCTGTTGTTTTGAATTCCTTCAAAACAAATTTAGATAAAAAGGGTAGGACGCTAAATCTTTGGTAAACTTGTATGCTACTTTATTAACTTTTAATCGTCATTTTATTTTTATATATATCGAAACTTGACTCTAAAAGGCAAAGTGTTAAAACCCGGGCAGATTTCCAGTATAAATTTGTATTTTTATAATTCATTTGATCTTGTGCTAAAAATCGATATTTTTCCTTACAAATCTGTATGCCTCTTTGTTAATCCTCTAATTTTTAATTTTAATTTTTATTTTTACTTCTCCGTTTATTGCATATATATATATATATATATATATATATATATATATAATATATATATATGTGTGTGTGTAGATATGCATGTATATATATATATATATATATATATATATATATATATACAGGGTGTCCCGTAAGTCTGGACCCATAGGGATTTATAATATATTTTTTATTGTTATTATTATTATTTTATTATTATTATTTTTTTATTATTTTTATTATGATTTTTATTTGTGGGGCCACTTGAAAGCCAAAGTGTACGAGGTCAAACTTCAGAACATTTTCCACCTTAAAGCACGCATTGTGGAGGCGTGTCAAGAAATTTCTGCGACTGTGATTCAGAAAGTGCTGTCGCAGTGGAGATTGCGTCTTCAACTATGTGTGCGACACAACGGCGGACACTTTGAACAGATTATGTAATAAATTTTTGGACTATTTTGTAATTTTATTATTTTTCTCTATGGGTCCAGACTTACGGGACACCCTGTATATATATATATGTTTGTGTGTATGTATGTTATTTATTATTTTTTTCCTTTCTGTAACCTATATATAGGCCGTAACCTTTTATGTACTTCAGTGTTCCTGAGGATGTCATTAGACGAAAGCGCTTGAGCACCTTTTTGTGTTTCCTTTCCTTCGTGGTTTTATTCATCATATATATATATATATATAAATATATATATATATATATATATACGCGACGTAAATATAAACCATAAATAATATTACTTGCATTTATCATTTATATAAGGTGATTATAACATTTTATTCCTCAGATATTGCAATTAGAGAGTCCGTTTCACTTATGTACAAATGACATAATTTGGAAACACTTTCAAATGATATGATTCTTGTTTATGATCATTTATGCAGTTTGTTTGCGTATAATGAATAAATATGTTTATAGCCTCATACGATGGAACACATTTAATTAAGGATATCTGTAGGTGGGTATATGTGCGTATATACCTCTGTGTGTGTGTGTGTGTGTGTGGTGTGTGTTAAATCTTCATACACTATATATACATACAGGAGGAGACTGTAAACACCAATCGACCAGGGAAGTATTCTGGGAGGACGTTAGGCAGGATGCAGGGAGTGCTGGAACTCCTGTTTCTCCTGTCACTGTCCTCTTTAGCTGATCTTTTACCGTGTCTCATCTACCCTGTGAGCAATCCAGCATTAAATATATATATATATATATATATATATATATATATATATATATATATATATATATATCTTACGTATTACACAATTTTTTCAAAACTTATGAAAAAATAAGGCAGCGTTTTTAATTAAGAGCCTCGGGGACCTTGATTTTAGCTCTCTACTTCTTGTATTAGGGGAGGGCATTTTGCGGGCGCTCGCCTTTGTACCCTCCTTCCTACATAATATATATATATATATATATATATATTCCTTCTCTTCTGCCGGTGCGATGGTAACACGTTTCTCGATCGAAGTCCGAATAAAAGTGGTATGACAGTAAAAATTCCGCAGCTAATAAATTTTAAGTAGTGCCAGTATCTAAGTGAATATCTAGTGCATACAGTAGTATTTCTTTTTAAGTGGTAAAATTATGGCGTATGTAAAAAAAAAAAAAGTAAGTAAAACAAAGCGAATCAATCCATAAAGCGTTTTTCCGAGTGTTTCATTTGAAGGAAATTAGCTGCCCATCTGTAGGCTGAAACAATTCCTACCACTATCACCCAGCTATCCCCCGCAGCCACACTCCCAGGCACCAATCAGTGAGAATATACAACGCGCCACATCCCCCATCTCCCGGAGTAACGGAGAAAACTTCCCCTCATTCAATTTGAGTCATTTGAAGTCCCTTCCGATACCCTTTTGATCAGATTTCGCTCACCAATTTTTGCCTTCTATAAGTAACATGGAAATGGTAAGTAAATTTCTACAACTTTGCTGTTTCTGTAACAATGTAACATATGATGCAAAGGCAATTAGATGTGATTTCTGCCAACTCTTTTTCGATTTCAACTGCCTGAAATGGAAAGACGAAGAAATCTCTCTCATAACAGGTGCAAAGCAACTGAATGGAGTGAAGTACTTTTGCGAAAGCTGTATGACCGAAATAAACTCTTTTACGGTCTTTAAAGCCGAGAGAGACTAAGAGGAGAAAGCCAAAGAGGAAACTGTGAATGATGAGCAGAGAAAACCTGAAGAAACGAAGAAAAGGGAAGTGAAAATAAAAAGAGTATCGACACACATAGAGGGCGAGAATATGAATGTAACAGAGGCACGAAACCTAACACGAAAAGTCCAAATAGAGGACACTAGCACAAATAGTAAAAACCAAACAGGCAACCACGAAAACAGACAAGTTATCTCCAAATAAGGAGCTGATACAACCATCAAAAGCAAAGGCCCCGAGTAAAAATGGGAAGGAACACTGGAAATATTATGTAAAAGTAATTACAGATATAAGGGAGGGCAGTGTATACATGAACACCCCACTATGTGCAATTTCTATTATATGATAATAATGGCCACTGTAAATTCAGCGACAGCTGCAAATTTAACACCCGCCCATTTGCAAGAATTACGCAAGATGTGGAACCTACAAATACGGAAAACATGCTACTACCATCATCTCCCGACAAAGTCAAAGGGCAAAGGACAATAGGACAAACGAGGAAAAAACCTATGTACACAAATCGTGAACGAATTTTTTTCGACATCGAAGGCACAATACGGCTGCTAAGCCTCATACAGCACATACAGTCGACACAGCTGGGAATCCCCGAGCTGAACTGCTTCCTGGCAAGAAGCTACCAGAACAGGTAATCGGAAACGGATCTTTCTCGGAGGACTATAGGGATACAAAACACGCGAGACTGAAGGATAACGAATTTGAAGTGCAGAAGGGGCAACGCAAAACTAAGAACATAAATATTGTTCTGGCAAATATTCAAGGGATAAAACCAAACCACTCACTAAACAAAGTTTCATACCTGAAAGGATTTATGGACGAAACAAGGGCTGACATCGCATGCCTCACAGAAACACATCTTAAAGACTGCCAAGGAGACTGCGAAAACTGCGAATATTTATTGATAAGAAAGAAATGCACATCGATGGTTACAACTTACTAAGAGATGATAGAACAGCAAGACGTAAAAGTGGCTGTGCTACTTATGTACGTGAGAGTCATATGGCAGGGACGATAATAAGTAAATCAAACAGCTTTGTGGAACTTTTAGCAGTAAAAATAGAAAACTAAAAGTGGTACTTATAGTCATCTGCAGACCATCGAACACTCCAACTTAAAAATTGTCGGATGCCATTGGTAATATCAGAAACCTAATAAAGTCCGTAAACTCTCCACCACCCAATATACTACTCTGCAGAGAATTTAATTTCCCATTTATAAAATGCAAAAAGGTGGGAAGAAATATATATATATATATATATATAGCGCCTCGGTGGTGTAGTGGTTAGCGTCGCTGACTACGAATCCATCGGCCCCGGGTTCGAGGCCCGGTGACGGCAGCCGGCGCGCAGCAAAACCCAGCTGTTCATCCTTCCACACAATAAAGGAAAGTGGTTGGTAGATAAATGGATACCCTGGGTGGCCTAGTGGTTAAGACGCTGGGCTGCTGGTCGGACGTGGTTCGGATTCCACGTTAAACCGTAGGTCTAAGGTGGAGTGAAAAGCTGTGTATTATATATATATATATGTGTGAAAAGCTGTGTGTGTGTATATATATATATATATATCAGGACAAGGGGGGAACACAAGAAAAGACCAGGATCAAGCAAAAATGTTGATGGTTTTAAAAACGAGTTTATGTTAACATAAGAGAACAGAAAACGGCAGAAATAATAACTGCCTGGATCTGGTATTCACGAATAACACGAACTTGATTGATGATATAAAACTAACCCCAACTATTATCTCAGACCACAACATAATCGAGATATCAACAAATATGGCGACAACATTAAAAGACAATACTCATTCTGAAGAAAGAAGCAAATTTGCGATTTTTAATTAAACTCCAGGACTATAAATTGGGAAGAAATAAGATCATACATGACACAAATAGAGTGGAAAACAGAGAATAAAACAACTGAAGAAATGCTAACAACCTCGTAAGAAAAGACGCTGGAAATTAAAAAAAATATATGTTCCGAAAGCACAACCAAAAGAAAAGAGGAATTTGTTGGAGAGGCAAAAGCGAACAATATTCCTCAAAAAAAAAGGGAGTAGCGGCGAAGTTACTTAATTGCAGAAACAACAATACCAGGGAAGTAATAAAGGAAAAACTGGAGAGTATCGATAGGAAAATACAAGCCCTGATTAAGGACCATACAGAGAAGGAAGAGGAAAAGGTGGTAGAAGTAATAAAGGAAAACCCAGAAACTTCTATAGCTATGCAAAAAGGAAAACAAAAACGCCCGTCACTATCGGGCCCTTAAGGAAAGGAAATAATGAACTAACCGACGATCTAAAAGAAATATTTGAAACATTGAGAGCCCAGTACGAATCAGTTTTCAGTACCCCAAAAAGTGACAAAGCGGTACTTGACAGAGATGCATTATTTGAAGAGAAATTACAGGGAAATTGTATGACAGATTTTGATTTTACTTCAGAAGATATAAAGCGAGCTGTACGACAAATTAAATCACATTCAGCTGCAGGTCCGGACAAATACTGTAGAATGCTTTATTCATTAAAAACTAAAAATGAGATAGCTACACTTTTACACTGGATATGAAGAAGATCTCTAGACACGGGAAATACCGAGCATCCTGAAAAGAGCAAACATTGTCCCTATATATAAAGGAGGGGATAGATCTCAAGCAAAAAACTATAGACCGGTGTCACTGACGTCCCATCTCACAAAAGTATTTAAAAGAATAGTTAGAGAGAAAATCTATGACTTCTTGGAGACACTGGAAATATTCAATGAAAACTGGCACGGATTCCGATCAGGAATCAAAGGCTTTTCGTCTCATCAATTCCCCGCCTCTTACTGATTGTCTTCAATCTCTCTCAATATGCAATGTTGCCTCACTCTCTCTTTACTATCGCTATCATAACGGACTTTGTTCTTCTGAACTCTCTAACTGCAAGCCTTCTCCTTTAAGGAGAGCACGCAGTACCAGACTTTCTACACTTTCTCATTCCTTTTCTGTCCAACTATCTAATGCAAGGGCTAATCGGTATTTTCAGTTTTTCATCTACTCAACCGGTCAACTCTGGAACAACTTCCTCAATTCATCTTTCCTCCTGGCTATGACCTCCCATCTTTCAAACGCAGAGTGTCTAGGCATCTCGAAAACCCCGGATCTTGATTTTGGCTCTCTTCTTCTTCTATGGGCTTTTGCGGGCATTTGCCCTTGGCCCCCTCCTTCCTGCATAAAAAGCTATAAGAATATCCTAGACGCCATCTTTCAGAGTTTGATGGTGGTCGGTTTTATGGTGAAAGCTAATTTCCATACATACACACACACACACACACACACACACACATATATATATATATATATACATATATACTAGGGGCACTGAATATATTTTGCCCCACCCTTTTTTCTTAGCTTTTTCTTAGCATAAAACAGCTTTTAAACGCCCTTGTATAAAACCGATGGTTAACGCAGTTTCGAAAATGGCGTCTGACTGATGTGCATCGTAAACAGAGAGCTGTTCTCGAGTTCTTAACCGCAGAGAAAGAAACAGTTGGAAATATTTACAAACGTCTACAAAAGGTTTACGGAGATGCTGTTGTTGATCGAAGCACAGTTGGACGCTGGTCTAAACGTGTGAGATCATCGGAGAGAGGGAGAGCCAGCTCGGCGATGAGCCACGCAGCGGTCGCCCGGCATCGGCTGCGACATCCCACACTGTGCAACGTGCTAACATCATCATTCGATCAAATCGGCGCGTTACATACAGGGAGCTATCATTGGAGCTAGGAATTAGTGAAGGAAGTGTGAATACGATAATTCTGCAACTGGGATACTCAAAAGTGTGTTCACGGTTTGTCACTCACGCACTGACTGAAGATCACAAAGCCTAAAGAAAAGAAATTGCTTCTGAGTCGTTGGTTCGATACGAGACAGAAGGGGATGACTTCCTTTCACGAATTGTGACTGGAGATAAAACTTGGGTACACCTCTTTGAACGTGGAACAAAACGGCAATCCATGGAGTGGCATCACGCAGACTCCCCAGGCAAGAAAAAGTTCAAAATGGCTCCCTCTGCAGGAAAGGTTATGGCCACCATCTTCTGGGACATGAAAGGGGTGATTCTGGTGGATACTATGAAGAAAGGACAAACAATCAACTCAGAGGCATATATTGCTATTCTACAGAGACTCCAAAGACGTATAAAGCGAGTTCGACCGGAGAGAAAACTGGAAGACGTCCTTCTTTTGCACGATAACGCAATACCACACAACAGTTTGCAAACAAGAGAGGTTATCACAAAAATGCGCTTGACTGTGTTACCCCACCCTCCATACAGCCCGGATCTGACACCTTCAGACTTCCATTTGTTTGGGCCAATGAAGGATGCTGTTCGTGGAAGAGTGTCAGACTGACGATGAGGTTGTTGAGGAGGTTAAGAGGTAGCTCCAGCGGACTTTTACGAGCAAGAAATAAAGGCCCTCGTTTCGAGGTGGAGGAAAGCCGTAGAAAAGGATGGAGACTATGTGAAAAAATAAAAACTTGTAAAAAAGGTATGTAACTACTTATGTACAAAATTTCGGCAACTTACAAGGAAACTTGGGGAAAAAAAAAAAAAAAAGGTGGGGCAAAATATATTGAGTGGCCCTCGTGTGTGTACACACACACACACACACACACACACACACACACACGTATTATAATTATAGTTTGTCCTACAATACACTTTAGTCTTTACTGCGTAGTAGCGTACTAAAATTTAAATTATATTTTAAAACATCTTAAAATATAAGAATTCGTGAATATGATGAAAATCATCCAATAAAGAGTGACAATTTTAAAATAATTTGTAAAATGGATAACACATTTTCAGAAGAAATTCAAAATTAAGTGAATATGCCTCTCCATATTTTAAATATTTTAATATGAATTTTCAAAAAAATTTCAAATTTTAATTCTGTAAAATTCTATGAGAGAGAGAGAGAGAGAGAGAGAGAGAGAGAGAGAGAGAGAGAGAGAGAGAGAGTTACAAGGAGTTACAAGGAAAAGAAGTACCTCAAAAGGCCTTGCGGCCATACCGAGGAGGTACCAATGGCAACGGGTGCCAGGGAAAATTTTGTCTTTCAACTATCCTAGCAGTAGTAGAAAACTGGATAGAAAAGTAGAAGAGAGAGAGAGAGAGAGAGAGAGAGAGAGAGAGAGAGAGAGAGAGAGAGAGAGAGAGAGAGAGAGATATGCCGATGCCGATACCAAGTATAATATAGTTTGTCGTACAGTACACTTCAGCCTTTGCTATCTCTCTAATTAGTGAGAAATTGTATCACTTTATAGATAGTTATAATTAGTGATATATAATTCATAAATATGTATTAAATTAGAGGTTAAGTAGGTATTAAAGTAGGGGTTATGAAGGATAATCCTTTTCCTGCACATGACCACTATATAAGCACGTCGACCTATAATAGGATTCATTAGTCGAAAATTCACCGCTCTTCCAAGTGTCCATATACGCCACTTCATTTGTATTAAATCGACATGTCGAACTCATCAAACGTTCGCTCCGACAAATTTTTAATGTAAGTAATGTTTTTTCTTGTTATCAGTGAAAATTGGTTATTTTTAAAATTATCTTATTTATATTTTTTATAGTATAAATGTATCTAATTTTTTTATCCATTGTAGAGCTCGGTACCTACTTCTCAATGCTCTTGAAAACAGGTTTATATTCAATTCAGACATCCTCGATGAAACAAACAAGATTATTACCGATGCTCTGTAAGTAAACTTTTTGTTACAATTTAGATAATTTCATTTTTTTTCGCAAGCGGGAAGCTCCAACCGCTTATAAAATATTTCATTCTAAGAAAAAGCAACTTAATATTTTATTTTCCTGTTGAATCATTATAACACTTCTTTATATTCAGTGTACTGTGTGTATATATAGTTTAATAAGATGAACGTAGAAGTTTTATTTCGTCATACATAGATTGAATGTTTTCTTATAATTTATTTAAATCCCCCGACTTTTCTGAATAATATATATATGAATTTTATTTGTTTATAGGGAGCGAAACCAGTTTTACAGGAGGAAATTGTAGACACCAATTGATCAGGGAAGTACTGCGGGAAGGGAGTGGGGACGTTAGGCAGAAGACAGTGAGTGCTGGAACTCCCGATTCTCTTGTCACTGTCCTCCTTAGCTAATAATTTTCGTGTCTTATCTACCCTTTGAGCAGTCCAGCATGCTCTGAAACACACGATTCTCCCTTTATTCCTCACTACACTTACATGCACTTTACACACTACACATTCTTTTGAAAATTTAAAAAAAGTATAGTTTTTAACAGCCACGGAGACTTTGATTTTGACTATATCTTCCTTATTATATGGGGAGGGCATTTTTATGAGCATTACCCCTCTTTCCTGCATAAAAAAAAGTTCGGTTGTGACATTGTCGATGCAGGATTTGAACGCTCATCAAACCCTGCAAACACAAATTTGAACCCTGATTCCATGTAAGATTTTTTTTTACATACGTTTGTATAACCTTGGTTAACCTTGGTTTTTGCTTCTGGCCGAATTGTTCATCCTGACGAAGGTCAAGCTTGTCACTCCACCTTAACCCTACAGTTTAACGTCGAATCCGAACCACGCCCCATCAGCAGTCCAGCGTCTTAACCACTAGGCTACCCAGGGTACCGGTACATTTATCTACCAACCACTTTCTTTTATTGTGTGGAAGGATGAACAGCTGGGTTTTGCTGCACGTCGCCTGCCGTCATCGAGTCTCGATCCTGGGGCCGATGGATTCGTAATCAGCAACGTTAACCACCACACCACCGAGGCGCATATATAGGCGCAGGTTTTTGTTTTGTTGGCTACGAGTTTGTATTTTGAATTTTATGTAATTATATATATTTATCTTGGCCACTTCTGACACCAGATATTTTATATTGAGCCATTTCTGTCACCAGATATTTTATATTGGGTCGGTTCCTGTTCGGACGTTGGATAATCTGGTATGCCAATATATGGTGGGGTTCAGGATGTACTGGCTTTGGGGTATCTCAGTTGTCCTTAAAGTCACTCGGACATCAGGATGGCGTCGATGCTTCAGGTTGTGAGCCGTAAAAGGGATGAATAATGAATGATAGCTTACATAACACTTTTATTGATAATTAATGGGAGTAGATGAACCGGCCTAACGGCAACGGGTTTATGCGTATAGCATGGGTCATATCAAAGAGTAGAATCATCTCGGGGTATGGCTTGACTCGAGCTTTTATACCCTCGGGTCTCGCACATGCGCATTGAACTCACGTCTTTAGGGCTTGGCACTATTCGCACGCGTACCGGATGCGGCGATACATTCCCTCCAGAAAAAGGAGCGGTTATTCTATAACACACACACACACACACACACACACACACATAATATATATATATATATATACATATATATATATAAATAGAACTCGTTAATTTTGGGCATTATGCAGGTTTAAAAAAATATAGAAAATCATAATGGTGTACAAATATATTTTAAAAAGTTACATTAGTTAATTCTTTCACAGAATACAAATATGACTTCACTTTTACAATTATAGCCTTAAAAATTAATAACTCTCCAGAGTTTACGAGGTACATAAGAATTATAAATAAATCCCCTTCATTCTTGCTACTTTATACAATGGATTTTAGTCACAAATGGGAAGAGACAATTTATTTGATTACATACGAATTCGTCATTTAGTCAAGCAGTATTGTTCACATACATTACTGTAAACGCTTTGGTGCTTATTAGGATTCGATATGATGGTAGGTATATGCAACTGTCTTTGGAATTTCGCGATACTTGGGTCATGAAACGGCGATATTCCAAGCGAGTCATAGTAGTGCATTGAGTTGAATTGAATAACCTTCATTAATAATAAAATAAGTAAATTAGTTTTACAATTTACTGTACAATGACATAAATAATTGTGAAGTGTATTTGCTCTCTCCTGAAATACACATTCACCAACTGAATCTTAGGTCCTATCGAGAAGTCGGTATTAAGTATAAAACCGACAGAATCGTTTTTGCTGAGGAGACTCAACACTTCATCTTTTGTGTATGTACATATAAAAGTTTTTCACGTAACGTAGTCCATCTTCATAACCCTCTGAATTGTGAGCTCGTCCATGAAAAAACCGTTATCAACGATCTAATTTGGTTAACTTCAATCAGGCTTTGCGATTCTCGATAGACTAAATGCCCCTTTTTTTGAGGATATAAATGTGTTAAGCATCCGAGTAGTAATCAGCCGAAATGTCGAAGACGTTAGATACTTAGACACTGGTTTTGTCTACGTTAATGAAATCGCTATAAAGGAGTGTACTGTAACAAAATTTTTTGGTGTAATGCTAGATAAGAATTTGCAGTGGAGTGGTCATGTAAATTATATCGCGAAAAAGATTTCAAGGAGCGTTGCTATAATGTTTAAACTTAGAAATGTAGTCCATAAACAAGTTTTATTGACTCTTTATCATACTCTTGTTCTTCCTTATATAACGTACTGCACCCTTGTTTGGGGAAACTCCGCTAACAACGCATTAAACGGTATCTTTGTCATCCAAAAACAAGCAATAAGGTTATTAGCTGATGCTGATTTCCTTGATCACTCTAGTGCATTATTTAAAGAGCTAAACCTACTAAAGCTCAACGATATAACCAAAGTGGCACATTTTATTTTTATTTACAAATGTAAGAACAAAATCATTAATTTGCAATGGGTAACTAGATATTTTGTAACTCATCAAGAAATCCACTCGTACCAGACCAGAAATAGATCAAAGCTTGTTATACCTCAATTTAGATTGTCTTCATCTCAAAAACTACTCATTTTCGTTGGATTGACACTATCGAATGACTTAAATGTCGATATAAAAAATGTTAATGTAAATTTGTTTAAAACCAAGTTGAAATCCCGATTAATAATAGCATACTAACAAAAATCTAGGATTAATGTCCATCACTATTTACTAATTATTAATTTCTCGGGTGTAATCTAGTATTAAAAACACATTTCTTGTGATTGTTTAGTTCTTATCTCATGTATAATATTGGTTTCTTTGTATGGTATTGGTATAATGCCTTCAATGGTGCCCTTGCATTTGTCATGTCAGTAGTGATAATTTAAGATTAATACATGTTTTAACTATTAATAATACTTATTTATGTATTTATCATTAATTAATAACAACTAGCTGTGTATTTTTAATAAGAGCCCAGTAAAGCCTAAAGCTTAGGGGCCAAATTAAATAAAATAAATAGTTGAGCTTCACAATTATTCATGTCATTGTAAATTGTGAAACGAATGCATTTATTTTATTATTAATAAAGGTTATTTAATAAAAAAATAAAATAAAATAAAGGCTTTGGTTTATATAGTCATCCACTGATACCCCTATTCCAACATCGTTACATCCGTTTGTATCGAGAAATAAGTTGTGGAAGGCACGTAAGCACAATGAGTAGAGTATTCCGTTTCTAGGGCTCTATTGACAGAGACGCCATTCACCATTAGTCCATCAATGTTATACTCTTCAAGTTAAAATTTCAAACTTGAATTAGATGTTTTTATATTTGCTGAAACAGTGTCATGGTTGACCACTGTTACAAGTATTCTCTGCGGTAAATTTCCCAACACAACATTATTAAGCTGTTTCGAAAGATAAACCAGACGTGACAGTAAACATTTTCAGTTAGGTACATTTCATAGGGTATTTAGCCGTCGATCTCAACAAAACTCTTTCAGTCTCCATTTGTTTAACTACCGATAATTTTAGGTGGTGGACACTGAGATATGTTTCAGTAATGTGTGGTACCACGGGATACGGGTCTAGAGGACTCTTCTCCGTCCTTAGTCAAGTTTAAACATATCTCGGGGGCCGTGCTGGTAAATTTTAATCTTCATCTCAACCCCGTTTACGGGAAGTCTCTCTTGAAATGAGAAGTCGCTATGTAGGTGTGCATAACAATAATTTTTTTTTTCGATGTTTTAAATGTCTTTTACACCTTTTTCCAACATCGTTACATCCGTTTGTATCGAGAAATAAGTTGTGGAAGGCACGTAAGCACAATGAGTAGAGTATTCCGTTTCTAGGGCTCTATTGACAGAGACGCCATTCACCATTAGTCCATCAATGTTATACTCTTCAAGTTAAAATTTCAAACTTGAATTAGATGTTTTTATATTTGCTGAAACAGTGTCATGGTTGACCACTGTTACAAGTATTCTCTGCGGTAAATTTCCCAACACAACATTATTAAGCTGTTTCGAAAGATAAACCAGACGTGACAGTAAACATTTTCAGTTAGGTACATTTCATAGGGTATTTAGCCGTCGATCTCAACAAAACTCTTTCAGTCTCCATTTGTTTAACTACCGATAATTTTAGGTGGTGGACACTGAGATATGTTTCAGTAATGTGTGGTACCACGGGATACGGGTCTAGAGGACTCTTCTCCGTCCTTAGTCAAGTTTAAACATATCTCGGGGGCCGTGCGGGTAAATTTTAATCTTCATCTCAACCCCGTTTACGGGAAGTCTCTCTTGAAATGAGAAGTCGCTATGTAGGTGTGCATAACAATAATTTTTTTTTTCGATGTTTTAAATGTCTTTTACACCTTTTTCTGCTTCAGGGGTATAATACCCTGAGGCAAACAAGTGGGTTTCCTTGGCGTTTTTTGAATAATTTAGAACATTTTCTAAGTACACGTAGTAATGATAATAATTACACCAGTACACATTTGAAAACTTGTCGATCGATTTTTACAAACTAGTTGGTGATTCTATATAATTTGAGTGCGCTGATCTCAAAAATATAGTTAGTTTTTCCCTGTCACGTATGGTTTTCCTACTACAGGGTGTGTCATAAATCCCCCATTTATCCCCAAATGTGAACCATCTTATCGAGACCAACATTGGATTGCACATGCTAAACCATAAATTTTGTTGTTATAGACTACAGTAACGCTTACATAATAATGTAGGTAAATATATATAACAACCAGTCCCGTTCCCAGCAAAATACTCTCTCCCCTCCCATCAGTGGGTGGTTAACATTTGGGGACAGATGAGGTATTACAACACCCTTTGCAGCACGAAATCTTTAGGTGATAGAGTAAAACCTAATTAAAGCAGAATTAAATAGCTCCTAGCACTTGGACAAGCATATTGCTTGTTTATGAAAGAATATAAAAAAATAACTGAAAGAAACAATATATTTACCGTCTTTACTTGCAAACATTTCAGGACTTATTCCAAAGACTTAAGACTACGAAGGTAGATCTGACTAATGACGACTAAACCGGTGCTTCTTTGATGTTTTCTTATGCTGTGCGTTAGGCTGATCTCGTTGCAGACACCAGCAGTAATCCGCCATCATATTTGTATGCCATCTTCCTTGATATCTTCTTTCCATGGTTTTGATGTCCTGGTGAAATCGTTCCCCTTGCTCCTCACTGACATCTCCGAGATTTTCTGGAAAATGGTTAAGATGCGAAAATAAGAAGTGAACTTTCAGGCTCATGTTGCAGCCTAAGGCGCAAAACTTTTTAAGCATATTTTCCACCAGTCTTTCATAATTTTGGCTTTTGTAGTTTCCCAAGAAGTTTTCAACAACATCTTTGAAATCAAACCATGCTTCTTTTTCTTTATTGGTCATTGTGTTCAGGAAATGATCGTCTGTCAATAACTTTCTAATCTGAGGACCTATAAAAACACCTTCCTTTATTTTCTCGTAGCTAATCTTTGGATATTTTGAACAAATGTACTTGAAACACTCACCTTCTCTATTCAATGCTTTGACATACTGCTTCATCAAGCCTAACTTAATGTGCAAGGGTGGTAGGAGGATTTTATTTGGTTCAACTAGATGTTCATGTAAAATGTTCTTTGATCCTGGGGTAAGATTCTCTCTAGGAGGCCAAGTTTTCCTCTTCCAGTGCTGGTCACGTGCTCGACTATCCCATTCGCAGATGAAACATGGCACCTTAGTGTATCCTGATTGCTGCCCAAGTAACATGCAAAGGACTTTGAGATCCCCACACAATATCCATCTGTGATTTTGATACTGAATTTTTTCCAGAAGCAGTTTCTTGTTATCATAGGTCTCTTTTAAATTAGTAGAATGGGCCACTGGGATTGATGCATATTTGTTACCGTTGTGCAGTAATGCTCCTTTTAGACTGGTTTTAGAGGAATCTATAAACAACCTCCAGTCACTGGTTTGGTATTCGATGCCTAGCTTGCACACTAATCCTGTGATGTCCTTGCAAAATACCAAGGGACCATCTTCTTCGAAAAAAGGCACGAAGTCTTTCTCACGATTTCTGTACCAAGCGAAGTATGTGTCGGATGCCAATAAATTGTTCTCCTGCAATCTAGACCCCAAAAGTTCTGCAGAGTCCTTAGGCAGATTCAAATCCCTGACTAAGTCATTTAGTTCGGCTTGGGTTAATGGTTTAGGATCTCGGTCAGCTGTTGGCTGTTCATAAACATAATCATTGTCTGGATTTGGAGCTGAATCAGAATCTGAATTGTATTGATCCAGACTCGGGTGGGCGGGGAATAGGAACTTCTGGACCATGGGGTACCGGCCTTATTGCAGATGGAAGACTTGGGTATTGAAGGCTCTCTTTATTCTTTGCATTATAACCTTTAACATTGCAAGAACAGAAGTAGCAGTCGTCGGTATGGTTTCTAGGCTCGCGCAATACCATAGGGATCTCAAATGGCAAACTTTTCTTTTTACCTTTGCTCCAATTCCTTAGTGCTGCAACACACGTAAGACAAACCTTGTGTGGAGCCCAACTTTTGTCTTGATCTCCTAATTTAATTCCAAAATAAGCATGATAAGCTCTCTTAATGAAGGTCGTTACATTTGTCCTTTGTTTTACAACATACCGACCACAAATATAACAAAATATGTCTGGACTATGGGTACATCCTCTAGAAGCCATTATTAAAATTTTAAAGACTTAATGTTAAAATTATCTATCTGAAAAATATGAAAAAACGAAATTAATTAAAGATAAAAAAGGTAAAAAATTAAAAAATTACAAACGCCCCAAAATTGTTTTGCTAATAACTTTAAAACTGTGGGTGATAGAAAAAAACTGGTAGTATTTTTTAATTCAGCGCAGCGAACTGCTTCAGAATCACAACTCAAAATAAAGAAATCGATTTTCGCAAACCGGTGTTATTGGAACCTGCGGAGGCATTCACTTGATTTAAATATATTTCGCATTGACTGATCATTGAATACAAAAAGTTAATTTCAGGATTGATTGGATAATCATCTTCACAATCTGTACCATCAAAATGTGACTTTTGTATACAGATATCTATTGTTGGGATCGTAAAGTAATGAACCTGCGCTGGGTATAACGAATTCTATAGGAGCGGTCCACGATCCGTGTTGAGGGGATTAATCGTGACGGAATCGGAATCCTCTATACATGTCTGAGTAGGTGGGAGCTGAAAAGGGAGCGTACCGATTTACAGCACTTGTCGCTGTATGGGTACACTAGGTGAGTCATGCTGAATTGCTTGGAGCGATTACCCTATCTTACATTGTAGAACAAGACATACCTATGAGAGATAATTGTACAAGACTGGTATTTATATTAGTTAAAGAAATCAACCATAGGCTTCATATGTTTGGAACATCTTTCTGATTTTTTAGAAGTCTTTCATTTTCGTTCCTCGAGGTGACAACCACTTTTTCTTCTTTACTCTACGTTTCATTTTTCTTTTCCGTTTTTTTAGACCCTTTACTGCGTATTCTCATTTTCACAGCTTTTTGGTGTCGACAATAATCTAATGTCTCGTACGACATAATTGTCTTTTCAAAGCTTCTTTGGGCTTGACACCGGCCATCATATCTTCAACCATGTTAATACCTGATTGTGGAACCTTCTGACCGAGATATTTCGCACCACTCTTTAGTAAGGGGACAGCCGTTCGTACCATAAAAGAAAATACCGAACCGAGCTCATTACCACGTTAGTATTTCACACCAAAATACGCGACTAAAGGTTTTTGCATCATACTGCAACCCGCCGAAAGTAAAGTTTCACTGTTAAGCTCCCGTAACCGAATGGATAGTTTGACCTACAACTGTTCTTAGCATATATATCTCAAAATACTGTTTAGTAGGTTAGAAACAACTTTGACATAATGGGGCTTATCATTCTTTGTGCTCAAACGTTTTCCTCCATGCTCAGGTATACGCACAATGCGTAGCAAATTGTTGTACACTATTAGAGTTTCATTAATGCAGTAGCTTTTTTATAGAAGCTGAGACTTTCTGGGTAACCAAGCCACTTTACCAAGTACATTTTTTTCGTTTCTCCGAACCTTTGATTCCTAAGATTTTCTCAGTTTTAAACGTCTTTTCGTGCTAAATTGAGCGTAACTTTCGTCAGTTCTTCGCCATAGCAGCAACCCTAAAATTTTTACCATTTACTGTAGGTCTTCAACACAGTACATAACCACCCCTCGTTTAGGCTCGATGGACCTAACTTTAAAAATTTCCTGTGTACATCCTTGTTCAAAACCCTTCTTGAACTTTCTGTCTGGTCGTGAAACATGTATATAATCATCGATTTTGAAACGTCCTACCAAGGATGATGCTCTGGTCCTATTTTTTGGTTCTGTATACACACTTCTTTTAAAAACTTCAATGGGAGATGTCCCAATTATGTGATGATAGGAGCGATTGTACGATGATGCTAACTGACTCAGAATGTCTATGTACTGTAAGTATTTTTGTGCGTAAAATAACGATGCATGCGCTCCTTGATGGTTCGCTACGCCTTTTCGGCTAAATACGCTTTATGCACCGAGTTGCTGCTATAATAACTAATGTTAAATTCTGCAAACATATTTTGAAAAGAACGACCTATAAACTCCCTAAATCTATACAGAAATAGGCTGCAATTCTATTTTCCTTAAACGTCAAAGACTTTGTAGCTTTAGCAACTGCGTCTGGCGTTTTATTTTTAAGAAGTACAAGCCATAAGTATCTGTAGAAGACGTCAATTATAAAGAGAATATACCTGTAACCATCATTATACGTCGAGTATCTTTGCATATCAGTCAAATCTCCTTGCCATACAGTGTCCAACGATGGTGCTTTTGTTTTAGCAGTTTTAAACCTTCTTCGCACAGGCAAAATTCTCAATCCTACCGTAAGAAGCGGGGGTTAAAAATATCGTAATAATGATTCTCTAGTATGTCAACCATTTACGTATTTTAGAAGCGTGTGGATAGGGTCGAGTGTTGACGATTCTCCTCTTTTTCAAAGGTTTTAGACCGGGTGTGCCTGTTGAAAGGGTACTCTGCTGTGGTGGTTGAGTTGCCTTTTCCAGAGCTTTTATTCTGTTTTGGTTATCAGTCAACGTTTTTGGAATGTTCATCTGCCGTAACCTTGTTTTAATATGATTCCGATACCGTTGAACCTTCAGCAATAACTTTACCTGTGTTAGACCATTGTATAATTGGATCACCAGTGAATAGTTTAAAAAGACTTAAGCCTTTACTCCTCAATGTATTAGGAAGACTAATTTTTAGCACTTGTTTGAGGTGGTAGGAGTTCTCACGATTGCCTTCGGGTTGATCATCTCTAGTCTGAACATGGACATTAGCGTCGCTATGCTTGATAACTGCGGGTAGCTCTATAGTTTTCTTATAGTCTTCATACTCTTGAAGGAACCTTTGAAGAGCTTCTTGGTATAAAATTCTTTCTCATCAGGATGTAATTGTTCAATATATGCATCAATTAGCTCTCCATTCTTTTAAGTCTGTTTTTATTGGGTTCAGAGATGTTTCATGTTTCTTTGTATGTTGTAGTGAAGCATACACCTCGTGAAGTAGTACTACAACCTTCTTCATTACATAAAACTAGATAATAAAGGGGTTAAAACTGAAAATAGGACAGGTAGGAATGATCCACCTTTTTTTTTGTGCAAAACGTTTATGCTTTGACACAGCTTGTCTTTTACGAGCGAGAGTTCATATTATGTTTGTGAAAAAACTATATAAGGCTATGGGTTGATTGCCTGATACCCTCATCCGTTGGAAATTTCCAGCAGATTTCAGTGGAGAGTTAACGACAAAAGCCCTATGTTTTTTCGTTAGAGAGTTATGTATAAGTAGGTCTTCAAAGGACCTCTGTTTATTTGCCTTCGGTATTTGCGCTGCCTAATGGTACAGAAAAGAATTGCCTCACCTTATTATTTCGTTGGGCCTCGCTTCTGTTTCGATGTAGGGCGCGACGATCTTTTTCGATGTAGGGCCGTGGTACGATGGAGCTACACAATGAGTTGACTCGATGTAACTAATATAGGCAGTCACTATTTAAACACCTGAAGGAACAGGCTTATCCTTCTTATAGTTATTAAGTTTTATATCAAGAGGATCTCACTCAGAACTTATAGGAAGACAAAGCACATCTTCCTTGCTTAAAGCATCGCTGTCACTAAGCAAGCTCAGAGCGAGCCGCTATAATAATCGTTAGGAATCTGCTGATTCTTCAAAATTCGTTGACTCGTCTCACACGAAACAACAAATTTGTTTTCTTGTTGCTACGCAGGCCCGATGCCCACATATAGGTTTCATGCACGCATGGCAACTATTTTCATTCCCAATAGGCCATGTCGCCAATCCCGAGGCAAGTTTGTATAGATATTTAATTCAATTAATTAATAATTTATATTTAATTAAGAAATAAAGGTACCACACACGATACCATGTTGTAAGCGTGTATAGTTTTTCCATAATGTTCTTGTAACGACAAAAACGGCCCTTCTGCGATGCAGTGATTGGAACCTTGCATTTAACATCGAGACATTTCATAGATACATTTATAAAAGTCTGAGTCAACATTTTTTACAAACCGCTGAACAGTAGGTAGTAGCCGCGGGGACGTTTTTATAAACTTGAGATATTTCTTTACACGTTTCGTCATTCTAGTATATATGCTATTTCAACCTCGTTGAGAAATATATCCGTTCTTAGAATCACCCTAAGAGTGTTACGTGAGTAAAGGTTACACAGGAAATACCGTATCACCGACTCGTTTCCTTATAAACTTAAAAAAACCTTACACTACCCCGGAAACATTTGACTGGCTAATATACCAATTTGCGATACATCCCGACGTTGAGCGAATAAGCCAAAGTACTACGTGTTTAAAGAATCATCCCGCATAAACTTGTTCTTGAAAAATAGGTTTTGATGATGAAAAACACGCTTATGTTAAGATGGTGGGAAAATACTGTAAACGTCTCAGCAACCATTTTATTAATTTCTAGCATAAGATCCTCAATCACAATGACCGTTTGTTTATCATTCTTTAATGAACCAACGTTATAAATCCTTTTATGGAATAAAACATCTTTGTTATCTTAAAAAATAGCACCATATAACGGTGTGTACGCGTACAGGTTTTGAGAACAATGCATCATTATCTTTAATTTTAAGCATAAATACAGATTTACCACAACCTGTGGAACCACTTATAGCACATGTTAATGTACTGGTGAACTAGAATTTTTCTAGAGACTCTATCTTTTGCGTGATACGCTCCTAAGCGTTGCTTTTACCAAATATAAATATTTTTAAAAGTCTTTCCTTATATTCACTAATCTTCTTTTGTTCTTTTCCAGAATAATGAATGGTACACTCAATCAGAAAGAACTTGTAGAGCTTGATGAGGTTTCAGAAAGAACTCCAGATGCCTCATGGAGAATAATGAATGGTACACTCAATCAGAAAGAACTTGTAGAGCTTGATGAGGTTTCAGAAAGAACTCGAGATGCCTCATGGAGAATAATGAATGGTACACTCAATCAGAAAGAACTTGTAGAGCTTGATGAGGTTTCAGAAAGAACTCGAGATGCCTCATGGGAACCTTCAACTTTATCGGCTGATAGTGGACGGGATCGTGGGACCGGTCTGGAACTCTCCATCTCGGCCGGTCGAGGATCCAACCAGGAACTTTCCACTTCCGCAGGAGTTAAGCGTACGTTAGTAGAGGAGTCTAAAAAACCCTCCACATCAGGTATGCCTTCAAAACGTTCGAGATTCGAGTCGTATAGCTCTGAAACCACAATGTCGCCACTAACACCAGCCCCTTCCTCACCAAACCCATACGCGTCAGAGAACTTAAATGGTTCCGTGTCACCTCAACCTTCCAAATCCACCGCAGCACCCCAAGACCCTCCTTCTGATGCATCTACAACCCACATAGAAGCAACAACAAGAATTCATCCATCAGACGGGGGTGTATCAATCAAACTGTTACACAGTGGGAGTAAAACCCTCGTAGTGGTTATGAACAGATACAGCGTTAGATTTGAGCCACGGTTCGATTATGCTGAGGGCCTCGAACAAGATCTCAGCAACGTAGTTCGGCGATTCGTCCCATACGCCCTTCAACGTGTGAGGGTCGGAGGCACGAGTGAGGTTGGCGCTTGGATTTGAGCCTAATGATGAGGATGGTGAAGATATTGACTACACCCTCTGAGAAATTAATGCAGTGGTTCAACATTCAACCTACACACTCTGAGAAATCAATGCAGAGTGGTTCAGAATTCAATCTGGCGAATTTCATGATCGTTGATGACCACGTGTTTTGTGTTAAGGTCCATGACGCTACACCGTACACTTTAAACTTTCATTCACGAGATATTTACAGACAGCATACAAATAACAGTCGTGGTTGAGATTTTATGGCTGTAATTTTAGTGCATATGATCAGCACTCTAAACATGGTAGCCAGGAACATTTGGTTACGTACGATTATCGACCATGCGCGTAAACTTGCCAAATCTTGTGGGCTTAATGTTGGATTTGGGGTTCCTTCCCTATTCTCACACTCTTTTCTGAACGAGCGGTTACATCATTAGAATTTCCTGTAGACGATTTGGGTAGCGCTGCAGAGCATGTATCAGTTTTCCTAGATAAGATCTATCGGCATTTGTGGTATTACGAACTTGGGCCTATTAGCATACGTGGAATGATAAACTTGGGCCTATCAACATACGTAGTATTACGAACCTGTCCTGTTAGCATACGTGGAATACCAAACTTGAACCTATCAAACAAATGAAAGAAAATGAACTACGGTCCTGACTACGATACTTGTTACCGCTTTTACTGTTTGGAGCGGTGTCACTAGTTCTCGAATCTTCAGTTTTCACTGGGCACTCACTACACGATTCGTGGATCAAAGTGAAACAAGAATAAGAAAAATAATATTTTGTAGTTACATTAACGATAATATATATATAATATATATATAATATATATATATATATATATATATATATATATATTATATATATATATATTGTGAATGAATCGGTGTTTGTTTTCAAATTCCAAATAATTCAAGGGGCCCCTGTCATTACTTTTCGGACTCCTAAAAAGAGGATTTCACACTCCGATGGCGGTTTTGGAACACTCTGCGTCACTTCCTTCTCTCTCGCGGTCTTTTCTCTACCCTGACTCTCTTGATTCCACTTTCTCACTTAGCGATGCGCTGCCCTTCCATCGAGATGATTTCCTAGTTCGATTTACGCTTTATACCTGATCTTTAGTTTATTTATGATTGCACCTACAACTAAAGAGACAGAAATTAATACATGATTTCGATAGTTTTTAGAATTTCTCATCTCTTCTACAGTATTCAACTAACTTTATTGGCCTATTTTCTGACATTAAATCTCTTACTTATATAGATCTGGTATTATTTGAAACCTAATTTGTTTTTAAGAACATGATTGGACATGACTAGAGGTGGGTATCACGTGACAAACAAATCTATGCCTGATTGATTGAACGTGAATACGAGTATGAACAAAACTAAAACCTGTTCTGGCTTCGTGGTTCATGTCACGTACTCTTGTTTAAATTCAGAATAGGCCCATTTCCTACCTTTTACAATCTATTAAACTTAACTTACACTTATACATTATGAATTATTTTATATTCATTAATAAATCCCGATTTTACGATCCCAACTTTAATTTTGAGCGTAATATGGGTCCTGAAGAGCTAGTGAAGGTGGAGCAATAGATGAGAGTATGAATTGTTGTTTAGGTTTGGATGAACAAGGTAGGACAAAGTATGTTTTTAATAGTCATTTTAGGCTTGGCAGGTACAAACTACTTTCCTGTTTGTCATATTAGAATGTTTTACGTTAACTATGAGAGAAGTGGTATGGCCGTCATCACGAGTTATGTAAGGGGTGCTTCGAGTTTACGAATGATTTGCTAAAGCATTGTAAGGATTGTCATATTGTATGCGCTCAGTGTAAAAGCCCTAGATACGTAAGCCGTGTGGTAGAAGCTGATAAGAAAGATTGTAATGACTGTAGATGGATGTTTTTCAATAATGAACGATTTAATCTCGATAACACGAATGGTACGTGCAGAAAGTAACAGATTTGCGAATGTGGAATGTTTCATACGATGGGTGAGAGCGGTACATTCAGGCATAGGTGTGATGAAAATCATTACCCTACGTATATTGAGAAATATAAGGCCGACGGGGTGAAATATGTCTGCTTCATGAAAGATGCCAAACCTAAAAATAAATCGTGCACAGAGATGGGCAAGATCACCAACTTTGGTGATCTTGAAGATCAAGATCAGATCACCAGAAAAATGTGATCTTGAAGATCAAGATCAGATCACCAGAAAAATGTGATCTTGAAGATCCAGATCAAGATCGTGATCTTGAAGATCACTTTTCAAGATCACTTTTTAAGATCACTTTTGTATGAATTGAAAAAAGTTGTACTCTTGTAGAGTAAACAAAAACAAATTATTTTGTTAATCACTCCTGAAAAGTATCACTCCTAATACTCCCCTGAGGGCTGAGGCAATACAAGCATCGCATCCTACCCATGTCACCTGATCTAAACCACGGGGATTGACGATTCCCCTTTCAGTTTTCAGGTGGTAAACTTAAAACTTAGTATTATCATAACTTATCAGCAAAGAAAAAAACTATTAAATGACCTACATATAGTTTTAGTTCTATTTTTCTCAATTCTCATTTCACCAGGTCCATAACCCATATCAATGAATGGTCAGCATATATAAGTAAACATTTTTTACATAGAATTTAATTTTACAGTTTTACTGCAGTACGCAATTACTGACAATATAAGGGTAAAAACCGCAAGTTAAGAGTGTTAATTTAATGTTCAACCGCTGTAAACATTTGCTTTCAGCAAAACCAATTGTTCAAAGTTACCATCCGAGAGACGACTTCGTTTGGGGCTATGAACCATGCCAGCAAACGAAAACAACCGTTCCACTGGTGCAGAGGAAGGTAGCGTGATGTTATACCTCTTGAAGATCTTCTTTATAGCAGGATACCTATCTAAAGAGTCGAGTGCCTTACTGGTGTCCTGCAAATAATTGAGGACTTCCAAGTCTTCCTTGTTGTTAGGAGCAGAGAATGAGCCGTCCATAGTTCTGAAGAAATCGTCTTCAGATGATGAGTCTGAGTTCACCGAACTATTACCACTGCTGTCAGAATTACAATTTCTTACAGCCATTTGCAGCTTGTCTTTTACTTGAGACTTGATTGCTTCATGATCGCCGAAATTAGGCCCTTGCAACAATGATATCCATCTAAGTTTGAAATACGGATGAGATACTGAGGCCAAAACGGCATCAGTTACCTCGGGGCTCAACGACAAAAAATGACCAAATCTGGCATTGAAGCCAGAGACGACTGCTGCCAGTAATGGCATGCAGTGTCTCAAGCGCAGGTCGTTTGGTTGGATAGGCTCCAATCTTGCGAGGGCATCTTGAGTCACTAGGACTGTTGGAAGAAGACAACCGTAGTAGCATTCTTTCTCTGCCTGTAATTTGTTGAGGGCTGCTGCAATTGGTTTTAGAACAGACAAATATCCTGAAATAAATTCCAATTCATTGTCTTTGAGGATGGGTAGATTCAGTTCTTCAAGAGCTACATTCACGTCGTTCTTATGTTATATATTTGGCTTAATGAGTCGTACATTGAGTTCCATCGGGTGACGCATGGGTACCTAAATTGGACGCCAGTTATTTCCTGTATTTTTTCTGCTGACTTGGGTTTACCAGCAGCATTCCACAGCGCCGAACATTTTCCCATTGCAGAATGCTTTATCTTCTTTAGTCCAGGTGAATTCAGTCCTTTATCTGCATCAGTTGTTGCTACCAAGTTCAATGTGTGGGAGGCACATCGAATATGGGATGATAGTTTCACTGACTCCTCTCCATGCTCTCCTGAATGTTCAGGAAAGTTGCTGATGATAACCTCTTCATCTGAATCTTTTTCATCATCATCTTCATCTGCATCATCTTCATCAATGTCGTCAGTACGATTCTGAACACGAACACCGAACTCTTTAAAGCATTTCACCATGTTCGATGCATTGTCGGTGACTGTAGATACAACTTTTCTATAAGATAAACCATGCTCCGAGTTGATCCTGTCCAATATTCCAGCAATTTTATCAAAGCTATGTGTTCCACGAAATCTTCGGCATGCCACTGCAGCTGATCCTCGCGACAAGTCATCATTGATCTGTAATGTAAGAATATAAAATCAATGTTTGTATGAACATTTTTTTAAGCTTAATTTAATAATATTGGTAGACACGCACCAGCTAAACTGCGCCACCAAACATTGAAGAGAAGAACTATGTGATATAAAGGAGGCAATTCAGCGATGAGTCGCCTACCATACCACCACATCAGTGACCCATCCCATAAGAGCAAAATGTGGAAGAGTCCATATTCACAGCCTGTGAATATGGACTCTTCCACATTTTGCTGTGAATCAGACACAATGACAGATGACAGAATCAGTGAATTAGTGTGAAATTACTGTGAATCACAGCAAAATGAAGACTCACCAAATTAATGAATGAGGAACACATGTCGAATAATTGAAAAGATTATACTATAAGTCTATCAGACTATCAGTCTATCACCAATGGTCAATTTATCAATTATATAAAAATAATACACTAAATCAATAGCATACCCAATGCGCAGTGACTCCCATGAAACTGCGGTGATTAGTTGACCATATGTCGCATGTAACACACATGGTCAACTGCTGCCAGTTTTGCTTGTATGTCTTCCTTCATTGTACTGGTTGTTGTTGCAAGAGATCTAGCCAGGGTGCGTCTAGATGGCACCTGAACAGCCGGGTTGACGTCTGAAAAAAATATTTAAAAATTAAAACAAATACAATAGATTAGCTATGGAAAAAATATCAAAATATTTAGCTAGGCTAGCGATAGTCTAATGTTCATACAAATAATATGATTAATTATTTTAATCAGATATTAGCTATGGAAAAAATAGCAAAATATTTGAGTTATACTAACATGAAAGAAGATCCTTAAATTCATGTAGTTCAACTAGGCTCAATGGTAGGAGCCCATTAGCCACAAGCGAGAGAATCTTCTTTTCAAGGATATCCTTGCATATTGGTGGTCCTGGTTTTTGCTTGGAAATGTGGAACATGCTTAGTGTTGACTGCTTGGCAATTTTGGCAGGGCCAGCATTGCTGCCGCTGGCATCTTCTTCTTTAGCTGGACGCTTGCGAGATTTCTTCTCCGATTCATATTCACCCAAAAGATCCGAATGTAGTTTCTGCACAAGAAAATAAATTATTATCATGCGGAGAGACTTCTTGAACACCCTGTATAATATTTATCAGAGTATCAAACTTCTAGTTGAAATTAATACTTAACAAGATTCTAAAATTTTGTTATCTTTAACTAAAATTATTTTCACCATGATCAGTGCATTTTTATCCTATGTTAAATTGAAAGCCGAATTTCGTCCTTCAGTAACTAAATAGGAGAAATTACAGACATGGATCAGACAGAGAGAAAGACATACACCTGGCGTTTTATTATAGTTGGATATCGGCAGTTTTTAATGTAGTTACTAGTCCATAATCTATTAATATCTGAAGTGCACAATATATTCAAATGGACGTCTATGTAAATGTAGCATTAGTCTTGTATGGCACCAGTCACTTAAAATATGACTTGAACCATTATGTTAATGTTGCTACTTACTACTTAGTTACTAAGTAGTACTAACCCTGAGGTGCCTCAGAAGATTGCTTGTTGAGTCGAGGCCAGCAGACAGAATTGTAGTTTTCTTTGTACACTGCCTACAAATAACTTTGATACTGTTTCCAGTTTTTTCGACAATTTGAAAATATTTTCCGTTCAATAGCACAGATTGATCCTTATTACCAACATTGTTATCTAAATATATTGAATACTGTTCTGGTGACAACCTAGAATATTTGGTTCCCTTGGGAGCCTGTTGAAATTGTAAAATTGCACTCATTATTAAAAAATTCAATCTGTAAATAAAATATGTTTAGAATTAATTTATTATGAATACGGACCTATAGGCTATATTTTATGCCTATATATAATAATATATTAATATAACACTTTTAACATAATTGCACAGTAAATTACACTTTTTACGAGCCTAAATTCCACAGCAACTACACCTTCCATGAGCCCACGCATGACGCAAGTCACCCAACTAACAGAAAACATAAACAGTCGGTGTTGAACAAAGTTGCCACCAGATGTCGCTTGGACAAAAAACAAATGACATTCGCATAGCGGCATATTTAAGAATCTGAAATTAAAAGTGATCTTGAAGTCTAAAGTGATCTTCAAGATCAAGATCACAAGAAATAAAGTGATCTTAGATCAAGATCACCATAATAAAAGTGATCTTCAAGATCAAGATCAGATCACGATCTTGATCTTCAAGATCACGATCTGATCTTGAAGATCAAGATCGTGCCCATCTCTGATCGTGCACTACTGTATACAACGACATAGAGACCTACACTAACCCTGAAACGAAAAACGTTATCTCATTTACTCGTGAGCGAAACCCTCTGCGACGAATATTTGAATGTTAAGTTTGATGAGTGTCTCGAGGGTGGTCAACTGACCAATATTTTTAAGACGTCTGTGACAGAATCACCTTTGAAGTTTTAGATTATATAGTCATGCTAGCCGATCGGTTTCAAAACATGACTGTGGGTGTTCTACGCATAACGCCGGAAAGTTTAATACACAGTTTATAAGGAACTGCTTGAACATGAAACATCAACAATATTCACGGGTGATCCCTTGAAAAGAAGTAATGCGTTCATACAAATGCAAATCAGGGATAATGCTCAGTTCAAAGACACATTGTTGTTCAGGCCTGCAAGTTAGCTAAGCGTGTGCTTAGATTATGTTTCCAAACTTTTAGAAATATGTATATTATTTGCTTCAATTGCGATCCACTACAGGCTGCAACCATGATTGCCTCTCTTTGCTTTACTGTATTCAAGAACAACTTCATACAAAGGATACATTCGCCATCATTCTCCGAAACAAACCACGCAGTTGCAGGTATAAAGTTCTTTACTGGCTCACACACTTACAACAAAAGACAGGCATACGCATAAAACACGCGTGCAACAGTGTGGTGGTTAAGATCATTGACAAACTTTTGAGGGCTAATCGATTGAGTGAGGACCCCCGCATCGGTGAGAAGACTGTACTCCTTCCATGAATGTCTTTGTCATGGATTCCCCACGTCCTGAGTGTGGTATTACAGATGACTACAACGGTAGATCCCCCGTCGATAGTCTGGCATAGATTCGAACGCGTAACCAGCTTATAAGTTTACAGTTGCTCACAGAATATTATGGGAACACGAGTATAAAGGGTGGATGGAAACAAAGGATATAAAACGTGAAGCCTCCCCCTCTCAAGTGTGATGACAGTTTGTTTGAAGGGCGTTCAAACGCTTTGAAACTATACTTTCCACCTACGGAGGGTGTAAAGATTCATTACTTTGACTTCTGCTCTTTATACCCGTATGTGATGAAGAATAATCCATATCCTGTAGGTGCCCCTAAAAAGGTCGTGAGACCCGTTCTACCCAACATCGAAGCATTTTCAGACAATTTAAACAAAACTATTTTGGACTATCCTTCGTTGATATATTACCCCCTCGCGATTTATGGATGCCCATCTTACTCGTTGCCAAAGATTACAAGCTTATGTTCCCCCTGTGCGTGAAGTGCGCAGAGGAGAACAGTGGTATGTGTAATTATGCAGTTAACCAGAGGAAGATCCAGGGTATTTTTACAAGCCCTGAGTTGGAACTAGCTGTTAGTCATGGGTACGGAATACCAAAGATTTATGAAGTGTGGAGGTTCCAGAAGCGTTATAACCTCTTCACTCCTTATATCAATACCTTTCTGAAAGATAAAATTGAGGCATCGGGATTTCCACGGGGAGTTGAGACCGAGGACGAAAAAGCGAACTATATTCAGCATTACCGTGATCGTGAGGGCATACAACTTGAGCGGGAGCATATTGCGCGAAACCCTGGCAAGCGCTTTAATGCAAAGCTTTGTTTGAACAGTCTTTGGGGTAAGTTTGCACAGAATACTGAGAAGGAAAACGTGCATTTAGCTCAAAGTTTTGGCGAACTGTTGGATTACGCCAAAGCTGACGAGAAAAAGGTTCTTGAAGTTGTGCACGTAGGTAATACATAAATAACGTTACAATGGGATCGAGTTGGCTACAGACACATTCCATGCCACAAACATCCCTGCGGTTAGTTTTACAACGGCTTACGGGCGCATCAAACTTTGGAGTCTAATGCATTTCCATGTCGACGGGTCGTGTACGCCGATACCAACATTGTGGTGTTTACGGCGAAGGTGAATATGTGTACCTCGTATAGGCAAGTTCCTCGGTGAACACTCTGATGAGATCAAGGACGAATATGGCGACAGAGTTTACGCGGAATCCTTTGTTTCGTTTGGTCCAAAAATGTACGTCGTACGTGTGAGGATCGGGGATGATTTCAAGTACATTGTGAAGGTGAAGGGCATCATTTTAAACCCACCAACACCAGATCGTCAACTTCGCCTTTGTTAACACACTGGTAAATTTAGAAGAACCAGGAAATGTTGACGATGCCGATCCTCTTCACCTGGTATTAGGGACTCACAACTTCCGAGCGCAGAAACTAGGAGAGAAGGAGCTTAGAGGGACTAAGGTGTGTCGGTTTACCTACAGGAAAAGTTTCTAGTCACATGGGACTTACGATACTGTCCCCTTTGGTTTCCTTGAGGAATGACTAGTCGGTGTACATATTTTGATTTATTTTAATGTGATCCGTTTTAAAGTTTTTAATGTTTATTTATTTTATAAATTTTTTAAAATTTTGGCTGGTTCATTTGTATTTATTTTACAAATTATTTAAGTTGTGTGTTTAAATAAATAATTTTTGCGGTTTTAGGCTGTGCGTATCATTTTCTTTTAGCCTTTGTGTGTGTGTGTGTGTGTGTGTGTGTGTGTGTGTGCGTGCGCGCTTATACACCTTTCCAAAATCTAACTTAACAACGATGGCTGCCTCTGATATTTCGTGCAACAGTTTTCTTGGGATTAAAAAATTGGAGTCTATTAACAAATAGAAAATAGTAAAATGTATACTACTTAATTTGAAAACATAGTTAGGTTTAATAGATGGATTATAAAGTTAGGAAATAGGTCTCAGATGACTTTACAGGAGTGTGTGACTTTTAGCACGAAGCCAGAAGAATAGGTTTCGTTGGGTTCATACTTGTTATTGTGTTTAACCAATCAAGCATAAGATTAATAGTCATGTGATGCCCACCTCCCGTTACGTTTAATTATGTATTCATAAACAGTTCTAGAATTATGTATTCATAAACAGTACTAGTTTAGAAGTAGCACTAAATATATATAATGATAGGATTTAATATCGTAAATTAGGAAAAATAAGTTGGTTAAAGAATATACAAGAAGTAGGAATTTACTGAAACTCATAAAATAAGATGTGTAAACTTGTTGTATAGTTCCAGGTGCGTGAGGAAAAAAGAGAAAAAATGTTCTATCACGAGGCAAGATGGAAATCCGAAGTCTATTCTGAAGGGGCGTCAGTGAGAGAGTGGAGAACAAGTTGTCACCAAGAGAGGGTCGCCTTTCTTGACAACCTGCCACTGAAAAAGCCATCACAAATCGATTATATTGCGGTGAACACCCCAAGAAATGTGAACACCCCGAAAGAGAGATCCCAAGCCCATCACTTTTGTAAAGTGGTATTGTATAAAATCTGAAGATGTAGTGAATACCCGACGTTCGTCCTTTCACGCATCTTTTTAAAATTTAAAATTTGTCTTAATTCACGCAATGTTGACCAATCAGGATACTCAAGTGCTTTATGGTGTCATGGGGATTCGTAATACAAAAGATGTCTTGGAGTGTGTCGAATTTAATACATTCAGCGCGAGCACTTTTTAAGAAAATAACCAGCCACCGCCAGCATTTTTTCAAGCTTTGACCCTTCTACAGGGTGTTCGAAAAGTCCCGTCACCCCTTACAAAATGTACATTTTGTAATACCAGTTTTATTTTTGTGTGATTAATTGTATTTATATGTGGTACGTGTAATTTAAGAGAGTCACTGGCAACAATTACTTTAATTACAGTAAATACAGTTACTAATCAAGAATATCTGTGTGCACCATATCGTTTCTGTATGACTGTATCGTTTAATTCATTAACAAATGACGTGCGGTATGGTTTCATGCCGAGATCTTTTGTCATGTGATCTCTCATTGTGGACATGGGGACTGCAAGTTCTTGTGATCGTTTCCGAAGTGATATTTTTCGGTGAACGAGCCACCGATGCAATCACACCTTCACATTGTTCTGCTTGCGTTGTTGGTCTTCCCGACCGTGGTCTGTCCTTGATGGAGCCAGTTTGAAACAGCTTTTTCTCCCAGCGTAATACCGTCTTGTTTGGTGGTGCAGCCTTATTGAATCTTGTGTTGAAATCATTGTGGATATCGTGCATCGTTTTGCCAGTATGTGACCTTTCATGAGCCCATGTGCTCATCACTATCCTTTCCTCCAGAGTGTAAATGGACTGGTCTGCCATTGGTCACAACTTTAATACCTGGAAAAGAAAAAAAGTTAATGAATCATATAAATTCAATTAATCACACAAAAATAAAATTGGTATTACAATATGTACATTTTGTAGAGGGTGACGGGACTTTTCGAACACCCTGTACAAGGTCTCACCAAAAATTTAAACAAATTAAAACTAAAGAGATATCTAAATAAAATACACTAAGATAAAGCTCATAATTTATACGTTCAAGACGAGATTTCTCATCTTTGGCGGTCAACTGATCTGTCAAAAGACGAGAGTTTTCACCTTTGGCGTTGAATGTATTAAGCTGCGTCAAAGAATATAACTGCAGTGAAGTGAAGAACCTGACTCACAGTGAACAGTGAAGAAGAACAGACTCTGGATTACGAAACTCGCTAATGAATGGTATGACAAAACTTATTACGTCACGTTACACTCTCGCAACAAAAAACGCCAACCTCGTGATCATGGACACTTTGAAATATTTTTAGCACTACATCAACGTTTACCACGATGAGGTGTCTAGTGAGGTCATATTGTATCCTTTTGTACCTTTTTAATAAAATTAGTGAGGTCATATTGTATCCTTGTGTACCTTTTTAATAAAATTAGTGACGAGTACCTTTTGTCTCCCAGAGTGGAACGGTATGAACACGCTTATTTTTCGAAAAGAGTCCTTCACTGTTAATTGATTTATTATTGACGCATTACTCACCACCAGGTCAGTGTCACGAACTGAGGCAAGAAGTCCACTTCACACCAACGTCTGAGCTTGGATCGTCGTGACGTGCTATCCAGAAGGCACCTCGTTGCATCACCAAAGAACACCTGCACCTACTGTAACAAAAAAAGATGGAACTACTGCTAAACAGTATCCTTAACACTCAATACGCCGGGACTTTTTCTAAACCAGTGAGAGTGTTTAAACGCAGCGGTAGTGGGTTAATTATGTGCTCGAGAGAAATTATAAACGTGTGGACTCCCCGAAACGTAATTTTATTTGAATGGTGACGAGATATCGAAAATCTTTTTATTAGGTCGGAAGTGGTCGGATGAGAATTATAAAGTACCAGCTACCGCGAGTGCAACAAGAGTAACGATCACTGATACCCACTCATATTGTATTATTTGTACGTTAACTGTGAGTCGCAAGACGTGTCATCCGTACGTTAAAATACGACTGATGTGAAAATCTAATCAAATAACCTTCAGTAAAAACAATAGTAATAACGGACTAGTGCCTACTCGTTGCCGACTCATCCTCGATAGACTTTGAAATAGCTGCCTTCCTCAACCTGAAACCTTATTAAATGCGCGAGATAATGATATGCGTTATTTTCACACCGTTCTCGAACATTGACGATTTTATGAAGTGTAGAGATGAACAAAGTGAGAGCGAATTGGAGTTTAGAGGATATTTAGAAGATAATTCCCCGAGAAGTACCACTCGATTTGGGACGTTGGTGAAGAACGTTACAAACTATCCCTCGCCTTCACCGTTCATCCTCAGGAACTGTTTCTTTATATACGCTGTAACTCTCGCTACGATTTAGAAAACTTCCTCACACATCGCTATGAACTCTGAACAGTTTTCAATTGCACGAGCTAGCGAAAAGAGAATAAACGCCCACTCATAACACTTTGTATGTATATTAACTTTCCATGATAATATTGTAATAGCCGACCGTGTACTCGAAGAGACTTTTGAATCTATGTTCAAAGATTAAGAATTATGAAAATGTTACGCCCAATTGTAAAGTAGGACCCTTAATGACCTTAAGGCTCTGAATATCGAGTATAGATTACCTCATACTTAAAAGTATTATTTCTAAAAGGAATTAGATGTATTATACAAAGCAGTGAGAATGTAACTATTTCCACCATTATTTGTAAGTTTACTAAACTGTACTAACAAAAAAATAATGTTTTGACATATTAATAAATATTGTATTCAACTGTGTTTCTATTTACTCCTCATTCATTTTTAAATTGTCTATGTATGCATCTTAATAAGATGAAGGGAAGAAGATTTATTTTCTTAAACACTGTTATTGCGTGTGCGTGTGTGTCACCTGGTTGAAAATGGCCAGACAGGTTGGCTTGAGGGCATAGTCGCGACCGATGGTAACGGGTACATAATAGCGTTCGACTTCATTCAACGACATGTATTTTTTCTTACTATTAAATATCAGTGATACGCCGAAGACATTATCGTTGACCATTATACTCTATATTCAAAGTATTATTGGGTCAGCATGCTGCATTCAGCTTGTTGCGTTACATCACATGGTCTTTAAGCCTCATCTGTTCTCAATTTTTTTTACTTTTTAAAATAGTGGTCGCTAAAGTTCATAGTCTGGCGTGATGTGTGTATATATATATATATATATATATATATATATATGTTTATTTTTCAGGTTAGGTTAGGGTTTTTATGCAGGAACGAGAGGCCAAGGACAAATGCCCGCAAAAACGCCCCTCCCATAGAGGAAGAGAGATAAGATCAAGGTCACAAGGATTTCGAGGGCCTGGACACTCTGTATTTGAAAGATTGAAGGTCAGAGACAAAGGGAAAGATAGAGTGAGGAAGATTGTTCCAGAGTTAACCGGTTGAGTAGATGAGAGATTGAAAATACCGATTAACCCTTGCATTAGAGAGTTGGACAGAAAAGAAATGAGAATGTGTCGAAAGTCTGGTGCTGCGTGCTCTCCTTAAAGGAGGAAGCATACAGTTAAAGTCCAGAAGAGCGGTGCCCGTTATAATATCGATAGTAAAGAGAAAATGAGGCAACATTTCAGGGAAGAGAGAGTGATTGAAGACAGTCAGGAAGAGGTTGGTTGCTGAAAACGAAAAGCCTCTGATTCCACCCGGTCAAGTACGGCTGTGTGGGTTGAGCCACCCAATACAAGAGAAGCGTACTCTATACAGGGACGAATAAGATCCCTGTACAGAGACAGCAACTGAGTGGGGGTGAAGAAACTGCGGAGGTGGTACAGCACATCTAACGTCTTAGAAGCTGTTTTAGAATGAGAGTATGTGATCTTTCCAGGAAAGATCACGAGAAAATGAAACACCAAGGATGTTGAGAGAAGAAGAATGAGCGAGTCGTGTTTTGTTGAAGGTAAGGGGATAGTTGTGTGGAAGATTATGACGAGTAGACAGATGAAGGAATTGAGTTTTTGAGGCATTGAAAGCTATAAAGTTTTCTCTGCCCCAATCAGAAATAGTAGAAAGATCAGAGGTCAGGTGCATCATAGCCGTCTCTCTCTCTCTCTCTCTTCTTCTTCTCTCTCTCTCTCTCTCTCTCTCTTCTTCTCTCTCTCTCTCTCTCTCTCTTCTTTCTTCTCCTCTCTCTCTCTCTCTCTCTCTCTCTCTCTCCTTTCTCTCTCTCTCTCTCTCTCTCCTCTCTCTCTCTCTTCTCTCTCTCTCTTCTTCTCTCTCTCTCTTCTCTTCTTCTCTCTCTCTCTCTCTCTCTCTTCTCTCTCTCTTCTTCTCTCTCTCTCTCTCTCTCTCTTCTCTCTCTCTCTCTCTCTCTTCTTCTCTCTCTCTCTCTCTCTCTCTCTCTCTCTCTCTCTCTCTCTTCTCTCTCTCTCTCTCTCTCTCTCTCTCTCTCTCTCTCTTCTTCTCTTCTCTCTCTTCTCTCTCTCTCTCCTCTCTCTCTCTTCTCTCTCTCTCTCTCTCTCTCTCTCTTCTCTCTCTCTCTCTCTCTCTCTCTCTCTCTCTCTCTCTCTCTTCTCTCTCTCTCTCTCTCTCTCTCTCTCTCTCTCTCTCTCTCTTAGACGGCATAGGTCGTGTCTCACCAACTTGCTCGAGTTTTTCCACGTCATGTTGAGTGAGTACGATAAGAGTAGGGCGATTGATATACTTTATCTCGACTTTCAGAAAGCCTTTGATAAGGTACCTCACCGCCGGCTAATGGCGAAAGTGCGCGCGCTGGGTATCGGTGGGGAAATAGGTAGGTGGATTGAAAACTGGCTGAGGAATAGGCGGCAGAGGGTGGTAATTAAAGGGGCTAGTTCGGGTTGGGCCTCGGTCACTAGTGGGGTTCCTCAGGGTTCCGTTTTGGGGCCACTGTTGTTTACCATTTACATAAATGATATCGACGGTGGCATCGTCAGTCGGATCGCCAAATTCGCTGATGACACCAAGCTTGGGGCCAATGTTGGGACGCCCGAAGCGATCGAGGAACTGCGTGCGGACCTAGGTAGGATAGGAGAGTGGTCCGAAAATGGCAAATGCCGTTTAACTTGGGTAAATGCAAAGTGATGCACATTGGCTACGCCAATCCCAAGTCGGACTACTCGATGTTGGGCAGTAATATCGAGGTGACTGATTTAGAAAAGGACTTGGGTGTGCTAATTAGCAGCGACCTTAAGTTTACGAAACAGTGTGTAGAGGTGGAAAAGAAAGCCCAGAAACTATTGGGTTATATCAGGAGGCAATTTCAGTTTCGGAACAAGGAGATTGTGCTCTCACTGTACAATTCCCTTGTTCGGCCGTACCTGGAGTATGCTGTGCAGTTCTGGTCGCCCACCCTCAGGAAAGATATTGAGAGGCTGGAGCGAGTGCAGGCGAGGGCCACAAAGTTGATCCCTTCCGTTAGGCATATGGGCTACAATCGACGGTTACGCGCCCTGAACTTGTTTTCGCTTGAAACTCGGAGGCTGCGCGGTCAACTGATCGAGGTTTTCAAGCTCTTACGAGGGTTCAACGATGTCGATTTTAGAAGTATGTTTAGTTTAAATGATAACCCAACTCGCAACAATGGTTGGAAGTTGGATTTGAAACGGTTTAGGACTAGTGTGTGTGGGAATTACGTTACGTATAAGATCTGTGACACATGGAACAGGTTACCTTCGGAAGTTGTGAACAGTTCCTCTGTGGATCAGTTCAAGAAAAGGTTAGACCAAATTTTGCACACTCTTTGAGTGTGTAGAAAAATTTTCCGTGGCACCCGTTGCCATTGGTACCTCCTCGGTATGGTATGGCCGCAAGGCCTTTTGAGGTACTTCTTTTCCTTGTAACTCCTTGTAACTCCTTGTAACTCTCTCTCTCTCTCTCTCTCTCTCTCTCTCTCCTCTCTCTTCCTCTCTCTCTCTCTCTCTCTCTCTTGAGTGAGTACGATAAGAGTAGGGCGATTGATATACTTTATCTCGACTTTCAGAAAGCCTTTGATAGGGTACCTCACCGCCGGCTAATGGCGAAAGTGCGCGCGCTGGGTATCGGTGGGGAAATAGGTAGGTGGATTGAAAACTGGCTAAGGAATAGGCGGCAGAGGGTGGTAATTAAAGGGGCTAGTTCGGGTTGGGCCTCGGTCACTAGTGGGGTTCCTCAGGGTTCCGTTTTGGGGCCACTGTTGTTTACCATTTACATAAATGATATCGACGGTGGCATCGTCAGTCGGATCGCCAAATTCGCTGATGACACCAAGCTTGGGGCCAATGTTGGGACGCCCGAAGCGATCGAGGAACTGCGTGCGGACCTAGGTAGGATAGGAGAGTGGTCCGAAAAATGGCAAATGCCGTTTAACTTGGGTAAATGCAAAGTGATGCACATTGGCTACGCCAATCCCAAGTCGGACTACTCGATGTTGGGCAGTAATATCGAGGTGACTGATTTAGAAAAGGACTTGGGTGTGCTATTAGCAGCGACCTTAAGTTTACGAAACAGTGTGTAGAGATGGAAAAGAAAGCCCAGAACTATTGGGTTATATCAGGAGGCAATTTCAGTTTCGGAACAAGGAGATTGTGCTCTCACTGTACAATTCCCTTGTTCGGCCGTACCTGGAGTATGCTGTGCAGTTCTGGTCGCCCACCCTCAGGAAAGACATTGAGAGGCTGGAGCGAGTGCAGGCGAGGGCCACAAAGTTGATCCCTTCCGTTAGGCATATGGGCTACAATCGACGGTTACGCGCCCTGAACTTGTTTTCGCTGAAACTCGGAGGCTGCGCGGTCAACTGATCGAGGTTTTCAAGCTCTTACGAGGGTTCAACGATGTCGATTTTAGAAGTATGTTTAGTTCAAATGATAACCCAACTCGCAACAATGGTTGGAAGTTGGATTTGAAACGGTTTAGGACTAGTGTGTGTGGGAATTACGTTACGTATAAGATCTGTGACACATGGAACAGGTTACCTTCGGAAGTTGTGAACAGTTCCTCTGTGGATCAGTTCAAGAAAAGGTTAGACGAAATCTTGCACACTATTTGAGTGTGTAAAGACATTTAGGACCTCAGTCTGCGGAAATTTCTTTCCTGTAAAATAGTTTGATATCTGGAACCAACTTCCCTCAGAGGATGTTTCAGTCAAAGTGTAAATCTGTTTAAAAATAGGCTAGACAAAGTACAGAACACACTCATAGTTTAAGATTAAAACCTCAGAAACTCTGCAGGAGTTCGCGCTTGCTCGGTGTCTCTGTGAGCAAGCTAAATATAGAGCTATTTATATATTCTCCACTTTCCTGTAAAATTTCCTTGGCTACTTTTCCAGGGTCAAGGTATTTTCTTCAACCTTTTTCCGTACCTGCCTCTGGCAGGGAGGGAGCGGAGGGTGGGGAGAGAGCCTTCTACTTTTCTATCCAGTTTTCTACTACTGCTAGCATAGTTTGAAAGACAAAATTTTCCCTGGCACCCGTTGCCATTGGTACCTCCTCGGTATGGGCCGCAAGGCCTTTTGAGGTACTTCTTTTCCTTGTAACTCCTTGTAACTCTCTCTCTCTCTCTCTCTTCTTCTCTCTCTCTCTCTCTCTCTCTTCTTCTCTCTCTCTTCTTTCTTCTCTCTCTCTCTCTCTCTCTCTCAGGGATAGCGTAGCAGAGATGGGGTTAGAGGTTGGCGGCGATGTTGAGGGAGTGTGGAGTGCATTCCGGGATGAGTTTATGGTGCTGCAGTCTGCTGCCATACCCTCAAAACTGGTCACCCCTGCTTCAACGCAGCCTAAGTGGTTCAATCGTGGCATCGCTTCGGCTATCCGAAATAGGAAAGTAGTGTATAGGAGGGCGAAGGCCAATCGTTCCCACGAGAACACTGAAGCGTATGTCCGCCTGTGTAGGGAAGTGAAGGCGAAGGTTAGGCTAGCGAAACGTAACGAAGAACTACGGGTGGCAAGCCTCTGCAAGAGGAACCCTAAGGAGTTCTTCAGTTATGTTAATAGTAGAAAGCCTATTAGAAGCATGATAGGTCCTTTAAAGGACGGAAGCGGCGTTCTGCGGACCTCCGACGCGGACATCGCTAATGTGCTTAATGAGTACTTTGCGGGAGTGTTCACCAGGGAGGATACCCGCGTCATCCCCGAGCCAGCTGTGAGGCACGAAGGTGCTGACCTGGATAGTGTTAGATGTACCGCGACAGTCGTTGCTCATAGAATAGACAAACTGAGCGCGTTTAAGGCTCCTGGGCCAGACCAGTTTCTCCCCAGTGTTTTGCGAGAAGTGCGCGACCAGGTGGCTCCCCACCTGGCTACAGTCTTCAACAAATCGTTGGAGATGGGCCAGGTGCCTGGTGACTGGAGAGAGGCCAACGTGACCCCTATCTTTAAGAAAGGGGATCACGAAAGTCCAGGGAACTATCGTCCTATTAGTCTCACTTCAGTTGTAGGTAAATTATTAGAAAGGATAATAGCTGATAGAATCGTTGACCATTTGGATTCCTACAAGCTGCTTGGGGACTCCCAACATGGGTTTAGACGGCATAGGTCGTGTCTCACCAACTTGCTCGAGTTTTTCCACGTCATGTTGAGTGAGTACGATAAGAGTAGGGCGATTGATATACTTTATCTCGACTTTCAGAAAGCCTTTGATAAGGTACCTCACCGCCGGCTAATGGCGAAAGTGCGCGCGCTGGGTATCGGTGGGGAAATAGGTAGGTGGATTGAAAACTGGCTAAGGAATAGGCGGCAGAGGGTGGTAATTAAAGGGGCTAGTTCGGGTTGGGCCTCGGTCACTAGTGGGGTTCCTCAGGGTTCCGTTTTGGGGCCACTGTTGTTTACCATTTACATAAATGATATCGACGGTGGCATCGTCAGTCGGATCGCCAAATTCGCTGATGACACCAAGCTTGGGGCCAATGTTGGGACGCCCGAAGCGATCGAGGAACTGCGTGCGGACCTAGGTAGGATAGGAGAGTGGTCCGAAAAATGGCAAATGCCGTTTAACTTGGGTAAATGCAAAGTGATGCACATTGGCTACGCCAATCCCAAGTCGGACTACTCGATGTTGGGCAGTAATATCGAGGTGACTGATTTAGAAAAGGACTTGGGTGTGCTAATTAGCAGCGACCTTAAGTTTACGAAACAGTGTGTAGAGATGGAAAAGAAAGCCCAGAAACTATTGGGTTATATCAGGAGGCAATTTCAGTTTCGGAACAAGGAGATTGTGCTCTCACTGTACAATTCCCTTGTTCGGCCGTACCTGGAGTATGCTGTGCAGTTCTGGTCGCCCACCCTCAGGAAAGATATTGAGAGGCTGGAGCGAGTGCAGGCGAGGGCCACAAAGTTGATCCCTTCCGTTAGGCATATGGGCTACAATCGACGGTTACGCGCCCTGAACTTGTTTTCGCTTGAAACTCGGAGGCTGCGCGGTCAACTGATCGAGGTTTTCAAGCTCTTACGAGGGTTCAACGATGTCGATTTAGAAGTATGTTTAGTTTAAATGATAACCCAACTCGCAACAATGGTTGGAAGTTGGATTTGAAACGGTTTAGGACTAGTGTGTGTGGGAATTACGTTACGTATAAGATCTGTGACACATGGAACAGGTTACCTTCGGAAGTTGTGAACAGTTCCTCTGTGGATCAGTTCAAGAAAAGGTTAGACGAAATCTTGCACACTATTTGAGTGTGTAAAGACATTTAGGACCTCAGTCTGCGGAAATTTCTTTTCCTGTAAAATAGTTATCTGGAACCAACTTCCCTCAGAGGATGTTTCCAGTCAAAGTGTAAATCTGTTTAAAAATAGGCTAGACAAAGTACAGAACACACTCATAGTTTAAGATTAAAACCTCAGAAAACTCTGCAGGAGTTCGCTTGCTCGGTGTCTCTGTGAGCAAGCTAAATATAGAGCTATTTATATATTCTCCACTTTCCTGTAAAATTTCCTTGGCTACTTTTCCAGGGTCAAGGTATTTTCTTCAACCTTTTTCCGTACCTGCCTCTGGCAGGGAGGGAGCGGAGGGTGGGGAGAGAGCCTTCTACTTTTCTATCCAGTTTTCTACTACTGCTAGCATAGTTTGAAAGACAAAATTTTCCCTGGCACCCGTTGCCATTGGTACCTCCTCGGTATGGGCCGCAAGGCCTTTTGAGGTACTTCTTTTCCTTGTAACTCTTGTAACTCTCTCTCTCTCTCTCTCTCTCTCTCTCTCTCTCTCTCTCTCCTCTCTCTGCGGAAATTTCTTTTCCTGTAAAATAGTTGATATCTGGAACCAACTTCCCTCAGAGGATGTTTCCAGTCAAAGTGTAAATCTGTTTTTAAAATAGGCTAGACAAAGTACAGAACACACTCATAGTTAAGATTAAAACCTCAGAAAACTCTGCAGGAGTTCGCTTGCTCGGTGTCTCTGTGAGCAAGCTAAATATAGAGCTATTTATATATTCTCCACTTTCCTGTAAAATTTCCTTGGCTACTTTTCCAGGGTCAAGGTATTTTCTTCAACCTTTTTCCGTACCTGCCTCTGGCAGGGAGGGAGCGGAGGGTGGGGAGAGAGCCTTCTACTTTTCTATCCAGTTTTCTACTACTGCTAGCATAGTTGAAAGACAAAATTTTCCCTGGCACCCGTTGCCATTGGTACCTCCTCGGTATGGGCCGCAAGGCCTTTTGAGGTACTTCTTTTCCTTGTAACTCCTTGTAACTCTCTCTCTCTTCTCTCTCTCTCTCTCTCTCTCTCTCTCTCTCTCTCTCTTCTTATGCACATTTCTTCTGGATGTAGTAAACTTTATACTTGGGGTGTGACAGCCCTCCGGTCCCGAGTCGTGGGATTCTAGAGGAACTGGCTGCCAGCTCCTTTAGGTTCTCTCTCTCTTTCGGGAGGGCGGGTAAAGTATTTTGCACAATCCCGTCCCGTGGGTTACTAGGACCCCATCCCATCCCTACTCTGTCCTTTTAGATTACGTTAAGGTTGTTCTCCTCTCACTGCAAAAAAAAAAAAAAAAAAAAAAACTTTTCTTTTAGTATTAAGTCTTTTTCTCTTCTTTTACTATTAGGACCCTACTGCTACCTCATGCGTGGGAAGAGAGGCTTTGGAACCTCTATAAATAACACCATTTAACGCTCGTAGGTTGTGAGAGACTGGGATGGAGGGGTCCCAGGCGTAGGGGCGCGATGAATGGAGTGTGGCTAGTGCCCCGTTAAGCCCATTCCTAACGCGTAATGGCTTGACCAGCCCCCTGCGACCGTTCTTTGGTGACCAATTGATGGTGCTTGGCTGTACTGCTCTGAGGTGAGAGGGCTTTACTGCCCAGCTGGCTGCCAGGCCAGCGTAAAGTCTCGGGCGTAGCCTCTGGGTCTGGTGGGATATCCCTTGAACACTGGATTCTAAGAGTCTGGCCCACTTGTGAGTGACTAGTAAGACTTAGTAAGGGGCTGCATCTCGCTGTCGCTCCTGGCGGAAAATCCGTGACGCTTGCGTCGCGAGTGTTTGTCAGTTGGTAGCTGCGACACGTTTGGGACGGTCCGGCCCTGGGGAGACCTTTGGTCGGTGCGGCAGCAGGAGAGGTGTAGTCTTCTGGAAGGAATGAACGTCACTTGCGAAAAGGCGGGTGCGGCTACGCGCGGGATTAATTCACCCCCCCCCTTTTTATATACTGGTCATAACGTTTTTGGATAGTTTTCATTGCTAGAACGCTTTATCTTATTCAGAGTATTCAGAAAAAACAAAAAAAAGAGAAAATATGGCAGGGCCAGCTAAATTGAAAGCAGAATGCTTTAAATGTAAAGTTAATCATTGGTGCGTAGACTTCCCAGAGGGTATATCAGCGATATCACATCCCTTAGTGTATGTTTGTTTTGTAAACTTAGAGACAACCACGAAAAGGAAGTTAAAGAGCTAAAGGAATAGTAAAAAAGCTTGAAGCTAGGGTCGTAGCACTGGAAATCCAACCCAGTGGACAAGATCAAATTAAAAACACACCAGCAGATTCAAACTGTAAGATTAAGTATCAAGAACAAAGGGAGGGCTCAAAGAAGGGGCTGATAGAGAAGGGTGGGAAGGGATCGATAGAGAAGGGTGGGAAGGGGCCTGCTGATGGCCCAAAGAAACCGAAGGATGTAGCTACCTGTCGGGGTGGGTCGGGTGGTGTAACTGCGTGTATGGGTGGCGACGGGTTTCGAAAGGTCTCGGGCAAGAAGGCTGCGAAGCCGAAGCCTGAGACCAGGCCCAGGAGCTGTCAAGACCTCTAACCGCTTTAGTCTCCTGTGCTCGAAGGAGGAAGACACCGTTTTGATTGGGGACTCGCAGATCAGGGGCCAGGAGAAGTACTTTGCTTCTGCAAACCGGGATGGGAGGAAGGTAAGGTGCTTACCTGGGCGGGGAACGGCGCACTTAAGGAAGGAGGTAGAGAAGGTGCGCGTGGATAGTCGGAGGACTGCGATCGTTGTCCACGCTGGTGGCAATGACCTGTTCCTCAAAGGCGGTGGGGTAGGTCTTACAGAAGGGATCATCACCGAGATCATGTCTCTTGCGGATGATCTAAAACTGAAGACAGACAGGGGAATGTTAATGGGTATTTTACCGCGAATGAATGTCAGTGACCACTCGCTCAGTAAGGTCATTGGCATCAACGAGAGGGTACAAGACTTGTGCGTTCCGCTGGGCGTGAAGTTTATTGACCCCTTCGATGCATTTTCGGGTAGGTGGGACCTTTACCAGAGGGATGGTGTCCACCTCAATGACAAGGGTAAAGGTGTGCTAGGCGCGCTGCTCGACCGGCACCTATACAGAATGGTGAGGTCGAGTCCTGGGAGAGATGATGGGCCCCCACCGGGGAGAGATGAGGATGAGCCGGTGGCGGACGTACCTTCGACTGAAGGGTGCGGCGAAGTACAGATGGGTGACCCTCCTCCTACGTTGGAGGGGGCTCAGTCTCCTGTGGAAGTTGCCCCCTCGTTAGTGAGGGGCTCTTCAACTCCCGACAGCCTTGGCTGTTCGGGAAACGGGTCGTGCTAGGGGGCGGTCAGAATAGGGAAGGCTCCCTCCGTGCAATGCTTTTTAATGCTAGGTCAATTAGGAACAAGTTTCGCGAGCTACGGGCGCTCTTAGCATCAGAATACCAGGATATCGTTGCTATCACCGAGTCCTGGATTCATACTGATCGTAGGGACTACGTTGGGGAGTTCGAAATTCCCGGGTATAGAATGTTTCGCAAAGACCGCACCCGTGGGGAGGGGGGTGGGGTACTAATATACGTCAGAGACACGTTGAGTCCGGTTGACTGCCAGTTCCGGTCGGAACGGGAGCTGCTTGGCGTCGATCTGAACGTGGGAGGGACGAACTATAGGTTAATCTTGGTGTACAGACCTCCGCATCTCCTCCTCGAGGAGGATACAGCCCTGTACACCGAACTCAGTAGCCTGCTAGGGGATAGGGTGTGTGTAGTTTTAGGAGACTTCAACTGTCGCGGCATAAAGTGGGAAAACAGGACTGCCGATGCTGAAGGGAGGAGGCTAGTTGACTTTGCTGATGAGAACTTCCTCACTCAGTGGGTCAACGAGCCTACACGAGGCGAAAGCGTTCTAGACTTAGTATTCACGACCGAAGACAACCTCGTCACTGGCCTCACCGTTGACGAATCGTTGGGCGGGAGTGATCACGGTATTATTAGGTTCCGTGTGTGCGTCCCTCGGGTGAAGCGTAGTAACTCGAGAGGCAGTAAGCTCGATCTCCGGCGGGCGAACTTTGTTAGCCTCAGGGATAGCGTAGCAGAGATGGGGTTAGAGGTTGGCGGCGATGTTGAGGGAGTGTGGAGTGCATTCCGGGATGAGTTTATGGTGCTGCAGTCTGCTGCCATACCCTCAAAACTGGTCACCCCTGCTTCAACGCAGCCTAAGTGGTTCAATCGTGGCATCGCTTCGGCTATCCGAAATAGGAAAGTAGTGTATAGGAGGGCGAAGGCCAATCGTTCCCACGAGAACACTGAAGCGTATGTCCGCCTGTGTAGGGAAGTGAAGGCGAAGGTTAGGCTAGCGAAACGTAACGAAGAACTACGGGTGGCAAGCCTCTGCAAGAGGAACCCTAAGGAGTTCTTCAGTTATGTTAATAGTAGAAAGCCTATTAGAAGCATGATAGGTCCTTTAAAGGACGGAAGCGGCGTTCTGCGGACCTCCGACGCGGACATCGCTAAGTGCTTAATGAGTACTTTGCGGGAGTGTTCACCAGGGAGGATACCCGCGTCATCCCCGAGCCAGCTGTGAGGCACGAAGGTGCTGACCTGGATAGTGTTAGATGTACCGCGACAGTCGTTGCTCATAGAATAGACAAACTGAGCGCGTTTAAGGCTCCTGGGCCAGACCAGTTTCTCCCCAGTGTTTTGCGAGAAGTGCGCGACCAGGTGGCTCCCCACCTGGCTACAGTCTTCAACAAATCGTTGGAGATGGGCCAGGTGCCTGGTGACTGGAGAGAGGCCAACGTGACCCCTATCTTTAAGAAAGGGGATCACGAAAGTCCAGGGAACTATCGTCCTATTAGTCTCACTTCAGTTGTAGGTAAATTATTAGAAAGGATAATAGCTGATAGAATCGTTGACCATTTGGATTCCTACAAGCTGCTTGGGGACTCCCAACATGGGTTTAGACGGCATAGGTCGTGTCTCACCAACTTGCTCGAGTTTTTCCACGTCATGTTGAGTGAGTACGATAAGAGTAGGGCGATTGATATACTTTATCTCGACTTTCAGAAAGCCTTTGATAAGGTACCTCACCGCCGGCTAATGGCGAAAGTGCGCGCGCTGGGTATCGGTGGGGAAATAGGTAGGTGGATTGAAAACTGGCTAAGGAATAGGCGGCAGAGGGTGGTAATTAAAGGGGCTAGTTCGGGTTGGGCCTCGGTCACTAGTGGGGTTCCTCAGGGTTCCGTTTTGGGGCCACTGTTGTTTACCATTTACATAAATGATATCGACGGTGGCATCGTCAGTCGGATCGCCAAATTCGCTGATGACACCAAGCTTGGGGCCAATGTTGGGACGCCCGAAGCGATCGAGGAACTGCGTGCGGACCTAGGTAGGATAGGAGAGTGGTCCGAAAAATGGCAAATGCCGTTTAACTTGGGTAAATGCAAAGTGATGCACATTGGCTACGCCAATCCCAAGTCGGACTACTCGATGTTGGGCAGTAATATCGAGGTGACTGATTTAGAAAAGGACTTGGGTGTGCTAATTAGCAGCGACCTTAAGTTTACGAAACAGTGTGTAGAGATGGAAAAGAAAGCCCAGAAACTATTGGGTTATATCAGGAGGCAATTTCAGTTTCGGAACAAGGAGATTGTGCTCTCACTGTACAATTCCCTTGTTCGGCCGTACCTGGAGTATGCTGTGCAGTTCTGGTCGCCCACCCTCAGGAAAGATATTGAGAGGCTGGAGCGAGTGCAGGCGAGGGCCACAAAGTTGATCCCTTCCGTTAGGCATATGGGCTACAATCGACGGTTACGCGCCCTGAACTTGTTTTCGCTTGAAACTCGGAGGCTGCGCGGTCAACTGATCGAGGTTTTCAAGCTCTTACGAGGGTTCAACGATGTCGATTTTAGAAGTATGTTTAGTTTAAATGATAACCCAACTCGCAACAATGGTTGGAAGTTGGATTTGAAACGGTTTAGGACTAGTGTGTGTGGGAATTACGTTACGTATAAGATCTGTGACACATGGAACAGGTTACCTTCGGAAGTTGTGAACAGTTCCTCTGTGGATCAGTTCAAGAAAAGGTTAGACGAAATCTTGCACACTATTTGAGTGTGTAAAGACATTTAGGACCTCAGTCTGCGGAAATTTCTTTTCCTGTAAAATAGTTGATATCTGGAACCAACTTCCCTCAGAGGATGTTTCCAGTCAAAGTGTAAATCTGTTTAAAAATAGGCTAGACAAAGTACAGAACACACTCATAGTTTAAGATTAAAACCTCAGAAAACTCTGCAGGAGTTCGCTTGCTCGGTGTCTCTGTGAGCAAGCTAAATATAGAGCTATTTATATATTCTCCACTTTCCTGTAAAATTTCCTTGGCTACTTTTCCAGGGTCAAGGTATTTTCTTCAACCTTTTTCCGTACCTGCCTCTGGCAGGGAGGGAGCGGAGGGTGGGGAGAGCCTTCTACTTTTCTATCCAGTTTTCTACTACTGCTAGCATAGTTTGAAAGACAAAATTTTCCCTGGCACCCGTTGCCATTGGTACCTCCTCGGTATGGGCCGCAAGGCCTTTTGAGGTACTTCTTTTCCTTGTAACTCCTTGTAACTCTCTCTCTCTCTCTCTCTCTCTCTCTCTCTCTCTTCTTCTCTCTCTCTCTTCTCTCTCTCTCTCTCTCTCTCTTCTCTCTCTCTCTCTCTCTCTCTCTCTCTTTAACACGTTGATAGTTTAAGATTAAAACATAAGAAAACTCTGCAGGAGTTCGCTTGCACGGTGTCTCTGTGAGCAAGGTAAATATAGAGCTATTTATATACTTTTCTATCCAGTTTTCTACTACTGCTAGCATAGTTGAAAGACAAAATTTTCCCTGGCACCCGTTGCCATTGGTACCTCCTCGGTATGGGCCGCAAGGCCTTTTGAGGTACTTCTTTTCCTTGTAACTCCTTGTAACTCTCTCTCTCTCTTCTTCTCTCTCTCTCTCTCTCTCTCTCTCTCTCTCTCTCTCTCTTCTCTCTCTCTCTCTCTCTCTCTCTCTCTCTCTCTCTCTCTCTTCTTCTCTCTCTCTCTCTCTCTCTCTCTCTCTCTCTCTCTTCTTCTCCAACATGGGTTTAGACGGCATAGGTCGTGTCTCACCATCATGCTCGAGTTTTTCTACGTCATGTTGAGTGAGTATGATAAGAGTAGGGCGATTGATTAGAAGGCCTTTGATAAGGTACCTCACCGCCGGCTAATGGCCGAAGTGCGCGCGCTGGGTATTGGTGGGGAAGTAGGTAGGTGGATTGGAAACTGGCGAAAAATGCCACAAAGTTAATCCCTTTCGTTAGGCATATGGGCTACAATCGACGCTTATGTGACGCGGGTTCAAAGATGTCGATTTTAGAAGCATGTTTAGTTCAAATGATAACCCAACTCGCAACAATGGTTAGAAGTTGGATTTGAAACGATTTAGGACTAGTATATGTGGGAATTACTTTAACACGTTGATAGTTTAAGATTAAAACATAAGAAAACTCTGCAGGAGTTCGCTTGCACGGTGTCTCTGTGAGCAAGGTAAATATAGAGCTATTTATATATTCTCCACTTTCCTGTAAAATTTCCTTGGCTACTTTTCCAGGGTCAAGGTATTTTCTTCAACCTTTTTCCGTACCTGCCTCTGGCAGGCAGGGAGGGAGCGGAGGGTGGGGAGAGAGCCTTCTACTTTTCTATCCAGTTTTCTACTACTGCTAGGATAGTTGAAAGAAAAATAAACTTTTAATAACAGGAATAGTTCCTCGGTGGATTAGTTCAAGAAAAGGTTAGACCAAATCTTGCACACTATTTGAGTGTGTAGAAAATTTTCCCTGGCACCCGTTGCCATTGGTACCTCCTCGGTATGGGCCGCAAGGCCTTTTGAGGTACTTCTTTTCCATGTAACTCCATGTAACTGTTGATAGCTTTTGGAGAAGTTCAGTGGCCATATACAACCGTAGCTACAGATCGGCCAGAAACGAAATCAGAGATGACGGCACAAATAGAAGTATAGAAACCGAAGGAGAGCAGTTTGGAAATTAAGGATTTGTGGTAGACTCTATCAAAAACTTTCGATATTATCTAGCGCAATAGCAAAAGTTTCACCGAAATTCCAAAAGGAGAATAACTAAGAATCAGAGAGATATGGAAGAATGGGTTGGGTACGATTGGTCTAATGACGATTGGTCCAATACCAATTAGTCCAATACCGATTAGTCCATTTGGTATAATTGGTCTAAAGGACGATTGGTCTAATGACGATTGGTCCAATACCAATTAGTATAATTGGTCTAAAGGACGATTCGTCGAAGGACGTTTGGTCTAAATACTATAATTACTCTAATAATTATATACTGTATGTATTTATTATATTATGTATAATGTATGTATAGTATCTAAAAATATATGAAAAAAATGACAAAATATTTCTGTTTATATATTGTTTGGAAAATGACATTCACATACAGCTCCCACTTGAAAGCCAATTGACTCATTAACATCCAAACAACCAACCATCTATGTGACGTCATGTGGTATTCATGTAGGCTATGCATCGGCTGTGCTTTGGCTGACTCGTTAGTAGTCGCAACTTTTGGTTCACCTAACCTAACCTAACCTAACAATGGTGTCATACGTTCTCGTTTATATATATTACCAAGTTATATTTTATATACGTTAACGGGTGTATTAGACGAATCGCTTTTAGACCAATTATACCAAATTATACCAATCGGTATTGGACCAATCGTCCTTTAGACCAATTATACCAAATGGATCAATCGGTATTAGACCAATCGTCATTAGACCAATCGTCAGGAACCGGGAAGAATATCGCCAGTCGAGCGTCCCTTGCGGAACCCATACTGACGATTTGAAAGAAGATTGTAAGAAGTGAGGTGAATTAGAATCTTCCTATTAAGAATAGATTAAAAAACTTTAGAAAGGCAAGAAATCAAAACAATTGGACGATACTTGGAGGTTTGAGAGTGGTCACCTTTCTTTGGAACAAGCTGAATAAAAACGAACTTCCAACAGGAAAGAAAAGTACCAGATGAAAGACAAAGACGAAAGGGTTTGCCTAGGTAGGGTGTCAGCACAGAAGCACAGTTCTTTAGAACAACAGAAAGAATACCATCAGGAGCGTAGAGTTAGAGTTGAGCTCAGATAGGGCAGATAGCAAAATATATCCTTGGAAGAGATTTTAATTTTAGACATAATTAAGTCAGAAGGAGGAACAGCTTAGGTAACAGGTTAGGTAACTGTAGCTCTATATCCAACTGTCCCCCTTGGCACTCTCTCCCCCTTAGCACTCCCACTTTGGCACTTCCCCATTCCCCATTACCCTCCAAATCCCTTGCTTCAAATGAACCCATACTACTGATGAGTTAAATTTTACAGTGTACCCTGTTAAATTTGGAGCAATTGTCCTCATTTTTATAATCCTTTTAACACTATATTTATATTATTAGCATATATTTATTATATTATTAGTACAGTCATTAAATTATTATTAACATTCATTTTCTATTTCATTTTTGGACTGTGACACAAACTTATTACAGCTCGCCCTCGCTTTATGCGACTTCTCTTAATGCGATTTCGCTACTATGCGACGACCGTACTTCTACCACTCTCTTGCTTTGTGCGAGAAAAATTTGCAATTATGAGACTGGCAGAGTTGGATGTGCAAAACTCGCGCGACCAGTGTAAGCGCGCGCGGACTCCGCTATGCAGTTGGTGCGGGTAAAGCGATGAGTCAGTAGCCACGCGAGGCAGCTCGTACGCTCCCTCATTCAGTGTCGCATTGTCCAGTCCTGTGTGCGACCTATGCTACTCACTCTCATCTTATAGTGTGTGGATTTGCCACTACTGTGAACTTTAGTGCAATAAGTATTCAAGTAAATACCTGTTGTTATTTCTTTTAATGTTCTTTCATATAACGTCAGACGAATGTTTTATTTTATTAGGTGATTTTTCATTGGATTTGGTATGAAAGAGTGTCAGAAAGGTTTTTCTTTTTAGGGGGGGAGGGTTCAGTAGAAGTCCTGGAACGCATCCCTATTAAATACATGTAATAAATGGCTCTCTTTACACGAAATCGCTTTATGCGAACTTTTTTGGAGCTGTATATAATGTGAGCCATTTGTAGATATCTGTAACCATAATTAGTCTTTTAAAGTTGTATATTTTTCTAAGTACTTAATAATTTCTTATACCTCTCTTGAATTAATATTACTGTATAACATTTATATAATGATTTTATTATTAAAAACTAATATTCAGTATTAATTTTACAGAATTTATGATCATATATAGCAGCGGTGTCCAATATACGGCCCGCCAACCATTTCCTCTGGCCCACCTTAATCCCAACGACCTTTTATTTTTATTCTTCTTCAGAAAAATACAATAATGTCCTACCTAGCATCACTATGCATCATCACGCATCACCAAATTTTCACCCCCACTTCGAGAAAGGATAAAAATTAAGTAGTTGCCAGTTGGTTAGTAGTGTCGATGTGAAGTGTTTGACAGAAATATTTTAAAATCAGTGTCTGGTAAAATACAACCACATAACATTTTCTTTAAATTACAACACAATCAACACTATTTTCGTACTACGTAGTAGTTACAACTGTATTTCATTTTTAAACTGATCCAAACGTCTTAGTAGAAAGTGGCCTCGTCAAAAGAATTGAAACGTTGTAAAGTAGGTACAATGCTGCGCGCTCGATGAAGTGTACCAATGAATTATTTTTGGTGCTAGACAATGACAAAGTCGTTTGCTTGATATGTAGAAACATAATTGCTATTTTTAAACTTAGCCACAAATATTGACAAGCTATTGTCTGACAAAAAGGCACAGTCTTCCTACTAAATCGATAAGCACTGATATATATATATATATTATATATATATATATAATATATATGTGTGTGTGTGTTTGGCTTTGTGCGGTGAAGAGCGCAAGAGAGCAACTCGCTCCTCCACCAAGCCAGGCCTAGAGGCAAGGCCACCAGCTTTACCTTCGTGTAAAGAGAAACCAACGCACAGAACTACTACGAGGTATAGCGATTAAAACCCCCAAAGTAGATCGTTAGATAAGTCTACAGCTGAAGATGCATGGTATAAAGTCTTCATGAATCCTAAATAGAAAATTTAATTCCTTTCTCAGCAACCAGTGTTCTTCCAAGAGCATCAAGTCTGCATTATTATTACAAATGTTATCGACATCTAGAAATAAATTTCTTATTGATTTAACGTTATGTGAAACTAATCTCAACATATTAAATGCCATGAGTATTATTATTATTATTATTATTATTATTATTATTATTATTATAAATAATATAATTTCATGCATTACTATTATTATTATTATTATTATAAATAATATAATTTCATGCATTACTATTATTATTATTATTATTATTATTATTACTATCACCAAATCTGCTGGTAAAGTGAATAAATTCCTTAAAAATAATACCGTCTGGCCACTGGCATTGCAAAAAATGCCTGAAACATTTAGGCATTATGAGACATGATTTTTTGTTGTTGTTTACAGGCTACTTTGCTTTTTAGACGTTGGCTATTTGTTTATACTCTCTCACTTCGTCAGGAAGCTACTGTAGTTTTTTATCAGTGCAGTTCCTAGCTTCATTTTTAATGTTTAGACCTTTAGTTATATTTAATAATAATGTATACTGTATATTCTCAATAAAATTTGAGTTTTTTTATTTTCGACTTCATTCAGGAGTTTATTTGTTTTTTAAACACAACCGTTCTTCTAGATCAGTGCTTCTCAACCGGGTGAATGGTTTCACCCAGGGATGAATGAGATCAGAATCAGGGTACATGTACACTTTATTTTGTTGAAGCAATTGTTGAATATTAGATATTAAAAGCATTGCATATTTTTTCTTCCACACAAAATAATTTTCATGTTGTAGTCTGTAGTGTGATAACTAAAAATGAACCATAATATGAATAATAGATATTGAAAACATTGTGCATGTTCTTCTTCCACAGTAAATAATTTTCATCTTGTAGTCTGTAGTGTGATAACTAAAAATAAATCATAATAATGAGCACTGAAAATTAAAAAGATTACTTTTTCCACTGTATTCGAAGTGGGTTGAGTGTATTTTTGAAAAAAAAAATGTTTAGGGTGAATGATGTTGCCATGTTGGAATGATGTTGCTCTAGATCAGCAATACTCAGACAGCTCTAAGTTTTCTCTCCAACCGCCATGCTACAAATGTGTATTCAAATATGTTTCAATAAATATTTAAATTAGTGCTGAGGTCTTCTAAGGTATAATAATTACTGAATTTTGTCATTTACCATTGTTTGGTTTGATTACGCGAGGTCTTCGCCCAAATGAGTTTAGAATAATCAGGGGTTCTTAACCTTTTTAGGCTGCGATCCAAATTCTGGTCTCGGGGCTAGCTCGGCGACCAATGCCTTCAAACAATTCACTCGTAATAAATAATAAAATAAATAATGATAAAATGATTAGGGATAACATAAATAAATGATAAATGACAATTTAATGACCCAAATTTGGCTCGTGACCCAGAGGTTAAGAACCCCTTGTCTAGATCAAAAGTTTGAACGAATAGCATGTGACCATTTTATTTCTGTAGAAACTCGGCTTTAGCTATTGGTTATTGCTGCAAGGGAAGCTATGGTTGGTTAAAAAAACTCAGACGTGTGTGTATATGTGTGTATAAACCTATGTTTCTATGTATGCATGTATATGTTCTAATAATACTCATTTTTAACTTTGTTCTCCTGCTTTGTCATACTATTTATTGTGTTTACATACTTTCTCACGCTTTTATACTTCCGCATTATCACTCCTTATGCACGTTTTATGCATAAAGGGGTGACGCTATTTTTACGCCTTCTTTTTGCATAATCATAAAACTGCATTTGTTGAACTCTAAAATAAGCGGTTTTTTATGGCAAATAAAAGACACGCAACAATAAGTCATAATGACAGTTTTGTTTAATTTAAAGTATAATCATATTTTACACACACACACACACACACACACACGCGCGCAAAACGTTTAAATTAAAATTATGGTCTTGAATATTAGGTGCATATTAACTGGGTAGATTTTATTTTAAAGCCTGAAGTTTCCTCTTTAGAGTGGGATACACGACATTTCACCTTGTTCTGATAGCTTTTATTTTGGCCAATAATGACAACAAATTCCTGGCCAAAAATTTAGGAAACGTCAGTAGGATATAAGAAAACGTTCACACATTTGCAGTGAGAGGAAAAAGTTACTTTAGAAAGAATTTAAAGTTTGTGGGTTGAATATCTAAGCTTAAAGCATGTGCTGGAAATATGGAAGTGTCAACCCCCTTTTATAGGCATAGTTGGACGTGTTGATGCATGTTTGCATTCACACGCTTCCCCAGCACCAGGGCAAGTGGTGAGTGCAGGGTAGGGATCGGTCGGTCTTGACTTGACAAGTGACACGTGTCCCATGGTTGACAGGTTCCACACTGCAAGGCTTGTGCTACACAAAAGTTTACATTGTGGTGACAAGTATAAATTCAAGTCACCTACTGGCTTTCCCAAATTTTTTATGGCGACCATGACGGGATTATTTGTTAAAATGAGAAAGATAATACAATTTAGTAAAGTGTCTTGTATACCGCTCGAAAAAGAAAACTTCAAGCTTTAAAATAAAGCCAAGCTAGTTGTTATAGACTTAATATCAGTAAAATTAGAAATCTTTGAATTTAGATGTGCGTAACTTTTGGGATACCCTGTACAATCATTCATATTTCATTTTCGGCTTGTTTGACTCATTTTTAACCTATAAGGTTATCAACGGTAAATTTTGCAGGTTTAAGTTATGACCCATAAATATTCAAACCAACTTGAATAGAGAAAATATACCATATATCACGGATATATCACGGATATATTCTATGTCACAGAAAGATCTGATGTCACGGATGTTACGGCGAGATCTCATATCACTTTATTAGGAATAGGTCTTTTATTACACGAATATATTATGGAAAGTCTTATGTCACGGATATATCACAAAGATCTCATATTATCAATATACATGGAGAACCCTATATCACCAATATCTCACGAATTTTCCTTGAAACGCATACAAAAATTAATTTAGTTTTCGCTCGTATATCAAATGTTTCGTTAAGATTTCAGTATTAAATATCTGAAAATTCTAAAATGTTTCATTGAGATTTCAGTATTAAATATCTGAAAATTCTAAAATGTTTCATTGAGATTTCGGTATTAAATATCTGAAAATTCTAAAATGTTTCATTGAGATTTCAGTATTAAATTCTGAAAATTCTAAAATGTTTCATTAAGATTTCAGTATTAAATATCTGAAAATTCTAAAATGTTTCATTGAGATTTTAGTATTAAATATCTGAAAATTCTAGTGTTTCATTAAGATTTCAGTATTAAATATCTGAAAATTCTAAAATGTTTCATTAAGATTGCAGTATTAAATATCTGAAAATTCTAAAATGTTTCATTAAGATTTCAGTATTAAATATCTGAAAATTCTAAAATGTTTCATTAAGATTTCAGTATTAAATATCTGAAAATTCTAAAATGTTTCATTAAGATTTCAGTATTAAATATCTGAAAATTCTAAAATGTTTCATTAAGATTTCAGTATTAAATATCTGAAAATTCTAAAATGTTTCATTAAGATTTCAGTATTAAATATCTGAAAATTCTGAAGTGTTTCATTAAGATTTCAGTATTAAATATCTGAAAATTCTAAAGTGAAATTTTATTTTAGTTAACGTTTCATTTACCAAACTAAATATTTTGCATAAATTAAAATTCGAACCTGGCGTTAGATTACGCATAATGGCCTCTGGAAAATTAAAAATATTTATAATACAGTTAATAATTGTCATTAACACTATTTTGTTACAAAAAGTAATTAAATCTTCTTTCTTCTTTTCAGAGCAGAAATGTTTCTTTGTCTTCTGCTTCTGCAGGGGATTGTAAATGATGCAATCGCGCTTATTTCCAGTCCAGAGTTTGTCCTGGAACCTCCTTCCAGGGTTTACATTAGCGATCCTAGAGGCGTGGCCTTGAGATGCGCTGCCTTAGGGTCCCCCGCGCCAACAGTTACATGGATTAATAATAGTGGTCAGCCCGTTAATGCGATCCCTGGAGTGCGGTAAGTGAATTTGGTGGTTCTCGGTTCACTTTTAAAAATAGTCTGGTACAACTACATCACAATTTGGAAACCTTTTATATATGAACAACTTTAATGTACATTCGTAGAGTTATGTCTTACCTTTGAGTATACTTAAAGACAACCTTCTAAATAATTATAATTTGTGTGCGGTTGAATTACACGTTTCTATCAATGTTTGTTATGGTAAGGAATTATTAAAAGGTTTTGTTGTAATGATGTTAGAATTTTTTTAATAGAATGTGTATATTGTTGAAGGATTGATTCACTTGCTTTAGTAGTCTGGTTGATCGATGACGGTTGGGATGTAGTTGGGACGGTTTTAGTGTCAACAATGTATCGATACGCTATTAATTAACAACATTTTGTACTTTTTTAATTTTGGTGATAATCACAAGTGTATATATATATATATATATATACTGTAAATTGTATCTAGATTCGTTTCCTGAACCTCGCCTGACAGTGTGTGCCCATCCCACTCAGAGGGTAAACGAGTCTAAGGTTCTTTCATTATACTGAACGTCTATAGATTTTCGGTAAATATTCAGTTTCGGGGTCACCATTCTTTTGGACCCCTGATTTGCAGAAAGCTGTCACGTGAGAACTAACTAAACAATCTAAAACGCGCATCTAACTTAGTGTAACCTAATCTAGACGTAATCACCCTGATCAATCATCTTGATTGGTCCGATGGATAAAATGAGCGGATTACCAAAATCTGGTATCCTCAAAATTGAATATCAGCCAAATCTTCACAGTCATATTGTGGAAGAGGTCTTTTCCCACTCAATTCCGCTCCATTTTAGTCTTCTAAGAATGAGAAATTCTCAAGTGAGAATCTCAAAGGAGGAAATTTTCCAATCGATCCATTCCCATTCCCACTTTAGGAATTCTCACTTCAAATTAGATTTTTCCCCTTTTCCAAACCAGAAAATTCTTCTCCAAGATGTGGAATTCCCACTTCGAGTATTTTCGTTTTCAGGTCGTGAATAGGAATGAGAGTGATACAAAATGGGAAATAATCTAATCGTTTAATCGTAGGGAATTAGAACAAAATTTTCGTGGAGGTTGCATGTAAGGTCGAAGCAGAGATGGGGCAGTATGCGTGCACGCATCTCTGTGAAACACTTCCATGACAGTCGTAAACCACACTGCATTGCCTTATTAGCCTGCTGGTTCGAAGGAGGAGGGCGAGTGGTCTTTGACACTCTTGGCCACTTTCTTTTCATGGATTAAGTGCATTTGTAGAACGAACTTGCATCGGACTCGGAGTGAAAAACAATGCAAAACGAGAATGGATTATAGACCTGTAATATAATCGTTGCTTTGCCCTATATCCATAAATACCGTCACATCAATAATATTTGGAGTTGTAACCATTTTGACAGTGGTTCGCACGCTTGTGTTGGAAATATAGGCTCTTTTACAGTATAAAAGAAGACCAGAAACAGGCACAGCTCTCAGGCCAGACTAATGCGACCAATTGTACTAACTCTTGGATTATTATTATTATTATTATTATTATTATGATCCCCGACTTCAGCGTCTTTACTTCGCTTACTGGGAAACATAAACTGTTCATTATTCAGACTTCAGTTCAACTACGATCAACTGTTAGTGTTGAATTCGGCTTTCTCTCCTGGGGTGACCTCCTTCCCCGGTGACCCCTTGTAGTTGGTGGCTGGTGGGTGTCCCTTTCTATTGCCCTGGTCGGAGGGTGGGTTGTTGACGACATTACTGAACGACAATAAGGATGTTACCGTGTCACTGAATGCACGAGAATTAGGATAGTAGCGTAGTCATTTATTTAGTTTTTTCGTGTTGTTTTACGTTCAAACTTCAACATAATTAGGTTAACATTGTTTATCGTTTTAATTTTCTAATTTTCCTTTAAATGTTGTTATAAAACACTATTAAGTTTTTATACTTTTAATTTTATGTTTCTCACTGTTAAATAAATTACATTCGCGTTATACAACTAATAAATGAAGATGAACTTTGATCGGAAATCAAGTACGCCTAAAGAAACGGGATAGGCCTCGCGCGTGACATGAATAAAATGGTTCACTTCATATCTAACAAATCGTTATCAATACATTGGATTAAAAGATAGCTTATCCGACAAGGCGATGCTAACTAGCGGGGTCCCACAAGGATCTATTTTTGGGCCATTACTATTTCTAATTTACGTCAACGATTTTCATCACTCAACCACATTAAATTGCATACACTATGCAGATGGTACCATCATAATTTAGACTTTCCGATAAATGAAACGAACAAGCAATTAGAGCATGTTTGTAAATGTACTAATAAACTTTTACTCACCCTGACAAAGTCATCTTAAATGATATTACCACAAAACATATAAATACAAACTATCAAAAAAAAATTGGGAATACTACTCTTGCAAGGGTAAATGAAGTTAAAGTGCTTGGCATTAATTTTGAAGAAAAATTAAATTTCAAAAGTCATGTACAACATATCAAATCCAAAATATCAAGATTTCTCTTCATATTATTTAAAATAAAAAAGATCCTTCCTTAAAACGCACTTCATATCCTGTATTATTCCTTCATCCACCCACATTTATTATATTACATTAAAACATGGGGTAGGTCAAAGAAATACAGTATATAAAAGATTCTTTGGAAATAATTTCTAAAAAATGTTTGCGGACCCTCTCACATAATGATAACAGGCAAAATCACATTTCCCAGTATTTAAAGAGTTAATTATTCCAAAACTAAATGACATACAAATTCAGTGTTGCTGTCAATATGTTCAAAGTTAACAATAAAAGTCAACATACATCACATTTAAAGAGCAAACACTACCCCATCAAATACATAATCATTATAATACTATAAACTCCCTAAAGATTTTATACGCAAACCAAACGATACAATAAAAACGGTAGGAAATACACTCTTTCAAAGGAGCAGATGTATGGAATGCAATTCCCATAAATATCAGATAGACTTTCTCACTAAATGTATTTCGCAAATCACTAAAGAAGTACTTCATTAAGCTCCCATTTCATAATTAAATATCTGTAATATGCTAATTTCATTAATTAATCACTTTTAATTTCATAATTTATCCTTTTCTTATCTATTGAGCGTCATTTAGTTTTTACTAAAAATAGAGAATTTCATTTTATCTAAAAGTGAAAAATAATCAAACACCTGTAAATGGTTACCTTTTGCTTACTGTTATTGTTATTATTATTATGAAATATGAATCTTAGATACATTTATTATTATTATTATTATTATTATTATATCATCACTTCTCTTATGTAATAACTAAACTAAATCCCATTAATTTTAGCTCAAAAGCTTCCATATTCCCAACGGAATATTAAGATTATAATACTGTAAGTATATTAATGTCATATTAGATATCTAAATTATGCAGAAAATGCTGTAAAATGTTGTAAAACGTTATACGTAACTTGTATTCTCTTTCTGAATAATGGTTTGTTTGTTTTGTTTGAGGGGGAAACGACTCTTCGGATTAAGTGAAATTAAAATAAACGTAACATGAAAGAATGATTTATTAAAAGGATAAATCTTTTCTTTAAAATGAAGCGCGTATGAGATTAAAATTTTAAAAGAATTATTAAAATGCTAATTCCAACATACGTGTATAAGCCGTTAATGTGTTTAGAAATCTGTTATAATAACGGTCTAGCTCCGTTGATTAATATTATATAAAGAATTCTATTATTTATTTATTTATTATTATATACAACACCGGACCAAAAAATAAAACACCGTCTAGAATGCGCTCATGACCTTGATAATACTTTTAAGTTGTATTACACCTTTTTGAAGAATATTGAGTATTTGTGATGTTATTATGGTAAAAAGACACCCGCTGTGTGCCAGTTTTGGGGAAAAATATATAGCAAAACACCTTATTAATTAAATAGTGAAAAGTTAATGCATAGCGACATACCAAAATATTAGAATATCTTATCAAGTGTTACAAAAAAAATAGACGAAATTCATTATGTTTACTGAGTACTGCTAATATATCATATTAAATCTTTATCAGAATTTTTAACTCTGTGTCTTAATATTTAGTTGGTTCACCCTTATTAGCCCTGATTACGGCCTCCAATCGATGTGGCATCGAGTCGACAAGCTTCTTACATTCTTCTTTACAGTAGTTATCGATAGCCAGGTTGTCATCAAACAACTTTGTTCACTAAGTGTTCATGGTTTACGCTTTTGAACCTTCTGCTTAGTAGTATTTCATAGATTGTCTGTTGGTTTAAGATCGGGAGAATTAACTAACCATGGTAGTACTTCGATATTCCTCGTAAAGGCGTATAATTTAGGAGTATTATGAAGGTCATGAGCGCATTCGAGACAGTATTCTATTTTTTGGTCCGGAGTTGTATAGTATATAATTTTATACTTAAATTTTATCATGAATGAAATAATATATAATTTTTTACTCACATTATTTATAGATTAATTATTATTATTATTATTATTATTATTATTATTATTATAAATATATGCAGAAAACAAATAAAAGCTTCACTGTTTTTTACAAAGCACCGGTCTGCTTATACACACACACACACACACACACACACACACATATATATATATATATATTCAAGTTATTTCTTATTTTCTTCCCTCTTTCTTTGGTTTGAATTGCAGTTGGAAAAAGCATTTGTCGCCTTGTTTCGTCGCGTTAAAGTTAGCAACATCAATACCGAAGATCGTAAAAACGGTCCCCGTTCGCTCTAAAGTGTCATCATCAAGGAATTCTGTTCTGGGAAGGACCCACGCGAGTTGCTTCCTGAATACGCCATTCTGAAATTCAGGGTCTGATTTACAAGCAGATTCGCATGGTTGACACGGGCTTCCTCTTTTTTACTTTTTTCTTTGAAAACCGGCATCCACCGATTTTTATCGCCTAATAAGAAATTATTGCTCATTCTTGCATTGTACATCGGTGAATAAAACTTGTCGGAATTATTATTATTATTATTATTAAGCAAGCGTGTTTGTAACATGCATAAATGGAGCTGTCGGTTATTTATTAACCGATTGATGTACAGTAAAACCTCTCAATAACGACACTCCACTATAACGAAACCTCTCTTTACCGAACGCTTTGGGCATTTCGAAAAAACCTCTCTTTATCGAAAAACGTTTCGTTATAAGGAGGTGTTTTCGCTAACTCAGCCTGAGCTACAACCGTTTGTCTCTACCGCCATTTCCCCGATCAAGAAAGTAAGCGACATGCTGATTGGCTGATGCCTAAAAGCTGATACGTAATGTTTTAGAATGTTTTTCCCTCACGTAGAAATACTTTTAAATACTGAAAATGCTTTTAAGTAATGCATTTAATATACTGAACATACAGAGTGCTACATAAAGTTTGTGTAAATAACTAATGAGGGTCTAAATAGATCATTAAAATATACCCTACAATATTAACAGAGGAAACTCTCTTTATAACGAACAACCTCTCTACAACGACAGCAATTTGGCTGATATATTTCGTTATAGAGAGGTTTTACTGTAATTAATTTTTCTTTTAAAAGTTACAGTAACGCGTTGAAATGAACATCAGTACAGAAACAGTTAAATTGAGATAAAATGTAAAATCAACCATAAATCGACAGGATATTCATTTCTGTACAGACTCTGTTTTTTGTATCATCTCATTTATGGATATCATTTATAAACTTCGTATATGTAAGAAATACTTTTCTAACCGCATTCAGCCTCAATTCAGCGCATACTTACTGTAATAGAGTAACACTATATAGTTTCATAAATGAGTATGTAGTTTATTTGATCTTATTATCTTTATCTTCATACAAGGATAAATATCTCTGTATATTGGATTATTAGTATTTAGATATGGTTTCGATTTAGCTGTGTGTATGTGTGTGTGTGTGTGTGTGTTGTATTTTTTTCTGTGCTTAAAAGACCCAAGTGGGATTCATACTAAAATGTATGTGAGAAAATTAAATAAGATAGGCTTGAATAAAGTCGAGTCTAATTTAATTTAAAGTAACATAACGTAACTTTAAGGATTCAGAGTATTTTGCTCTACTGTATTTATATATATATATCAGTGTTTCTACAGGGTGGGCCGTAAGTTTCCATACATAGGAAAAATAAACATTTTGTTATGGACAACCATTTTTATTTATATAATATGCTCTACATGGTTGCCATTGTTTTGAAAACACATTTCAATACGTGTTCCCCACTGTTGATGAACACGCATTAGCACAGTTGACGTTATGCTTGTAATGGCGTTGGTGATACGTTCCTTTAGATGATTTATGTCTCGTATCTTTTCCTGATACACCATGGCCTTCAAGTGCCCCCAAAGATAGAAATCAAGGGGGTGAGATCTGGGGATCTGGGAGGTCACTCCACAGGACCACGCCGACCAATCCAAGCATCCGGAAACTACTGCTGATCCAAATACCGACGCACGTGAAGACCATAATGAGGTGGAGCTCCATCTTGCTGGAAGTAAACTGGGAAGTTACCTTCCTCGTTTAGCAGGGATGGGAAAATCTCTTCTTGCAACATGTTAAGATACCTTTCGGCATTAAGATTTCCACTGACAAAATTGGTCCAATAATTCTGTCACCCATATCCCCCACACCATCACTTACCGGCACCTTGCATCTTCGTCGGACTCAGCCAGTTAGGGTTAGCATTACTCCAATAACGTATGTTTTGCCGATTAACCTCTCCATTGACGTAAAAATTTGCTTCATCAGTAAACAAGATCTTACGTCAAACGCATATTCTTAGGGTATCTGAAACATAAAAACAAACGTTTAATTTTTCCTATGTATGGAAACTTACGGCCCACCCTGTATATATATATATATATATATATATATATATATATAGTCAATGCTGCGAGTAAAATTCAGTAAATTTCTACTGATTCTTATTATAGGAATCTTATTTCTAGAATTTGCAAACATAATACGAGTACTTATACCGTCCACGTGTCTATACCCGATGTCTTTTTTATACTTTTCTACATTTCTACACGAATAGTCCAGCGCGTAAGCTCCAAATTTTGGTGAAATCGTTCACGTTTTGATAAAAGCACCAAAGTTGGCATATATCCACTTTGATGTATACTTTTTCATATAAGGATGGGTGCCAAGAAAAATCTCGTTTAGGGGTGGTATTCTTAATATTAAGAGGACAAGCAATTTACGCAAAATGAAAAATCAGGTGTGAGTTGGGAATTTAATGTTCAAAGTAAGTTTATTTATAAATTATAACTGGTACCAAATCACCCGATAGTCTATTTGACATTAAGAGTACACATTGTAAATCATCTAACCACTTTTGTCAAAGCATGAATTGATACATAAACTTATTCAAATGTGGTATTGTCTTCAAGTTGGTACTTAAAATTTAGAACGCAATATACACATTTCAGTCATAAAATAGTATGTTTAACACAACAAACACAAATTTCAGTCATAACATACTATATGATTAACACGATATACTAATTGCTCTTGTCCACTGCACTGTCCAGAGCAAGCACAAAGAGCTGTGCAGGGAACGTTGGGTCTGGAGCATTTGCACAGTCCCTTACACGCTTTCTTGCAGCCACAGTGAATGAGTTCAGTATAGGCCTTGCAAGCCTCAGGAAGGTGTGTGCATTTTGGGGTCCACCCATGCTTGTTCTTTTCCCATCCCCAGTTAGTTGGGGATGGTAGTTCTGGTTGATGAAGCAGTGTTTGACCCCATATGAAACCAGTTTGGTAGACAGCCATTTTGATGCGCTGTTTCAACTCTCCTTGGGTCCTAGGGATATTTTCAATGGCTCTGGTTCCTTTGGCAAACATTTTCTGCCTTGCTTTGTTAACTGTAGTTTCTTCAAATGTCATAGAGTAGAGCAGAACTACAAAGTGCTTTATCATTTGATACATGTCATCTATAAGGTCTTGCTGGTATGTGGAAAGGTGAGTAAATACAGGTGTCACATTATTGAGTACTCTCCAGAGGTCTCATGCTGACCTTTTACTTTTCCATGCAAATGCCGATGTTGTGTCACACCCAGTTAGTGCATGGAAAAAGGGCAATGCAAGTGCCCTCTCAGGTCGAATGCTTGAAGCAGTGGTATGAGCAGGGATGAGGTGGTAGTGCTTACCAACTTCAAATGCAACCCATAGTTCAGCTACTTGAACGCAAGCACTACAACATCTGTGTCAACTGTCTTCAAGAGAAGCTTTATGTGTCCATGTCTAGCTGCATGAACAGCATGTAGCATCATTCTGGTATCAGTTTCTTCATGAGAACATGGCCCAGTACCAACTTTTTTCTCATTATTACATTCATGGGAAGTGAGAACCTGACAAAGATGTGAAGTATAAAGCTCTTTCTTTCTCAACATCTATTTCTGAGAGCTTGTTTGAGAGAAAACAAAAGAGTTCCGTCTTGTTGTCACTGTTGCTCAGAAAGGAAGCCCAGTCTTTTGGAATGGTTGTATTATCCATGACACGTCTTCGAGAGCCCTTTCCCCGGTTTTCCCTTGTCTGCTCCTTCAGGCTTTAAGCTGGGTACTGATTCCAAATAACATCTAGCCTGTTCACATCCTGAAGCTGTGATCTGATGTATGGTATGACATCATTATCAGCATAGTCTTTGAATGTCTTTACAGTGGTAGGCCTTCTCATATTAACTAGAGCTGCTCCATCCAGTATCTTCACACTCGCATCTTGTAGTTGGTTCTCACATGAACGATGACCATGGACCTCAAGACAAGGCAGGAGATCTGCCTTTGAACCCATACGTAGTTTTCCTCGTGTGGAAGTGGGTGGTGGCTCAGGTTGACTCTCATGAGCAAAGAACTGTTCAAGATTACCATCTCTTGCTTGGCAAGCAATATACAGCCTTGAGAACAGCTGGCGAACTTTCCTAAGTGCATTTATCTGGTGATGTAACGTTGATGGTGGTTTCTGAAAATGGTGTTGGAGGAGTAACAAGTTGCTTTTAGAGATGGTATCTGTGATAGGTCTTTTTTGGTTGACAATCCTGTAATCTACAAAGGATTCATATTGCTTTTGTCCCAGACTTTTGGTACTCCTTATAGACGCTATCACTTTCACAGGCATTATGTCCTTGGTGTCAAGTGCAATCAGTTCATCACTTTCCTCAAGAAATTTCCAAGCTCTTCAAAGGCTGCGGCCTTTGATGTGTATTATACATTGTAGCCATTACGCATACTTAATTTCTACAGAAGGGGTAATTCATTACATGACAATTCCATTTTTTATTTAAAAATAAGGAAAATTAAAGTAAATAGTAGAAAAAATTATAGCAAGTAATACAGTACCTGACACATAACTTGAAAGTACCTCTCTTGATGGATATCAATTAAAGCATCGCAATAAATTGCATTATTTTTAATGTATAGTGAAAATTAAAAAGATCTTTATTTCTACTTTTCGCTTTCTTTTAATTATCCACCCTTTCTTTTTTCTATGCAGGAAGGAGGGGCCAAGGACGAATGCCCGCAAAAGCGCTCCTCCCGTAGAAAAAGAAGAAGAGGGCCAAAATCAAGGTTCAGGGATTTTGCGATGCCTGGACACACTACGTTTGAAAGATTGGAGGTCATAGACAGGGGGAAAGATGGCTTGAAGAAGATTGTTCCAGAGTTCACCGGTTGAGTAGTTGAAATATTGAAAGTACCGATTAGCCCTTGCGTTAGAGAGTTGGACAGAAAAGGAATGAGAATGTGTGGAAAGTCTGGTGCTGCGTGTTCTCCTTAAAGGAGTCATGCAGTTAGAAAGTTCAGAAGAGCAGTGTCCGTTATAGTAGCGATAGTAAAGAGAGAGTGAGGCAACATTGCGGCGAAGAGAGAGGGCTTGAAGACAGTCAGTAAGAGGCAGGGAATTGATGAGACAAAAAGCCTTTGATTCCACCTGGTCAAGTACGGCTGTGTGGGTTGAGCCACCCCATACATGAGAAGCATACTTCATACAGGGACGGACAAGACCCCTGTACAGAGACAGCAACTGAGTGGGGGTAAAAGAAACTGCGGAGGCGGTACAGCACACCAAGCCTCTTAAAAGCTGTTTTGGAAAGAGAGTATATGTGATCTTTCCAGGAAAGATCACGAGAAAAGGAAACGCCGAGAATGTAAAGAGAAGAGGAAGGATTGAGTTGTGTGTTGTTGAAGGTAAAGAGATAGTCGTATGGAAGAGTGTGACGAGTAGACAGATGGAGGAACTGAGTTTTGAGGTATTGAAAGCCACAAGGTTTTCTCTGCCCCAATCAGAGATAACAGAAAGATCAGAGGTCAGGTGCTCCATAACGGTACTACGCGAAGCATGGAGTGACTGTTGAGAGGGACGCTTTGGGAAGAGGGTGGAGAAGTGAAGAGTGGAATCATCGGCATAGGAGTGAATATGACAGGAAGTGCGAATTAAAAGATCATTAATAAATAAAAACGAAAGAGTGGGTGACAGGACAGAACCCTGAGGATCACCACTGTTGATAGCTTTAGGAGAACTCTGGCCATCTACAAACGCAGCTATAGATGGGCCAGAAAGGAAATCAGAGAGGAAGGCACAGAAAGAAGGATATAAACCGAAGGAGAGCAGTTTCGAAATTAAAGATTTGTGCCAGACTCTATCAAAAGCTTTCGATATATCTAGCGCAATAGCAAAAGTTTCACCGAAATCCCGAAAGGAAGATGACCAAGAGTCAGAGAGATATGCAAGAATATCGCCACTTGAGCGGCCTTTGCGGAACCCATGCTGACGATCTGAAAGGAGATTGTGAGAAGAGAGGTGTTTAAGAATCTTCCTATTAAAGATAGATCCAAAAACTTTAGAAAGGCAAGAAATCAAGCAATTGGACGATAGTTGGAGGGTTGAGAGCGGTCACCTTTCTTTAGGACAGGCTGAATAAAAGCGAACTTCCAACAGGAAGGAAAAGTACCAGATGAGAGACAAAGATGAAAGATTTTGCCTAGACAGGGTGTCAGCATAGAAGCACGGTTCTTAAGAACAACAGGAGAACACCATCAGGACCATACACCTTCCTAGAGTTGAGCTCAGATAGGGCAGAAAGAACATCTTTGGAAGAGATTCTAATTTCAGACATAATAAAGTCAGAGGGAGGAGGAGATGGAGGAATAGCACCGGAAGCAAAAGTTTGAGCGAAGAGTTCAGCTTTGTCAGGAAAAGAGACGGCAACTGAGCCGTCGGAATGGAAAAGAGGAGGGAAAGAAGAGGAAGTAAAGTTGTTGACTAGATGCCAGAAAGAGCGAGAAGAATTACAGTAGAATTAGATAGGTTCTCACATTTTTGTCTGATGAAGGAATTTTTGGCGAGTCAAAGAACAGATTTTGCACGATTCCTGGCAGAAATATAAGCAGAGTGAGAGTCAGGAGTTGGATGGCAACGGTACCTTCTGAAAGACTCCTCTCTACTGTGGATAACATTAGAACAAGTAAAGTTAAACCAAGGTTCTTTTTGCATTAGTCGTAGGAATAGAATATGGAATGTATGCCTCCATACCCGAGAGAATCACCTCCGTGATGCGCTCAGCACACTCGGAAGGGCCCAGTCCACGGAAGCGGTAATTATTCCATGGGAAATCACAGAAGTACTGCCTAAGGTCCTTCCAATCAGCGGCACCAAAGTGCCAAAGGCGCCTCCTCTTGGGAGGATCCAAAGACCGGATTGGAGCGATAGGACAGGAAACAGATGCAAGATTGTGGGCGGAGGAGCCTCTCGGAGAAAACGTTTCACAGTGTAAGAAGATGAGCGGTAAGAAATAAATCAAGAATGTTGGGCCTATCTCCAAGGCGATCGGGGATACGAGTAGGGTGCTGTACAATTTGCTCTAGGTCATTTAGGATAGAAAATTGTAAGCTAGTTCACCAATGATGTCAGTGAAATGGGAGGAAAGCCAAAGGTGGTGGTGAACATTGAAATCTCCTAAAATTGAGATTTCAGCAAAGAGAGAGCGGGATAGAATGTATTCCACTTTGGAAGTGAGGTAGTCAAAGAATTTTGGATAGTAAGTAGAATTAGGAGAAAGGTAAACAGCGCAGATGCATTTAGTTTGAGATTGGCATGTAAGCCGCAGCCAGAGGGTATAGAATTTGGAAGATTCGAGTTCGGAATACAAGAACAAGTTAGGTAATTGTGTGCATATACACAACATCCACCTTTGGAGTGAAATTGAGTATAGAGAAAGTAAGAGGGTACAGAAAATGGGTTGCTGTCAGTCGTCCCAGACACCTGAGTTTCAGTGAGGAAAAGAAGATGAGGTTTAGAGGAGGAGAGGTGGTGTTCAACAGATTGAAAATTTGAGAAAAGGCCACTAATGTTGCAGAAATTAATGAAAAGTGAATGAGGCAGAGGCCCTGAACATCTCGAATGAACGGTAGCAGATCCAACCCCGCTACCCAGGTCTGCGTTCCCGGTATCGGCAGCGGAGCAGCCGGAAGTCCCCCCCCCCCAAGGGATTCCGAGGCTTTTGAAGTTGATGCCATTTTTTTAATTTTAATTTTGAAAAGATTATGTAGTGTGTAAGATGCATGTACAGTATATGTAGTGAGGAATAGAGAGAGAAGTGTGTGTTTGAGAGCATGCTGGACTGCTCATACTGCTCTTACTGCTTTACACTCGTTTCGCCGTGTCTTACAAACGGGTAGACGGATAGCATGGCCGCCATTGGAATTTTTTACGAACGAAACAAGCGGGGGAAGAAAAAGACGACTCTTTATCGTTATTTACTGGTTTTTATTTATGCAAAAACAATGAACAAGATGGGGGAAAGCGAGTGCGGATTCACCATTTTAATTTGATCGTGGAGAGAGGTACTTTAAAGTAAGTTTAAAACCACAATCACATTTTAGAAACGAAAACAACCTAATTGGGACAAACTACGCCCGAGACTCGCGTTTTGGGGGCACTTTTCATGCTTCGGCCTGAGGATAGGCTGACCATATTTCCTTGAGACAAAAACGGGACATTGGGATGGCAAAAAAGGGACGGGGGTTATGTAATATTCTGTATTCATGAAAAAGTAAGTACATAAACCGGGACAAAATTGACATTTTTATTAAAACGACGGGACGCCAGGAAATATTAAAAAAACGGTACTGTCCCGTTCAAAACGGTACGTATGGTCAGCCTACCTGAGGAGTGCTGCCAAATATCATTTTACATATCTTCATTTCATACAAAATATTATTAAACTTCTTACTAAACATTATTATATTCTTTATTAAAAACTAATACACGACAAGTGCTGTTTGTTGTTATGGAAAAAAAATCTTTCGTATTAATTCTAATGTACTCGAAGTGACCCAGACATGATATATGAGTAATTTAAATGGGTTTTGGAGGTTATATAAGATGCACCCAAGTTCTGGAAGAAAACATTCTAGGACGAACTTTTTCATTTTTCTTATTTCAGCGATTCCGCCACTTTAACCTTAAAATTTTTCTTGGCACCCATCATTCGTCAGCCAGACTCTGTACTGAACGGACGCATTTCCTGAGCTCTCTGATTTTGCATCTACTTTTGTATATTGCTGAGAATTTTACTTTTGGATAGTTTTGAATTTTATATACTTGCGTTTAAATTTACGTTGTTATAGTTAAGTAATTGAATATTAGTGGTTTTTAGCGATTTAGAAGTTTTCATACCGTGCCGGCTTAATTTAACTTATACCTGTGACGGTTTAAGCTAATTTTTAACTGCGCGATGCCGTCGCAGAAAGCGTCGTGTGTTAGGTGTAGGGTAAACCGGTGGTATTCGGAATTTAAGGATTATAACGGCGGTCCAATGGCGATTACCGATAGATCAGTTTGTTTCTTTTGCGAGTTCATGGAGGAATTAGTTGACATAAAACGCAGTGTACGTGAGGTAGCAGAAAGACTTGCAACGCTTGATGAGGGCAGGGGTAGGGCTACGGTTGACGGAGGCCGAACCAATACTAACGTTGAAGACGTTAGTAATTTAAAGGGTGAGGTGCGTAACCTAGTTTCTAGTTTAGGTAGCTTGTCGGGAAGGTTAGATAGAGTTGAGGAGGAGGTTAAGGTTAGTCCGAGAGTAGTAGATAGCGAGGGATTTAGAGAGGTTAAGGGTGGAGCTAGGCCGCGTACGTTAGGTGATAGGAATTCCCCCCCTATCGAGGTTTCGAACCCTTTCGCCCATTTGTAAAGGGACGTGAATGAGGGGGAAACTATTTTAATCGGGGACTCTTTAGTGCGCCACATAGACAAAGAGTTCGTTGAACGGCATCCAGCCAACAGGAGGAGGGTCTGTCTCCCAGGGGCCAGGGTTGACAGAGTTAGAGACGAAGTGGATAGGATCGACATTGCCTCGCGTCACTCAATGTTGGTGACGATGGTAGGAGGCAACGACTCGTATAGGCTCGATACGAGAGTGCCTGACCTTTTGGAGAGATATAGGGGTGCTACTGTAGTATGCGGTCTACCGTTAAGTTTCTACTGTAGTATGCGGTCTACCGTTAAATTTCTACTGTAGTATGCGGTCTACCGTTAAGTTTCTACTGTAGTATGCGGTCTACCGTTAAGTTTTTACTGTAGTATGCGGTCTACCGTTAAGTTTCTACTGTAGTATGCGGTCTACCGTTAAGTTTCTACTGTAGTATGCGGTCTACCGTTAAGTTTCTACTGTAGTATGCGGTCTACCGTTAAGTTTCTACTGTAGTATGCGGTCTACCTTTAAGTTTCTACTGTAGTATGCGGTCTACCGTTAAGTTTCTACTGTAGTATGCGGTCTACCGTTAAGTTTCTACTGTAGTATGCGGTCTACCGTTAAGTTTCTACTGTAGTATGCGGTCTACCGTTCAAAATATTTAAAAGGAATTGAAAATGAATTGAAAGGAATTATAATTTAATTTACACAATTAAGGAATTATTAAAGAAGTTAAACATACTACTACCGCATACTTAACGGTAGACCGCATACTTAACGGTAGACCGCATACTACAGTACGCCCTTGATGATTGGTTAGGTTAAGTCGTGATATTTTTGTTAGTTTTAACGAAAATATCACGACTTAACCTAACCAATCGTCAAGGGCGTACAATTAACCTAATAATAAAATAAGAAGATGATAAGAAGCTATAATTAAAAGGTAGACCGCCGAATCGTAGGTAGACCGCATACTACAGTAGCACCGATATAGGGGGTTAATTAGGTCCCTGAAGGCGAGGTCAGATAGGTCTTTAGTTCTAGGTATTACCCCTAGGCACGGGTTAGGTCTTAGAATTACGTCAAAAACAATATTTTTTAATAACAAATTAGAAGAGATTTGTGCTGAGGAAAATGTACCCTTCGTAAAGCTGTGGTCCGAATTCAGTGATCCTAGCCTTTTTATAAAAGATGGGGTGCATTTTAATGAAATAGGTAATGCTAGGCTAGGTAGGTAGGTTAATAGACGAAAACGTGCGAAAGCTGTATAGGTCGAAGCCTTCTTTAAACGTTGTGGGTACGGGGAACGCCGGCCCGACGTGATAAATAGTTTAAAACGCGGGCCCGTTGTAAAAAATAACTTAAACGTCTTTTATTGTAACGCGCGTAGTATTAGAAATAAATTAAATGAATTTAAGGCGATAATTTATTCCGGCAACTATGATATAGTTGCTATCACTGAAACTTGGTTAAATACCGTGACTCGGGACTTGTTGGGGGAACTTGATATACCGGGTTTCAAACTCTTTACTAATGATAGGTTACATAGGTTTGGTGGAGGCGTTTTGCTGTACATTCGTAATTCCCTTAGGACTATCGAGGTTAAGTTAGATTTTCTGGCAGCAATTAATGCAATATGTGTTGAAGTTAGGGCGCGTAGTATTAGTTTTAATTTTGTTGTTGTTTATAGACCTCCCGTTCAAACCCTCGATACAGATACTAGATTTTACTCGCTTCTTGGTAATTTTATTGACAATCGGAATAGTATAATTGTCGGAGACTTTAACTGCCCTAATGTTAATTACGAGAATTTTACTGGTAATGAGGAGGGTTTGAGATTGGTTGAGTTTATGGACGATAACTTTTTACGACAGATAGTTACCGAACCAACGCGCGGTGACAATATTTTAGATTTGGTGATGACGAACGGCGAGAATATAGTCGAAGGTTTAGAAGTAGGCGAGAGTTTAGGATGTAGTGATCATCAAATTCTTAGGTTTAAGTTAGCGATAAAAAACACCCAGGATAGTAACGTAATAGAAGTCCCTGATTTTCGTAGGGCTAATTTTGATAGTTTTGCGGATAAGATGAGAGTAGTGGACTGGGATAACTTACTTATGGGCAATGACACAAATTTGCATTGGGTGGCGTTTAAAGAAAGTTTTAGGAATATTGAAAGGGAGTTTATTCCTCGTAGGCCCAAGCGCGCTAGAAATCGTGGTAGGCCGAAGTGGTGGACTAGGGAAATAGAGTTCATAAACGAGCGTAATAGAGCGTATAGACTTAGTAAGCGCACTGGCACGGCAGCTAACTTTAATAGATATATCGAGCTTAGGCGTCAGGTTAAAAGATCAGTTAGGAATGCCAAGCGTAATTTAGAGATACTTATAGCTGCGGATAGTAAACATAATCCAAAAAAGTTTTTTGAATACGTAAATAATCGTAAGCTGGTAAAAGATAACATAGGCCCTCTGGTGGATGTTAATGGCGCTTTGGCTTCTGACGCTCAGGCGATGGCGGGTATTTTCAATAACTTTTTTGCGACAGTTTTTATCGTAGAAGACGTAAATAATGTCCCCGACGTGGACGATATCATTCCATTTAGTTGCGAGACTATTTTGGATGAAATAACTGTTTACGAGGCTGAGATTGCGCATTATATCGATAGGCTAAAAGTTAGCAAGGCTCCAGGCCCTGACGCTTTTTATCCCAGACATTTGAAAGAAGTTATCGTAGGCCCCTTAACGAAGATTTTTAATCAGTCACTCGAAATGGGGATTATTCCTGAAGACTTCAAATTAGCTAACGTCACGCCTATTTTTAAAAAAGGCGACCGCGCAGTAGCTAGCAATTATAGGCCCATTAGCTTAACGTCAATTGTCGGTAAACTTTTGGAATCCGTAGTTAGGGATCGTATCATCGATCACTTAGAAAGTAGAGATTTGATTAATAGTAGTCAGCATGGGTTTCGACGCCATAGGTCTTGTTTAACTAATTTGTTAGAATTTTATAACGAAATAGTGCGCGAATACGATAGGCATAGAGCAGCTGACGTTATTTATTTAGATTTTAAAAAGGCGTTCGATACAGTTCCGCATAGGAGACTAATTGCGAAGGTCAAAGCGCACGGTATACGCGGTCAGGTAGCTACTGGTTAGAAGAATGGCTTCGTGCTAGGAGGCAGAGGGTCGTAGTTAATGGTAGTGAATCGGGGTGGTTAGATGTTAGGTAGCGGTGTCCCACAGGGTTCAGTGTTAGGCCCATTGCTATTCGTAATTTACATTAACGACATAGATGTAGGATTGACTAGTAACGTGTCAAAATTCGCGGACGATACTAAAATAGGCGGTAAGGTTGTTAACGAGGACGATAGAAATAGGATCCAAGGCGATGTAAATAGGATTATGGAGTGGACAGATAAGTGGCAGATGCAATTTAACGTAGACAAATGTAAAGTTTTGCATATAGGTTCTCACAACAATAATTACACGTACACGATGGATGATAGGGAGTTAGCGAGCGTTGACGAGGAAGTAGATTTAGGCGTACGCGTATCTAAGGATTTAAAAGTTAGGAACCAGTGCCTGTAGTCTTGCGCAAAAGCTAATAGAATGTTAGGCTTCATAGCGCGTAATTTCGAATTTAAATCGAAGGATATTATATTGCCCCTTTACAAGTCCCTAGTCAGGCCTCATTTAGAATATGCAGTTCAGTTTTGGTGCCCGTACTTGCGTGAGGATATTGATAGGTTAGAAAGGGTTCAGCGTAGTGCCACGAAACTTATTCCGTCATTGCGCAATAAGCCTTATGAAGATAGGATTAAAGAGCTAGACCTGTATTCACTCGAAACTAGGAGATTAAGGGGGGAGCTTATTGAAGTTTTCAAAATCGTTAATAACATCGATAACGTAAATTTTGACAAATTGTTCACTTTCGATAATAGTAATACTCGCAATAACGGATTTAAGTTGCGTGGCAGACGTTTCATTACTAATATCGCTAAAACTTCTTTACGTTTAAAGTAATTGATAAATGGAATAATCTTCCCGCGTCAGTCGTTCATTCTACCAGCGTTAATATGTTTAAGAACCGTCTTGACAGACATTTTAAAAGTATTAACGTTGTTTAGGGTGAAAAAACAGTTAGCAACAGGAGCTCTGGTGGTGGTGCTCGAGGATGAGTCTGTTGACGATGAATGCCAGCTTGTGACAGGCCAGCGTGTGATGCCAGCAATAAAATTATTAAAAAAAAAAAAAATTAGACTAACACGAACGTAGATATAGCTCGTAGCGTGAACTAACCCACTTTTTGTTTAACTTTACCTACTTTTTTACTTTGCATGTCTGTAACTCTTTTTCTTGCATGTTTGTAGTTTGCATGGTATGACTGTGAGTTAAGACTGTGTTTGCATGGTTTGTAAGCGTTCTTATTTCACTTCTTTTCATCTTTCACCCCTCTCCTATTCTCTCCGACTATTTTTCTGACTTGTCGGCAGTGGCCGGCGGATGATGATGGTGAGTCTGTTTTCTCTTTTCCTGAATGAATGTTAACCCACGAATGATAGGTGTTGCTCCTTACTTAACCCCTTATTCCCTTCTCTTAACCCCCTACTCTTTCCTTTCTCTCGGGCTAACCTTAGAGTGGATCTTAGGGTCTTTGTTAGCCTTAGCTTCTGTAGATCCTTATGTGAAATAATGTGTCAAACAACGTCTGTGCCAAATTTGGCGCTTCTATAAAAAAGTGAATGATTTTGCAGCTTATTGACTGCACTAGATGGCAGGAGTAGATGCAGAAGGACTCGTAGTCAACGGGAAGAATACTGTAGAAGCCGGGTGGGTGTCCCGCGGAAACTAGACGAGGAGAGAGCTTGGCACATCAGTCGTCCATCCGGTGCCAACGACTTGGACCGATTTTGGTTCAGTAGTGCCAGAGTTTGTGACGCTGATCATGGTATCCGCTTTTCAGAAATGAATTCAGGAAAGAGTGTCAGTTAATTATTTGTTAATAATAATAATTAAGAATATTAAGAATATTATAATAGCGATAGTAGAAGACAGAGAGAGAGTTACAAGGAGTTACAAGGAAAAGAATTACCTCAAAAGGCCTTGTGGCCCATACCGAGGAGGTACCAATGGCAACGGGTGCCAGGGAAAATTTTGTACACACTCAAATAGTGTGCAAGATTTGGTCTAACCTTTACTTGAACTGATCCACAGAGGAACTGTTCACAACTTCCGAAGGTAACCTGTTCCATGTGTCACAGATGTTATACGTAAAGTAATTCCCACACACACTAGTCCTAAACCGTTTCAAATCCAACTTCCAACCATTGTTGCGAGTTGGGTTATCATTTAAACTAAACATACTTCTAAAATCGACATCGTTGAACCCGCGTAAGAGCTTGAAAACCTCGATCAGTTGACCGCGCAGCCTCCGAGTTTCAAGCGAAAACAAGTTCAGGGCGCGTAACCGTCGATTGTAGCCCATATGCCTAACGGAAGGGATTAACTTTGTGGCCCTCGCCTGCACTCGCTCCAGCCTCTCAATATCTTTCCTGAGGGTGGGCGACCAGAACTGCACAGCATACTCCAGGTGCGGCCGAACAAGGGAATTGTACAGTGAGAGCACAATCTCCTTGTTCCGAAACTGAAATTGCCTCCTGATATAACCCAATAGTTTCTGGGCTTTCTTTTCCACCTCTACACACTGTTTCGTAAACTTAAGGTCGCTGCTAATTAGCACACCCAAGTCCTTTTCTAAATCAGTCACCTCGATATTACTACCCAACATCGAGTAGTCCGACTTGGGATTGGCGTAGCCAATGTGCATCACTTTGCATTTACCCAAGTTAAACGGCATTTGCCATTTTTCGGACCACTCTCCTATCCTACCTAGGTCCGCACGCAGTTCCTCGATCGCTTCGGGCGTCCCAACATTGGCCCCAAGCTTGGTGTCATCAGCGAATTTGGCGATCCGACTGACGATGCCACCGTCGATATCATTTATGTAAATGATAAACAACAGTGGCCCCAAAACGGAACCCTGAGGAACCCCACTAGTGACCGAGGCCCAACCCGAACTAGCCCCTTTAATTACAACCCTCTGCCGCCTATTCCTCAGCCAGTTTTCAATCCACCTACCTATTTCCCCACCGATACCCAGCGCGCGCACTTTCGCCATTAGCCGGCGGTGAGGTACCTTATCAAAGGCTTTCTGAAAGTCGAGATAAAGTATATCAATCGCCCTACTCTTATCATACTCACTCAACATGACGTGGAAAAACTCGAGCAAGTTGGTGAGACACGACCTATGCCGTCTAAACCCATGTTGGGAGTCCCCAAGCAGCTTGTAGGAATCCAAATGGTCAACGATCCTATCAGCTATTATCCCTTCTAATAATTTACCTACAACTGAAGTGAGACTAATGGGACGATAGTTCCCTGGACTTTCGTGATCCCCTTTCTTAAAGATAGGGGTCACGTTGGCTTCCCTCCAGTCACCAGGCACCTGGCCCATCTCCAACGATTTGTTGAAGACTGTAGCCAGGTGGGGAGCCACCTGGTCGCGCACTTCTCGCAACACTCTGGGGAGAAACTGGTCTGGCCCAGGAGCCTTAAACGCGCTCAGTTTGTCTATTCTATCGGCAACGACTGTCGCGGTACATCTAACACTATCCAGGCCAGCACCTTCGTGCCTCACGCCTGGCTCGGGGATGACGCGGGTATCCTCCCTGGTGAACACTCCCGCAAAGTACTCATTAAGCACATTAGCGATGTCCGCGTCGGAGGTCCGCAGAACGCCGCTTCCGTCCTTTAACGGACCTATCATGCTTCTAATGGGCTTTCTACTATTAACAGAACTGAAGAACTCCTTAGGGTTCCCCTTGCAGAGACTTGCCACCCGTAGTTCTTCGTTACGTTTCGCTAACCTAACCTTCGCCTTCACTTCCCTACACAGGCGGACATACGCTTCAGTGTTCTCGTGGGAACGATTGGCCTTCGCCCTCCTATACGCTACTTTCCTATTTCGGATAGCCGAAGCGATGTCACGATTGAACCACTTAGGCTGCGTTGAAGCAGGGGTGACCGGTTTTGAGGGTATGGCAGCAGACTGCAGCACCATAAACTCGTCCCGGAATGCACTCCACACTCCCTCAACATCGCCGCCAACCTCTAACCCCATCTCTCCTACGCTATCCCTGAGGCTAACAAAGTTCGCCCGCCGGAGATCGAGCTTACTGCCTCTCGAGTTACTACGCTTCACCCGAGGGACGCACACACGGAACCTAATAAGACCGTGATCACTCCCGCCCAATGATTCGTCAACGGTGAGGCTAGTGACGAGGTTGTCTTCGGTCGTGTCATGAATACTAAGTCTAGAACACTTTCGCCTCGTGTAGGCTCGTTGACCCACTGAGTGAGGAAGTTCTCATCAGCAAAGTCAACTAGCCTCCTCCCTTCAGCATCGGCAGTCCTGTTTTCCCACTTTATGCCGCGACAGTTGAAGTCTCCTAAAACTACACACACCCTATCCTCTAGCAGGCTACTGAGTTCGGTGTACAGGGCTGTATCCTCCTCGAGGAGGAGATGCGGAGGTCTGTACACCAAGATTAACCTATAGTTCGTCCCTCCCACGTTCAGATCGACGCCAAGCAGCTCCCGTTCCGACCGGAACTGGCAGTCAACCGGACTCAACGTGTCTCTGACGTATATTAGTACCCCTCCCCGCGGGTGCGGTTCTTGTGAAGCATCCTATACCCGGGAATCTCGAACTCCCCAACGTAGTCCCTACGATCAGTATGAATCCAGGACTCGGTGATAGCAACGATATCCTGGTATTCTGATGCTAAGAGCGCCCGTAGCTCGCCAAACTTGTTCCTGATCGACCGAGCATTAAAAAGCATTGCACGGAGGGAGCCTCCCCTATTCTGACCGCCCCCTAGCACGACCCGTTTCCCGAACAGCCAGGGCTGTCGGGAGTTGAAGAGCCCCTCACTAACGAGGGGACAATCTCCGCAGGAGCCTGAGCCCCCTCCAACGTGGAAGGAGAGTCACCCACCTGTACCTGGACGCACCCTTCAGTTGAAGGTACGTCCACCACCGGCTCATCATCATCCCTCCCCGGTGGGGTCCCATCATCTCTCCCCGGACTCGACCTCACCATACGGTATAGGTGCCGGTCAAGCAGCGTGCCTAGCACACCTTTACCCCTGACATTGAGGTGGACACCATCCCTCTGATACAGGTCCCACCTACCCGAAAACGCGTCGAACGGGTCAACAAACCTCACGCCCAGTGGGACGCACAAGTCTTGCACCCTCTCGTTGATGCCAATGACCTTACTGAACGCGTGGTCACTGGCATTCATCCGCGGTAAAATACCCATCAACATTCCCCTGTCTGTCTTAAGTTTCAGATCATCCGCAAGAGACATGATCTCGGTTGTTTTGATTTTGAACCTACCCTACCGCCTTTGAGGAACAAGTCGTTGCCACCAGCATGGACAACGATCGCAGTCCTCCGACTAGCCACGCGCACCTTATCTAATTCCTTCCTTATGTGCGCCGTTCCCCGACCGGGTAAGCACCTTACCTTCCTCCTGTCTCGGTTTGCAGAAGCAAAGTACTTCTCCTGGCCCCTAATCTGCGAGTCCCCAATTAAAACGGTGTCTTCCTCCTTCGCGCACAGGAGACTAAAGCGGTTGGAGGTCTTGACAGGGGCAACTGGGGTCTCGGGCTTCGGCTTCGCAGCCTTCTTGCCCGAGACCTTTCGAAACCCGTCGCCACCCATAAACTCGGCCGCACTTACACCACCCAACCCACCCCGACCGGCAGCTACATCCTTCCGCTTCTTTGGGTCATCAGTAGGCCTCTTCCCACCCTTTTTCTTTATCGGCCCCTTCCCACCCTTCTCTATCGGCCCCTTCTTTACGCCCTCCACCTTACGCCGCGCTTCCATGCATTCCACGTGGGTCGCTGGCGATTCCTGACACTGATTTAGAACCCTGGCCCCCGGTTTCACCTCTACCCTTTCTCTGTGGTCCCGAGCTCTGTCCATTCCATCGCTGGACCCCCTTTCCACGGCAGCTATCCTATCCTGAATGAGCTCCGGGTTGGAGGGCGGCGCAGCCTCGTCACTGACCGCCGCACCTCTAACAGCCGATCTGGACGACTCGAGCCGCCGGACCCTCTCCTCCAGCTTCAAGTAAAACTGCATGTGTTCGCAAAAGCGGCACATGCTGGAGTGGTTGATCTTCTCGAAGCAAGCTTCTTTGAAGTTCGTCACCCACTGGTTCACTTCACACCTCGCACATTCGGCCTTCAATTTCTGCGGTCCAGTCATTGTAACTTTTTTTTCTTTTTTGGAATTCTGAATACTCTGAATAAGATAAAGCGTTCTAGCAATAAAAACTATCAAAAACGTTCTGACCAGTATATAAAAAAGGAGGGGGGGTGAATTCTTCCCGCGCGTAGACGCATCCACCTACTTGCAAGTGACGTTCATCCCTTCCAGAAGACTACACCTCTCGCTGCTTCCGCACCGACCAAAGGTCTCCCCAGGGCCGGACAGTCCCAAACGTGTCGCAGCTACCAACTGACAAACACTCGCGACGCAGGCGTCACGGATTTCCCGCCAGGAGCGACAGCGAGATGCAGCCCCTTACTAAGTATTACTAGTCACTCACAAGCGGCCAGACTCTTAGAATCCAGTGTTCAAGGGATATCCCACCAGACCCAGAGGCTACGCCCGAGACTTTACGCTGGCCTGGAAGCCAGCTGGGCAGTAAAGCTCTCTCACCTCAGAGCAGTACAGCCAAGCACCATCAATTGGTCACCAAAGAACGGTCGCAGGGGGCTGGTCAGGCCATTACGCGTTAGGAGAGAGAGAGAGAGAGAGAGAGAGAGAGAGAGAGAGAGAGAGAGAGAGAGAGAGAGAGAGAGAGAGAGAGAGAGAGAGAGAGAGAGGACGAAAAGCCTTTGATTGCACCCGGTCAAGTAGAAATGTGCGGGTTGAGCCACCCCATACATGAGAAGCGTACTCCATACAGGGGCGAGCAAGACCCCTATACAGAGACAGCAACTGAGTGTGAGTTGGGGGTGAGGAAACTGCGGAGCCGGCCGAGGTAATATATATATAATAGCTACGCTGTGACCGCGTGATTACCCCCGCTTCCGTTTGATCAGCGACCTTAATTAACATTGGGTCTGTTCAGTAGTGGAATGGGTGACCATACTTTTCGTTCAGATGATGTACTAACCCGTGGTTCGGATTCCAAATTAACCCGTAGGTCCCATCTGTCATATGACCCTGTCTACACTCTAAAGATGTCTAAACATTTCACTGAACGTAAATTTGTTCCAACTTTCGAGTTATTTCAAATGATTAATTTCTGGATATTTCACTGATAATTACTTTGCTGGACATTTGAGTAAACGTTTTGCCAAGCATATGCTTTTACAGCCGGCTAAATGTTTCAGATAGAAATTATTGCTCATTACTACATTGTACATCGGTGAACAAAAGTTGTCGAATTATTATTATTATTATTATCATTATTATTATCATTATTATCATTGGGAAATTTAAGGTCGGCTTAAATTTGGCCCAATTTGTTGGAGCTCGACAAAATTGATTTTTAAACTTTCCATTTTTTAAAAAAATAGTTTTTTCTCTGTTCTCATTTGTCACATTTGTTTAATCATCATGATTAGACTAACACGAACTTAGATGTAGCTCGGAGCGTAAACTAACCCACTTTTTGTTATACTCTTCATACTTTTTTTTCTTTTCTTATCCTCTCTTTACTTGCATGACTGTAGTTTGCATGATATGAGTGTTTTTTTGAGTTAAGACTGTGTTTGCATGATTTGTAAGCGTTCTTATTTTACTTCTTTTCATCTTTCACCCCTTTCCTATTCTCTTCGACTATTTTTCCGACTTATCGGCAGTGGCCGGCGGATGATGATGGTGAGTCTTTTTTCTCTTTTTCTGAATGAATGTTAACCCACGAATGATAGGTTTTGCTACTTACTTAACCCCTTATTCTCTTCTTCTAACTTTCTATTCTCATCTTTTAACCCCCTACTCTCTTCTTTTTCTCGGGCTAACCTTGGAGTGGATCTAAGGGGCTTTGTTAGCCTTAGCTTCTGTAGATCTGTAGATCTTTGTTGGGATACCTCTAAATATTTGAAACATTTAGCCGGCTGTAAAATCACATTAGAAATCACGAGAAAATTGGGACAAACTTACGTTCAGCGAAATCTTTATACACCTTTAGAATGTATTATGATAGTACGGAGGCAAAAATCTTATAATTAACCAACCAACCAGATTGTATAATCCTATAATCTCTTCAGAATTGATTCATCATTATAATCGAATCAGAGATCAATGATTATGATGTAAATCAAATTCGTTCCAAATTTGAAAATTAGCGATTTAAACGAAATTTTCATTCACAAATTGGATTGAACAACGTTTCGATTCATAATTGACTGACTACGTAAACCTTTCGTGAGAGCAAATTCATTTTCTGTTTATCTTAATCACTTTTAAAAACATTTTCATCAAAATCAAATTAACTTTAAATTTCGTCCATTTGAAATGATTTATTATTAAGATTTTTTTATATATTAAAGTAATTAGTGTTGTTTTGCGTCTAATGTTTTTAAGGAATATATATATAGTCAGTGACATGGTTTACCTGCAACATAATAAAAAAATATATTATAAATCCCTATGGGTCCAGACTTACGGGACACCCTGTATATATATATATATATATATATATATATATATATATATATATATATAAAAAGAGAGAGAGAGAGAGAGAGAGAGAGATTTTGTACTACCCGAGCTGCAGTGGGACAGGGGACCATGAAAACGAGGATGGAAAATACCCTCAGAATACGAGGCCCTGCCAAAAGAAATGAGGAACCTCCACCACACCGACCTGAATAACTTCAAGAACCAGCTGGATAGATTCCTGTGCAAAGTCCCTGACCAGCCATGCGTGGCTGGCTATGAGGGCAGGAGAAGATCGGAAAGCAATTCCCTCTTTCACCAAATCCTGCAAATGAGGCGGGGCGCATCACGTGATACCTTCAAAGGCTACCACTTGTTTATTCACCCACACTCTCAGCTATATATAATTTTTCTTTCAGAAACATTGTTTTTGTACATTTTACTGAGTTATACGCTTTAAAATAGGTTTTTTTTACAATAATTTAAATTTTACTCCTAGAAGACAGAATCCTCTGTTCCCCCCCCCCACCAGTTAATCCAAGTTACAGAGGATTTAGTATATATATATATATATATATATATTATATATATATATATTTTTTATGCAAAGAATCCTATATAGCTGAGACAGATGGAACAAACCAACCAAATATGAGATAGTTTACATGCATTATACATACTCTACTGTAATCTCTTAAGCAAAAATCTTTTATGTCCAATAGAACCAGTTATATTTGCATTAACTTTCATATGGTGTGGAGCAGATCGGTCTAGTGTCTCTTGTGTAACGAAAAGTTTCAGCATTTGTGGTAGTTTGGTAGGGTCCTTATATACATTTGCTGTAGAGAATTTATTGGTCCTACTTTCTTGGTTTAATACTTGTACGAGGTCGTATGAACTAAGATGTAATTACAAGATTAATTGATTTGTGGTCCTCAAATCTGTTCAGATATTTTAGGAAAATATGTCTGGTAAATCCTCTGCACCAAAAAGTGAGCAGAGAATTCACACGTGAATAAAGAACTCAAATATTCACTCTCCATAACCAAGGCAATAGCTAAAGCGAAATTGCAATGGAACTCACATATATCCAAAGGAGGAGTCCAAAGAATCCTCCTGTACAACGGGTTTAAGAAAATGACAGTTTGGCTACTCAGAGACTGTTTTGAAAATGTACCAGTAACTTGTCGACATTTGTGGACATTTTATACCGTTCGAATTTGCGGTGGTTTCATGCGACGATCTTTCATGACACGGAGGTCATAACTCGAGGCTTTATCTCATGAGCTAGCTTAGTGGAGGAGAGACTCGCTTTCTTGAACTCTCCGTCTCACATATCCAGACACACCTGGTTCGAGCTCACCTGGAATTATGATCCAGATGCCTAGTCCTCTTTGAAAAAGGTCCACTCGACATCAGTAATATTTCTTATTTCTTTTAGCAGTTGATTAAATAATTAAATAATTTTGCTACTCCAAGGTTCTGCAAACCTCTTCTTACCCAAGGTTAGAACTGCTCCTTGTCTATTTCGTTGCACAGTCTGTCTTTTCTGTTTTCTTTTGTAAAATTCCTTTAATTGTATTACTCCTAACTAATCAAGTTCTTTATATGAAACTGAAAATGAAAATGAAAAGGTTTATTGGTAGACTATAGTCCATATGACAAATATTATTAATACAATGACAGTTCGCATACTAAGGATAAAAATATGCACAATTGATTATTGCATAACCTTAGTTTTTGTGACATTAAAAAGAATATCATGTTTCTGCGAATACACTTCGCAGACTTTTAGTAGCCGATCCAGACCTTTAACAGAAGGACTTTTTAACACCATATCATTGGCATAAACTAAGTTATATATATATATATATATATATATATATATATATATATATATATATATATATATTTCACAATTAAACACGTGAAATGAATGTATGATGTATGGATGATCATATATATATATATATATATATATATATTATATATATATATATATATTAGGCCGGGTCGAAAATGGGAAATGTTTTTATTTCTTAAAAAGTACACTATGTGAGAAATTTCATTTTATCATCTTAACAAAATATTAAAATATCAAGCATGTGCTACCCCTAGCAAATACCCCCCCTTTTTTTACCCTCATATTTGCATATATTTAAATGGGGAAAAAATGTTATTTCTTAAAAAGTACACTATGTGAGGGTTTTTTTTAAACCACTAACAAAATATTAAAAAATCAAGCATGTGCTACCCTACTACCCCTATCACATGCCCCTCCTCCCTTTTTTACCTTCATATTTGCATGTGTTTAATGTTGTTATATGTTACATGATAAGTTGTTTTTTTAATGCTTGATATTTTTGTTTCAGAAATAATTTTTCAGATAAATAGAAATAATTTGCATTTGCTTTAATTATAATTTGAATTATCATAAATTATAAAGTACATATAATTTGATTTTACTTCTGAATATAAACTATGATTACTACACCTTTTCACTCTCAAATTAAAACAACTGAATTTCAAATTAAAATAAATGAATTTCAAATTAAAAGAAATGAATCTCAAATTAAAAGAAATGAATCTCAAATTAAAAGAAATGAATCTCAAATTAAAACAACTGAATTTCAAATTAAAACAACTGAAGTTTAAATTAAAGCAAGTGAAATACAATTTAAAATATATGAAAGTCAATTTAAAACAGAGATTGTGTAAAATCTGAATGTGCATCGAAAGCTTTTATTTTATAGCTGGTGGGAGTACTTGGCATCTGAAACACGTTGGCAACATTCACAAGTCCCTAGCAACCGTTGCTATCCATGACTCGACTCTCTCAGTTACCAAGGACGTCCTCTCTGACCCGGCCAGCTCTCACTCGCTCTCACAGCTGTGTATTTCAAGGTTATTAAAAGAACTGAGTTACGCTTTACTGTGATGATTTGGATTATTTTTACAATATAAATTTCTACAGGGTGACCCAAAAGTCTCTCCGCAGTAAGAAACAGCCTAATAGCCTACGCTTTGATAGATGTAGCCTAAACAAAAGGCCTAATAGCCTAGCTCCCATTATTCAATCATGGACGTGAAATAACTGTGGAGAGACTTTTGGATCACCCTGTAGAAATTTATATTGTAAAAATAATCCAAATCATCACAGTAAAGCGTAACTCAGTTCTTTTAATAACCTTGAAATACACAGCTGTGAGAGCGAGTGAGAGCTGGCCGGGTCAGAGAGGACGTCCTTGGTAACTGAGAGAGTCGAGTCATGGATAGCAACGGTTGCTAGGGACTTGTGAATGTTGCCAACGTGTTTCAGATGCCAAGTACTCCCACCAGCTATAAAATAAAAGCTTTCGATGCACATTCAGATTTTACACAATCTCTGTTTTAAATTGACTTTCATATATTTTAAATTGTATTTCACTTGCTTTAATTTAAACTTCAGTTGTTTTAATTTGAAATTCAGTTGTTTTAATTTGAGATTCATTTCTTTTAATTTGAGATTCATTTCTTTTAATTTGAGATTCATTTCTTTTAATTTGAGATTCATTTCTTTTAATTTGAGATTCATTTATTTTAATTTGAAATTCAGTTGTTTTAATTTGAGAGTGAAAAGGTGTAGAAGCAAGTCCTCAAATGCAGCCTTTGGATAAATTCCCAGCAGCCATGACTCCTTCAAAAGCAGATGTTGTGAGACACTACCTTTTTGTGCGCCGTCGTGAAGAAGCTAAATCAAAAGGATCAGCAACTGCTAATGATTGTTACAGGGTTGTTGTAAAAGATATTGAAGACATTTGGATGAAATTTTCTTTTCCTACGATTAACACCAAAGGTATCTATATTAAAGTCAGTCAACTAATAGAAGAAGCCTCAAAATTTAACAAGGTGCCGTTACATCGAAGAAATGAAAGTTTTGCCTTAAAAGTAGCTCAGTATTATGAAATGTTTGATATAGCTTCTTGTGAATGCTATGATAAGGGAATTGATAGGAAATCTTGCAGGTGTAAGGATAAAATACCAATGGCAGAATGGGAGTCTTTTGTGGGTGAAAAACAAAGAAAAAATCAGTTAGGACCAATTGATCGCATAGCTAGTTCAACAAAGAAGAGATCTTTAGCAACAGCCCAAGAAGCACAAAACCGTCAACTAAAAGCACAAGAAGAAATGACTGAAGCCACCAATGTTTTACCATCGGAATTTATAGAAAATACCGAAGAAGATATGGATGTACATTCAGAGAGTCAGGATGTAGGCCGATTTAGAATTGACTGAGAATATTCAGAACAGACACTCCTATAAAAACCTAGCGTTAACAGTAGATCGTTATCGTGTAAGTTGTGGAGCTGCAGCTGCAATAGTCAATGCAGCCTTAAAAGATATGGGGATCCTTAACCACACCAACATGCTTGACAGAAAGAAATTAGAAAGAGAAAGAAATCGCATGGGTGAAACAAATACTTTTAGGTCTAAATCTGAAAATCTGAAGATGGAGTGCCTTGGATTTGATGGAAGGAAAGATAACACAGTAACTAAAAGTGGAAAGATAAAAGAAGCACACTGTTATTGTGAAAGAACCTGGAAGCATCTATGTAGACCACGTCATACCAGATAATGGAACTGCTCGCTGCATAGCAGAAGAGTTGATAACTACTCGTATTATTACAGACTCGAACAGCACAGATACTATCAAAGCTTTACTGTGTGATGGTACTCCTGTAAATACAGGAAAAATTGGCGGAGCCATAAAACTGGTTGAAATTCATCTTAATAGACCAGTGCAGTGGTTGGTGTGCCTCTTGCATTTGAATGAGCTGCCTTTTATGCACGTCTACAAAACCATTGATGGTAAAACAACAGGTCCAAATACTTTTGTGGGTTCAATCAATTGGGAATAAACTGAAAACAGATTTAACAAAATTGGAGGTAGTCAAATATTCTCGCGTAAAGGGAAACATTAAAGAAATTCCAGCAAATGTTGTAAAGGAGCTAAGCAGTGATCAAAGATATCTCTATGATATGTGTCTGGCAGTGCAAACTGGAGACACTTCTCAAAATCTGTCCACTCGATCCCCAGGTACCGTTCACCATGCTCGCTGGCTAACTCTAGCCAACAGGGTCCTTCGATTACAGTGGCGGCTCGTCGGTAGGCACTGCGGAACTGCAGCACCCCTAAATTTTTTATTTACAATTGAAATAATCAAGAACAATATAAGGATGAGCTCACTGAATAACTTTTTCAATAACTTTTGAAACTTTTATTCATTGCTCAATGCTCATCCTTTTATTTCAGTAATTATTTCAACCCATTCTTAGAGACAGCACCCCTAGAATTTTTAGTCACGAGCCGCCACTGTTCGATTATATATCTCAACACCAAATCCCGATAAAAACCTTCAAGATATAGTCAAGATTATTATGCAGTTCTATGCTCCAGGGTGGTTTTGGATAAAATCTCATCCTAATGCAACTGATGGTGCATATAACTTTTGGCATTTAATGTGCTTGCTTCGAAATTTAAATGAACAACATAGATCAATCATAGACCCAGTATTAAAGAATAACGCCTACTTTTCCCACCCAGAAAATATACTCATATCAATGGTAACTGACAAGAGACTAGAAATTAGGGAGCAAGCTATTTAGAAAATCATCCTTTCAAGAACAGGATTTTCAGGTACCAGAAACTTTGAGTTGCCTCGAACCCTCAATTTCCAATCTACTGACTACACCGAGATGATCGATTGGCAAAAAGAGATCATTACTCCTCCACCGCTGCTAAACAATTTTAGCGACGATGAGCTACTACAGGCTCGATGTAAGCCACTGGAGATAGTTTCTTTTCCATGTCACAGTCAAAGTGTGGAAAGGGCAGTGAACCTAGTAACAAAGGCATGTCAGGAAAGAATAGGGTATGACAACCGTCAAAAGTTTATCTTAAACTCATTAGAATCAAGGCGAAAACTGCCCAAGTTTGAATGGAAGGCCCAGTGGAATGAGTAAGAAACATATGAAATAAAATTTCGTAATGATATTGAAAATTTCTTTCCTTTTGATGTGATAAGGAACAATGAAAAAGTGAATTGAATTTTAGCACATTTATTATGCCGCTAATTTTTTCTTCTGAATATATTGTTGTACTTAATTAATTTCCCTAATACTGTACATTTATTAAATAAAATATACGTTACTAAAGATTTATGTCATCAAAAAACCTGAATGTAGAGTAAGTCTCGTATGAATGGAATATTCTTCAATATAGGTCAAAAAGTGAAAAATTGTGCCAGGAGTAGGAGGCTTTAAACAGCGAAAATAATTTATGAGGGGATTCCTGTGTTCCATTCAAACCCCTCACACTATGTACCTTTTCAATATAAAATTTCGACCAGGCCTAATATATATATATATATATATATATATATATATATATATATATATATATACAGGGTGTACATAAAGTCAGGATCTATTTTTGTGAAGCACTTGGAAATTATATGGAATTCAATCATAAAATGATAAAGTGGTAACATTTATTAAATAATTAGGAGTAGGATTCGACGTGACGCCCATCAGTATCCCTGCACAGCTCAAATCGTTCCGCAGCATTTCTAAACACATTCTGGAGCATTTGTTATAATGTAATAATGTTTCAGACCAACAAAGACCCTAGGATCCACTCATGGCTGGTCTACCTAACTGTGTTATGTTATCTGCAGCAGTTCGTATACGTGTACGTAAGTTTTCAAGACTCGTAATCTTCGTCTGATAGACGTGCGACTCGATAAAGCCCCATGCAAAGAAATCTAAAGGGGTTAAATCTGGTCATCTCGCTGGCCAAGGTCTGTTGCTTCCGCGTCCGATCCAGCGATTTGGAAAACGTCCATTTAGATAATCCTGAAAATTTTGGCATAGTGACAAGGAGCATGTTGATAGACGACGGTACTAACAACCCTATCCCCAATCAGCTGAGGTTCAAGGAATTGCTGCAACATGTCCAGATAAATAAACCCCGTAACTGTAGCTTCAGCAAAGAAAAAAGGACCATAAACCTTAGATTTTGTTAAACCCATCCAGACATTAACTTTAGGTGAGTCTCTTTCCCAATTTTGGACGAAATCATTCGGTCTTTCATCTGCCCAAATTCGACAGTTATGGCGATTTACTTTTCCACACGTATGGAAAGTGGCTTCATCACTAAAGAGAATGTTATCCATTAAATTATCACTCCAGATTTGTTCTACGAGATCAGCACACACAGCACTTCGTCGAGGGAAATCTTCCTCATGTAAATCATGTAAAACCTGCAAATGATAGCTTTTCTTCTGCAAATTAACTTTCAGAATTTTGTGCACAGATGACGTCGGGAGGCCGAGTCTGTGTGATGCAGCACGAACGGACGTACGTGGCTCCTCAGTGATAATTCCGCGTACTGCATTCACGGTAAGATCTGACATACACGGTCGTCCTGATCTTGCTTCATCATTTACAGATCCCGTTCGTTTAAATTTGTTCACCAATTTTCGTATTGTTTTGTCTATTGGCCCCGGCTTATGAAATCTCCTTCTAAACTTCTCTCTGATGTCATTGTATTTCTTTCCTTCGATTCGCCAAATTACTATTGCCACACGCTCTTCTGTATTCATTCTAAGGGCTTCTGAAAAGAAAAATAGAAAAAAATAATTATTTCACAAAAATAGATCCTGACTTTATGTACACCCATATATATATATATATATATATATATATATATATATATATATATATATATATATATATATATATATATTAGGGTCGCTCTTATCCATATGGTGAAATTTCAGAACAGAGCAATGTTACGTCTGACCCCGCCAAATGGTTCCTTTTTATGAAAAAGTATCCTATGTGAAATTTTAACAGAAGATGTTAATATTTAGAGATGGCTCAAAGCCGTCAAAATTTGTACACTCTAGCACCCCTCCAGACATAGGCCAAGTGTGTTGGCCGTTTAAGTTATTTGTCTAGGAAATTAAGTATATTTGTTTCATGACTCCTTTTATTGCATTATTATAAAGAAAGATCATTGTACAAAAATGTAATTACATAATTTCAAAACAGTGTAGAAGGGACACTTGGTTATAACAGAATCGCACATCACGACTTCATCAGCAGCGTTGATTTCTTCGCGTCAGGAAAGTTTGCCCGGCTCTGCTCGATAACTTGGAGGGCATATTGCAGCTACTCTTCATTTCGAAATCGCTCTGACCGCGTCGCGTCTTGTATCAGGACAACGCCTCACTCTGCATAGTCGTTGGTCGTTGTTAAAGAGCGGACGATTGCCTGGGCAGCCTTAAAGTCATTCCTGTCATTCCATGTACCAGGGTCTTCGTTCAGGAATGTATCTGGCATGCCTAGCGTTGCGAACAGTTCTCTGCTTTCCTTTGACACATAACTGGCGAGCGTTTTTTGTTCCACCGTCGCCAGATCCACGAACGGGATGAACAGCTGGGTTTTGCTGCGCGCCGGCTGCTGTCACCGGGTCTCGAACCCGGGGCCGATGGATTCGTAGTCAGCAACGCTAACCACTACACCACCGAGGCGCATACACATCTTAATTTTTACCAAAATGGAACCACCACCTGAGAAGGTCAGGGGTAGAACTTTCTAACCCTCTATAAATGTGACATTGCATGTAAAAAAGCTGATTATGAAGTTTCATGAGAAAATATTAATATTTAGAGGTCGCTCAACGCCATTAAAATTTTGATGACGCGTCGTTACTTGTTCTAAATTGAAATGCGCTTCCTTTCTATGCCTCACCCCAGTATCATTTTAGTCGCCTTAATGGTGGGATGTGTTTGCATTAGTGTGTGTTATTTTAGTCTTTTAGTCCTCCCTCACATCAAAAATCGCATATGACTAGTGTTGATGGACAAGAGAACCCTCCAAAGCGTGTGGTTGTTAACCTGGATACTGTGAAAGAAAAAAGCTTGGAAACTTTGTAACAAAAAACACAAAATCATTGTTCACGAAGCTCAACCTTCCAGATGAATTCTTGGAGAAAACTGCTGAGCAATGGGAAAAGGATACCCATTACCAGACTGCGAAAGAGACTGTAAAAACTCTAACTGTAACAAATGACTTCGCTGAACGTGGAGTTGCTCTCATCCAGGATTTTTCTGGATACCTAACCAAAGATGAAGAACAACTCCAGTTTCTTCTCCAGGTTGTTGAAGACCATCGCAAGCATTGGACATGGGGACAAAAGCATACCTTGAGTGGAAATAATGATTAATCATAATAATTGCGCTACTGTCTGATGTTAATGTATAAGGTTGTAACATATATTCTGCTCGATTTTTTAGTTCATTCAGAAAAAAATTAAATGACTTAAAAGGACAAATTTGCTCGAATTTTTAGTTTATTCAAACAAAATTAAATGACATAATGACAAATTAATCATCAATATAATTCGCTTCTTTTTCTATAACCTCCTCCCACCTGTAGAAAAGTTTTTTATGCCACGTTTGAAGAAATCCCTTGGTTTCGAGTAGTGTTGAAAAATAATCGAAACTTTACAAACAGGTTTTTAATCGATCTGTTTTTGAAAACCGGTTTTAACCGGTTATGACCGAAAAGTATAGTAATTTTTAAAAGCCACAATTGAAAGGTACTGACTTCAACTCTTAACAAGCATAGCTTATCGCCTATTTTTTGGTCAAAAGAATGCAAAAATGCAGCATCATATGTATGCATATGAATAAGAAAATGACAACTTTGACATATTTTATTTTAGCCAAAATAATACATTATTCAAACAATTTAGATTTGAAATCATTTTTTAAAATAAAACATCTATACTTAGAAAGAAATAAACTTCTTTTTGTAAAAAAATTATAAAGAATAAAAATAAAATTTATCTCTATTTTGGAAAAAACATTGAAATAAAATTTTTTAATAAAAAAAAAAATTTACCTAGAAAACAGAAAATTGACTCTTCGTGTAAGAAAAAATATATAAATTAATTTAGATTTTATCTCTATTTTGGAAATGACATCTTAAGAAACAAAGGGCATTAAGGGTCTTATACTGCGAATAGGGCTTTAGTCGACTGACTCTACACTACAGCCTACATGATGAGACAAACTGAAGATCGAGTTGCCAGATAGACAAAAATTATACTGAAGAGCAGTTGCCAGTTTGTCACAATTTAACTTAATAGGTAATGTATTCGAAGTTATTTTTTGTGCGCTGTAGCGCGTAGCTGCACGTTCGCGCAAGTTTGAGCCAAATAAAAATCAATCGATAAAACCGGTTTTTTTCTTTCGGTTTTCGATTTTTAGGGGAATTTTACAAACCGGTTTTCTACACTAGTTTCGAGTTAAAAAAAAGCGATCACTTCATTTTTGATAGCTTCCCTGGATTGCAATTTTTGTCCATTTAGGTGGTGTTGCAGACTTCTGAATAAATGGTAGTCTGAAGGTGCGATGTCCGGAGAATAAGGTGGATGAGGCATTTTTTCCCAACCAAATGCCTCCAATTGGGCAGTGGTGATTCGAGCAGTGTGAGGGCGCGCGTTATCCTGGTGGAAGAGAACACCTCTGCAATTAATTAATGCGGGACGTTTTTCTTGTAATGCCATCTTCAGTCGTTGGAGTTGTTGGCAGTAGACTTCAGCTGTGATTGTTTGGTTATCTGGCAGAAGCTCAAATGAATAATTCCCTGCATATCCCACCAAACGCATAGCAAAATTTTCTTTGTATGTGGTCCATTCCTTGGTTGAGGTTCAGGCTTTGTTTCACGGCTAAGCCACTGATGTTTGACGCTTAATATTTTATAGAGGGCCCATTTTTCATCCCCAGTGACGATCCGATTCAAAACCGGTGCCTGCAGTTGCCGAGAATGCAGTGATGTGCAAATATCGATTCGATGATAAAGATTCGCTTGTGACAAATCATGCGGAACCCATTTTCCAACCTTCACTACTTTTCCTAACAGCTTCAAATGACGATGAGTGGTCATATGGCTAACGCCGAGTTGTAGGCCAAGTTCTCTTACAGTTACCGTTGGGTTTTCCTCCACTGTTGCTTTTCAACAACTCCTTCATCTAACTCATTTGGTCGTCCTGTTCGTTGATAAGTAATCTTTCGGACTGAAGTCTCCATTTCTGAACTTCTCAAACCATCTCCTACACATCCATTCGCTCACAACATCATTTCCATAAACTCTTTGAATCTTTCTTGCGGATTCACTAGCGTTAGATCCTTTATGAACTCATACAGCATCACATGTCGAATATGCTCTTTCGTGGGCTCCATGTTTTTTAAATTACTGTAATATCGTAGGGGTGGCGTTGTAACTATGAAAAAACACCAGAGAATATATTCATTAGCCTAAGTTATTCTGTATCTGATAAGACATGTGCGAACCTGTCGCCGCGTGTATTTTGTTACAACCTGATACTTCATCTTAATATTATGATAATGTCTTGTGCACTTTCTGCTAATGTAGGAACATAATAAATTGTTTAAAATACATTTGGAAATTGTTTATATTCACACTTTCTGAAATCTCGTTATCCAATACTTCGAAGCCATTGAGCGACCTCTAAATATTAAAATATCTCAATAAAACTTTGTACACAGTGTTTTTTACATCATATGGCATACTTTGATGGGGTGAGAACACGGAAACTTAAAAAGTTGAAAAATAAGTGACACCCTAATATATACGGTATATTATATATATATATATATATTAGGGTGTCACTTATTTTATATATATATATATATATAATATTATATATATATCGGGTCTGTATCGAAGGATTGACATTTCAAAGGAGTGACATAAATACCATAACGAAGGAGTGACATAACGAAGGAGTGACAAATCGGAGATAAAATTCAAAGGAGTATAATTATTAAAATTTTATTTTAAAAAAAACTAAATTTGTTAGAATTGTTAAAATTAAGATTTTATTTCAAAAACTAGAAACCTAACCTAACCTAACAGTTGCAAGCCTCTCTTCCCTCTGGATTTGTTCTTTTCTTCTTCTTTGTTGGTATTTTCGTGTCACTCCTTTGAATTTTATCTCCGATTTGTCACTCCTTTGTTATGTCACTCCTTCGTTATGTCACTCCTTTGAATAGGACCGATATATATATAGTGCTTATATATATAAATATATATAAAGTGCTTTGAACGTATAATTAGAAGCGAAACTACCTACTACCTACAAGAAAAGAACTTATACAACCCAAATCAACATGGTTTCAGGGCTGGAAGATCATGCCTATCACAGCTATTAGACCACCAGGAGAAAATGTTGGAAACACTGTGTCGAGGACAAAACATAGATGTAATCTGTACTGACTTTGCTAAAGCCTTCGATAAATGTGACCATGGAATAATAGCACGCAAACTTAAGAATACAGGAATTACTGGAAAGCTGGGAAGATGGATATTTAATTTCTTACCGCAAAGAACGCAAAGAGTGGCGGTAAATGGAGTCAAATCGGAAGTCTCGGAAGTAGAGAGCTCTGTCCCACAAGGGACAGTACTAGCTCCCTTGCTGTTCATAATAATGACTGCAGATATTGATGCAGATATCAATGACAGATTGTATCATGTTTCGCGGATGACACAAAGATATGCGAGGAAATATTGAACGAAGGTGACATAGAAAGATTACAAAACGACATTGAAACACTATTCCAGTGGGCAGAAGACAACAATATGAAGTTCAACGAAGAAAAATTCCAACTTCTAAGATAGAGTAATAACAAAGAGCTACATAAAAAAGGGTACAAAATTCTGCAAGCCAAACAGATAACACCAAATCCACAAGTCAGCGATCTTGGAGTAATAATGTCGTTGGATGCAGAATTCAGAGAGCACTATAACATCAAAATTACAACGGCTAGAAAAATAATGGGAATCATCTGGAGGAGCTTCCGCAGCAGAAAAGCAAACATCATGCTCAAATTATGGAAGAGTCTAGTCCTACCAATAATTGAGTATTGTTCAGTACTCACAAACCCATACAGAAAACGAGACATTGCAAACATTGAAGCTATACGAAGGACTTTTACACTTAAGAAAGAGGAAACGGAAGGTGAAGACTACTGGTTTCGACTACAATCACTGAAACTACTCTCTCAAAAGAAGGCACGAGCGGTACACAATAATATACATATGGAAAATACTTGAGGGCTCTGTCCCTAACCTTAGAAATGAAATGGAAACAAACTGGAATGAGAGAAGAAGCAGATTTTGTACGTCCCAGCTGCGGTGGGAGAAGGGGCCATGAAACTGAGGATGGAAAATACCCTCAGAATAAGATGCCCAAAGCTTGGCTGGCTACGAGGGCAGGAGGAGATCAGACAGCAATTCCCTCCTTCACCAAATTTCGCAAATGAGGCGGGATGCTGCAGAGGGGTCAACCGTAGGTCGATCCTGAACCGTCGTTCGAACTCACCTAAAGTATGCACCTAAAGTAAGTGTATATATATATATATATATATATATATATATATATATATATATACTGTATATATACGGAGATGAAAGAACTTACCAGTTTCCCAAGTTTGGTATCATTATAGTTTTCAACGAAGATACAATGAAAAAATGCTTAGTTTTTATGAAACAAACTTTTTCTATTGTTACCAGAATATGTATATACTATACGGTATATACAGGGTGTCCCAGAATTAACTATCTATTTCAATGAAATCGGACAAATTTTTTAAAAACACACTTTTATTTATGTTTATCATGTTTAATATGTGTTAAAAATGTATAAATTTCTAAATTTTTTTCATAATTTTATTTTCATAATTTTTTCATTATCTAGTCCAATGAAAGACCATCTGAAGTCATAGAATGGCAAAGAGACTCTCCAAAAGTTAACGTGTGGCTTGGAATGACCAAATCCAAAATTTATGGCCCATTCTTCTTCGCGGGAAGCAACTGTAACAGGTACCATCTACCTTGATATGCTTCAGCAGTTTCTTGAACCACAGCTTCTTGATGATGGCATTCTTGATAATGTTGTGTTTCAACAAGATGGAGCACCATGTCATTATGCTCTAATTGTTCGAGAATACCTCAACAGACGCCTTCCGAATCGGTGGATTGGACGTGGAGGACCTCGACCTTGGCCTCCGCGTTCTCCGGATTTGACACCCCTGGATTTCTTTGCATGGGGTTTCATAAAAACAAAGGTTTATCGCCAAAAGATCAATGCTTCTTGTTGAAACAACATTATCAAGAATACCATCATCAAGAAACTGTGGTTCGAGAAACTGCTGAAGCATATCAAGGTAGACGGTACCTGTTACAGTTGCTTCGGCAAAGAAGAATGGGCCATAAATTTTGGATTTGGTCATTCCAAGCCACACGTTAACTTTTGGAGAGTCTCTTTGCCATTCTATGACTTCAGACGGTCTTTCATTGGACCGGATAATGAAAAAATTATGAAAATAAAATTATGAAAGAAATTTAGAAATTTATACATTTTTAACACATATTAAACATGATAAACATAAATAAAAGTGTGTTTTTAAAAAATTTGTCCGATTTCATTGAAATAGATAGTTAATTCTGGGACACCCTGTATATGTATATTTTAATAATAATTACCATATTACCAAAAAAACTATATTTTAGTTACTTCTACTAAATGTTAGTAACAACACAAGTCTGCATTTCAAACCAAAGTACGAGATGTTTTATTTCTATTACGTGATCTTATACAATTTTGCCATGCTAATTTCAAATTTCAGAGCATTTTTATGTATCACGTCAGTGTTTTTCACAAAATATAAGTCAGATATGTTCATAGTATGTATTAAACAACTAAATTCCAAGAGTACAGAATTATAAGAAATACAAAGACAATACATTTCAAAGTAAATTCATCTTTGATACTTAATTGATACATAATAGATCAATCATGATTGATCAGTAGGAGAAAATCGTCGTGTTTTTGCTCGCTTCTTGTGCTGCATTTCTTCCGAGCCTTCCCGTTTCAGAGACCAGCAGTAGTTTGCCATCATGTTGACATCCCACCTTCCTTGGTATCTTTTTCCATAGTCTTGATATCCTGGTTCCTCACTCACACTATCCAAGTTTTGAAGAAAATAGTCCAATGCGAGTGAAGGACGTGAACCTTTAGACTCCTGTTGCATCCTAGTTTTTCAAATTTATATATAATGAATATATATACACACCTCGTTAACCTCGTTTAAGTTCCGTGTTTGGTCTCTTCACACGAAGGTCAAGCTGGTGGCCCCGCCTCTAAACCTGGCTTGTTGGAGGAGCGAGTTGCTCTCTTGCGCTCTCCACCGCACTAGCCAAGTACACCCGGCTCATCTTGTACCGTCCTGAGCCAGGGATCTAGTCTTCTCTTGAAGACTTCAACTTTGACCCCTGTAACGTTTCTGAGGTCCTTTGGAAGCTGGTTAAAAAGTCTTGGTCCCCCTGACTACCAAGCTACTTTCCTCTATTGTTGAGGAGGTCCCTTGTCGGGCCTTTAATTTGGAAACATTACACATTCTGCCTTTCCTATTTTCCAGCGTTGTTTGGATGGTAATTGAGTTTAGTTTGAGGTTTGGTACCAGTTTTTCGATCATTTTCCATATGTAGATTATTGTACCTCTCTCTTCTTCTTTCCAGGGAGTACAGATTTAGTTTACGTAGTCGTTCACAGTAGTTGAGTTCTTTGCAGCCATCAATCTCTGCTGTGAAATGTCTCTGCGTTTCTTCCAGTTTATTAATTTCTTCATTTTTATATGGGCACGTCAAAACTAAGCAGTATTTAAGTTTTGGTATGCTCATTGTTCTCAGCAGGGGAATCATTACTGTCTTGTCCCTCCTTTTGAACATTCTTACAGTAGAACCTGTCCCGCGACTCTTTTTGCTTTGTTTATCGCTATCTGATTTTGTGTCTCGAATTTGGCATCATCGGTCATTATTACCCCCAAGTCGATCGCTTTCGCTTCTCTGAATTTCTTGTCTATCTTGAGCATAATATGTAGTCTGTTTAAGTTCCTCATTTCTACCATATCTCAAGAGCTGAAATTTCTCGGTGTTAAATGTCATATTGTTGTCTTCTGACCATTTGTATATCTTGTTCGTGTCCCTCTGCAAGGCCTCCACCTCATTTGCATCGCTGATTTTTCTGCTCATGTTTGTATCGTCCGCAAAGGCTGTTACTGTACGTTGCTGTTTACTCCACTGTCTATGTCTGTTAGCATGTTAGCATGATAATGGACAGGAGTGGGCGCAGAACTGTCGCTTGTGGTACTGAGCTGCGTACTTCTGATTCTGATGATGTATACCTTAATTTTGACGACCTGTAGACGTTCTCTGAGGAAGTTGTAGATCCATTTTCCCACTTTGCCTGTTATTCCCATATATTTCATTTTATGTGCTATTATACCCTGATCACATTTGTCGAAAGCTTTAGCAAAATCCGTGTATACTGTATGACATCGTAGTTTTCATTGCCTTCAAGTGCATCTAGGATATTGTTATAGTGCTCTATAAGTTGTGATAGGCATGATCTTCCTGATCGGAATCCGTGGTGATTTTCGTTGAATCTTTCCAGTGTCTCCAAGAAGTCCTAGATTTTCTCTCTGACTATTCTTTCAAATATTTTGGTGAGGTGGGACGTCAATGACACTGGTCTATAGTTCTTTGCTTGAGATCTATCCCCTCCTTTATATATAGGGATAATGTTCGTTCTTTTCAAGATGCTCGGTATTTCCCCAGTGTCTAGGGATCTTCTCCATATCCAGTATAAGGGTGTAGCTATTTCATTTTTACAGTTTTTAATCAATAGTGCGTTCCATTTGTCCGGACCTGCAGTTGAATGTGATTTTTTTGTCCTGTAGCTCTCGATACATCTTCTGGGACAAAATCAAAGTCTGTTATACATTCTCTTTGCAACAGACGCGTTTTATCGCGTGTCCAGTTTACCAATTGAATAAGTGGTTTTCGTTGAAGTGTCTTTAAAAAAAATAGTTTGGTGCATTAACTAAATTACTTCGTGTTACTAATCATTCATTAACGAATATATTTAATTTATTGACTATTCATTACTATATTATTTGATTAAACCAAGGCTAGTGCACGTGGCTTGCCTTGTTTGTTTCCCGAATCTATTACTAAACGAGGTTTCATAAGGTTGAAATTCCCTTGTTTGTTTTTCGAATCTATTACCAAACGAGGTTTCATAAGGTTGAAATTCCCTTGTTTCCCTTTTTTTGCTTCTCAAATCTATCAGAAAACGAGGTTTCACAAGGTTCATTTTCTCTTCCTTCGGGGGATCAAGTAGAGTGTGGTCACCCACCGTGGGAAAAAGGAAAAACGGAAAGAAAAAAAGTCTGTCGAATAGCGGACAGATAAGTTTTATTAATACTTTTTCTTTTACAGATCTTTCGTCGGTAGCTTAATTAAGTATATATTCATTTAGTGTAAATTTGTGTTACAAGAACCTGTTTCTGCGTTTCAAGAACATTTTTGCGCAGGTGACGGCACAATAAGCACGCGGTAGACCTACGTTGTAATTTATTAATTTCTAAACGCTCGTTTTTTGTTTTTTAATTAATTAAGAGCATGGCACCCCCGTCAAGTACTTGCAGTCGCTGTGAAGGAAAATTTGCCGCTTACGCGTTTACAATGGCTAATAATAATGAACAGTTAGTTTGCAGGTGGTGCTCAAGCATGGAAGTCCTGAGGAACGAGTTAGAACGTGAGAGGGAGGCCAGAGTGAGGCTTGAAAAAAGCGTGATGCTCCTGACGGCAAAATTAGAATCCCTTGAGACTCCAGTTACGACCCCTCCTGCCTTAGTTTCGACTAATAATATAAATAGTACTAATAGCCCTCTCTCTTGCCCCATTGAGAAAACCTAAGACTTGTCTACCTGTAATAACAAACAATAAGTTTTCTGTTTTAGATTTCGAAGATGCTGATGAACCGGAAATACGACTCGTTGGCGATTCCATTGTTCGAGGGCAGCTCGAGGAATTCTGTGGGAGAAACCCTCGTCGTAGGCGCCGTTACTGCTACCCTGGTGCAAGGGTGGAGGATATAACTAATAGTTGATCACTTTACAGACGGAACCTCTGAGGACACAACGTATGTTATTCATGTCGGTACTAATAACGTTTTAAATTCTAGATCGGAAGAGCTGCTGGCTAGGTACAGGGACTTACTAGAGCGACTAAAGGGAAAAACTAATAAGATTGTTTTAACAGGTATACTTCCTCGAATTATCCAACGTAGCGATTTCTACAGCAAGGCGACCTATATCAACAATAACCTAGAGTCTCTGCCAACAGGAAGGAGTGCATTTTGCGAATTTTTGGAACAGTTTCTACGGCAGGAGGGACTTGTTCTTCAGAGATGGACTCCATCTTAATGACGTTGGAGTTGCGCGTTTAGGAAGACTATTTCATAATACTGTCTCTTCTTTTAAGGCTGCCGTAACTCGAACGGTCCCAGCATAATTTCCACAAATTTCCCCTGCGCTCGTGAAGGTGTCGCAATTACAAACAATTTGAAGGTTCTATCCTTAAATGCTCGTAGCCTACAAATTAAAAAAAACTAATTTTTTTCTTTAATTGCTTGTAAAGACTATGATTTAATTGCGATAAATGAATCGTGGCTTAACACTGAAACACGTGACTTTGTAGGGGAGTATCACATTAGAGGTTATAGACTTTTTGTTAAAAACAGAATAGGTAGGCGAGGAGGCGGTGTTATGTTGTATATCAAAGATAATATTGCGGACGTTATAGAAGCGAAGCACACAATTCCAGAACCGATAGATTCGACTATAGGAGAACTTAAAATGAACGATTTCAAACTTGTTGTTGCGGTTATATATAGGCCCCCTAATAAAACAGCTGATACGGACGAAGCGTTATATCGTGAACTAAAGAGAATAATAGGTAGTGAGCAGGCCTTAGTTATGGGTGACTTTAATTGCGCCAACGTGAATTACGATACAATGCAGGGAGACGCGGAAGGTAATGTTTAGTTAATTTTCTCGAGGCTAGCTTTCTTATTCCAAAGGTTGGGGAACCTACGAGGTTGGACAGTATTTTAGATTTAGTAATAACTACGGACGATAGGCTAATCACTGATCTTCAAGTAATAGAACCGTTAAGCAATAGCGATCACAATATGATACAGTTTGTCCTCTCAGTAAGTCACTCGAAACCAGCTAACTCTACTAAAATTCCTAACTTCTAGCAAGCAGACTTTTGTAAATTTCGAAATAAATTGTCACACGTCAATTGGGAAAACGTAATGAGGATCTCCAATGCAAAACTAATGTGGGAATCGTTTTAAATAGTATTTAGGACTATAAATGAAGAATGTGTACCGTACAAAATTAAGCGTGCGAAAGTAAACAACAAGCCCTTGTGGTTTACTTCTAGAGTAGGAGACATTATAAAGAGTAGAGATAGGGCTTATAGGCTACATAAGTGCGATAAAGACAAGTTGTGGTTACGAAACAACTACATATCTGTAAGACGTGAAGCGAAAAGCGTAATAAAAAAGTTCAAGCGCGAATTTGAAATCTCTATAGCTCGTGACGGTAAAGAAAACCCCAAGCGATTCTTTCGATACGTCAACAATAGAAATCCAGTAAAAAGTGTCTTGGGGCCGTTAAAAAATGTTAACGGAGAGCTAGTTTCTGAAAACAAGGAAATGGCTACCTTGTAAGGGTCTATTATAGACCTTACATAGATACTTAACTAAATTCCAAGGTCACCAGCCCCCAAATATTGGATTGGCATCCGGCACGAAGGCGCAAAAATAATTTTTTTAGTAAAGTCCAAACAAAAAAAAGGATTATAAAATTGTCAATGTGAATTTTGTATTTTATTAACAAAACAATTGAATAGGCTATGTGCAACAATTATTGATAAATGCAAAAATGATTTTTTTTTACCTGTAACAACTAGGGTTGAGCAAATTCAGCTTGTGAATATATATATATAAATGAGAAGTTAAATCATGGTACCAGTTAGCTAATACAGTGTATAACATAATCTAACTAATAGCCACAATGACACCCTCATCTGCAAAGAGACGTACAAGAATACTGTAAGTGAGGATATTAAAAAAAATTAAAAAAAATGATAAATAATAAAAATGATAAAAATTGATAATTGAAATATATATACTATATAGGCCTAGTAACTCGTGGATGATAAAAACTTAATCCTCATTATGGAATTGTGCTAAGTTTAACAGGGAAACTATCTAAGAAAGTATGTAGGCCACAAATGATTAGTAGGCCTTCTGCTAAAAAAATAACATGAAAACATAATAGGCCTATAAAGTAAAGTATACTAAGAAAATTAATGAGCAGGCCTAGGCCTCTTCAATATAGTAGGCTGAGGTTAGTTATCTAAAACAAAGGCTACGGTAGGCCTCAGCTAGGCTAGAGTAAATTACAGATTGACTTTCCATCAATAGGCCTAGCTTCTACAGTACTAATCAAAAACAGTACAAAGCTTGCTAATGTCTTATTATTTATTACTATTTATTATTTAGAATATAGCATAAGTACCTTAAGGCAGCACTAGGAAATTCTATATGCTAGGCTAGACCAGTGTAGCCTAGGGTGAAGAAATTCAGTACAATTTCAATGCTAAGCTAATCAGTTGTGTGGTTTGATTGTTGCCGTATTGCAAAAATTGAAACCACAGTATTCGGTATTGCATACAGATATGCAATAGTAAAAAAATAAATATTATGAGGACATTTGAAATACAAGAAACATACCGTGGAGAAAATTTGCTTGTTCGAGTGATTTGTTTGTATATAATGGGCGGAAAAACTTGGCGTCTCTTATTGTTGCCAATACGTTTTTCGCTCAAACGATTTTACTAACAAACAAAAAGAATCCTTAAAAGTAAACTTAAATCTATTCATATTATGTATTAGATTAATTTTTATTTAGATTTTTGCTTTGGAATTAGATTACTTTCATATAAATTTTTATTGATTAGATGAGGCACTTTAATTTTTATTTAGAAAAGGCACTTAAAATACCTAATTATTTTTTTATTTAAATTTTTAATTACTACCGTAGCTAATTATCACTAGATATTTCAGAATTAATTCACTTGAAGAAGAACACTTAATTTTTATTTAAATTTCTATTCATTGGATGCTTAAGAATTAAGATTAATCACTGGACATGTTTAACTGGACATTTAATTTGTATTTATTTATTTATTTAGATTTAAAATATTTCATTCGTGCCAATTTGTGCCAATTTTCATTAATAAAAGATAATCCTGTGGTGCAAGGCACTACAGGTACTGCCCCCCGAAAGCATGGTTGGTGGGGTTAAAAAAAAATCACTTAAATATCGAAGCGCACCGCCTTACGAACCACTCTTCCAGAACGAGTCATTGTTTGTTGGATTGGTTGATTTTGGACTGCAATGTCCTGCGGCACTGGTTCTGAAGGCTTGGATGGTGCTACAGGTGCAGTAGGGGCATCAGGGGGAGGGGATTCTTGGTGCCTGTGGAATGGGACCACTGGTTGGTCCAAAGACAGTCGGTTGCGATAATGAAGGAGAATTGGAAGAGGGATGGTAGATTGTTGTACCCTTGGATCAGGTGACGGTACATAGGATTTAGGAAGGGTAGGTTGCTGTAGCTGTGTATAAGATGGAGGTACAGAGGAAAGGGGAGGAATAGGATCTTTTGTAGGAGAAAAATCAAGGTATGTTGGTTTCAAGCGGTCCACAGAAACGGTTTCACGCTTGCCTGCCTTGTCAATGATGAAAGTTTTAGGTTTACGGTCTAGCACAAGGAAGGGACCATCATAGGAACAGAGAAGAGGGTAGCGGTGAGCATCATGTCTCAAGAAAACATGTGTGCAAGTTTGTAAATCAGGGGAAACAAATGTAGTTTGTAAAGTGGAAGTTCTAGGTGCTGTGGGACGAATTTGCTTCATAACAGAGCGCAATGTCTTGACATAAGAAGTAGGATCACATGTGGGGTTAGTGGGTGTAGGTATGAAAAATTCTCCGGGTAACCGGAGTGTGGTACCGTAAACTAATTCTGCTGCAAAGCATGCAAGATCAGTCTTCAGAGGGGTACGAATTCCGAGGAGGATTAGGGGTAGCCGGTCCACCCATGTGATAGACGGATCAGTGGCTCGCAAGGAACTTTTAAGTTGACGATGGAAGCGTTCTACCACTCCATTTGATTGCGGGTGATAGCTAGTTGTTCTGATGCGTTCAGTCCCAAGAAGGAGCATGAGTTCCTTCCATAAGGCCGATTCAAACTGAGCACCTCTGTCTGTGCAAATGGTAGCAGGTATTCCAAAACGGGAAACCCAACACGAAACAAAGGCATGGGCTACTGCAGAAGTCGTACAAGAAGTCAAAGGAACAGCTTCTGGCCATCTTGTAAACCTATCAATGACAGTGAGAAGATAGATATAACCTTGAGAAGAGTAGAGGGGGCCGACGATGTCTCGCTGTATGGCCTCAAAACGAGCCTTCGGCAAAGGAAAGGTACCGAATTCTGACTTTGTATGTCGGTGAACTTTGGCACGCTGACATTGAAGGCAAGATCGAGTCCAATTGCGGATATCTTTGTTCATACTTGGCCAGACAAATCTAACCGCAATTAATTTTTGGGTACTTTAATTCCCGGGTGAGAAAGGGAATGAAGTTTAGCAAAAACAGCTCTTCGCAGTCCTTGCGGGACCAACGGTCGAATATACTCAGTCGAGACGTCACACAAAATTTGCAAGTCTGACCTGGGTTCAACTGGTAAAGAGCGGAATTGCAACGAAGTAGGTGAATTGATAAGGACTTGGAGTTCTGCATCTGTGGACTGAGCCTCAGCCATCTCTGAAAGGTTGATGTGTGAGAGTCCAGGATCAGAAATTGATGAGATGCGAGATAGAACATCCGGCACAACATTCAAAGAACCTGAAATGTGCCGAATGTCTGAAGTAAATTGGAGGATAAAATCAAGGTGTCTTCTCTCAATAGGAGCATGAGAGTCTGATTGAGAATGGAGAGCAAATATTAACGGACGATGATCCGTAAAAATGCTGAAGTCACGTCCTTCCAGGAATGGCCTGAAATGACGGATGGAGAGGTATACCGCCGGCAACTCTCGACCGAAAGTGCTGTACCTCATTTGTGAAGGTGAGAGCTTGCGTGAAAAGAATGCGAGAGGTTTCCAAACGCCTGAAACAAGCTGCTGGAGCACTCCTGACACTGCAACGTCAGAGGCATCAGTGGCTAAGTTCAGAGGAGCGTCTGGTTGAGGATGAACAAGGCATGTAGCTTTTGCTATAGCCTCTTTTGCTTGTGAAAAAGCATTGGTAGCTTCGGGGTTCCACAAAACTGCAGTGGATCTGCCCCTTTTTGATTAGCGAAGAAGAGAGGTTATGGGTGCAAGAATGTTTGCACACTGAGGAATGAAGCGATGGTAGAAATTTACCATCCCTAGGAAGCGACGAAGTTGCTTTTGGGTTTGCGATTGTGGGAAAAACCTTATCACAGATACTTTATCTTCGAGAGGAGAGATGCCCTTCGAAGTAACTTTGTGTCCTAAGAAGGTGAGCTCATTTACAGCAAAGACACATTTTTCAGGGTTTAGCAGTACACCATATTCTGCCAACCGAGAAAAAAACTAAGCGTAAATGTTGAATATGTTCTGAGGGAGAAGAACTTGCGATGAGAATGTCATCGACATATGTGAATGTAAAGGAGAGACCTCTCAACACTTCATCAATGAAGCGTTGAAAAGTTTGAGCCGCATTACGCAGTCCATATGGCATTTTTGTCATTTTGAACAACCCAAAAGGGGTTGTTATAGCAGTTTCATATGTGTTCAGGGTTCAGGGAATTTGATGAAAAGCTCGCACCAAGTCAAGGCGTGAAAATACTGTGGTGCCGTAGAGAGCAGAAGTAAAATCGTGTAAGTGAGGAAGGGGATAGCGATCTGGAATCGTGTTGTCATTCAAAGCACGATAATCTCCGCATTGACGCCAGTCTCCGGGTGTAGGTTTTGGGACCATGTGTAAAGCAGAGGCATACGGGCTGCTTGAAGGCCGCATAATACCGAGTTCAAGCATGTGTTCAAACTCTCGTCTCACAATTGCAAGACGATCTGGAGCTAAGCGACGTGGGCGGGTGAAAACAGGCGAGCCTACCGTATCAATACGGTGGACAACAGTGTGTTTAATGGGGGTATCCTTAGAACAGGGTTGAGTAAGGGAAGGAAATTCATTTAGAAACTGCTCTATAGCAGGTGAGCACTGTGGCAGAGAACTTGCCAATAATGATGAGGGGTGTAAGGTAGGAGAACCAATTGCTGAAAGACGTGTGGCATTATCAATTAATTGTGCTCTACGAACATCGACTAATAAATCATTTGCAGAAAGGAAATCAGAGCCTAACATTGGGGTATATACATCCGCGACAAGAAATATACAGCGAAAAACACGCCTAAGTCCAAGAGAAACTGAAATAGAACGACGTCCATAAGTGTGAATAGATGAAGAATTAGCTGCACGTAAAATGAAAGGAGAAGGTCCGTTTGCACGGTCTGCGGCTGTTGCAGGAATAACACTGTATTGAGCTCCAGTGTCAATAAGAAATGAATAGCCTGAGAGTGGATCATGCAAGGTGAACGTTGGACCAGATGGTGCAGCAATTTGTGAATCATTAGTTTTTGTAGAGGAAGGTTAGTATTGCTGTAGGAAGGAGTTTGTGTTGTATTTGGAGAATTTGTTGAGGGTATTAAATTAGCTGTGGTTGAATAAGTAGGTTGCGATTCTTTAACTTTACTTGCATAAGTAGGTGTTGGTTTAACAGTGTTAAATGAGGTAGTTGAGTGCGTAGTAATATGTTGAACATTATTTGTAGTAAAGGTTGGGTTGGTTGAGGTAGAGTAATACTTAGTTAAAATTGAGGTAGGATTAGATGAGGTAGTGGTAGGGTTAGTTGAAGTAAGGATAGGTTGAGAAGCTTGAGAGGCTGTAGTGTCGGACGCCTGTGACACTAGCCTGGTTAGTTTAAAAGAGGGTTAGGAGTCCATGGACAAGGTACGATACAGCGCGTTGCACGTTCTCTAAACCTTTCATGATACCAGCAAGGAGGGATATGAACAGTAGACTGAGGTCAGGAAGTAGGTTGAGAACGAGGCTGAGAGTGGGGATTGAGGATTGAGGAGAAGGAGGTAAGGCTAATAGATTTGGATTAGGAGCAACCAACTGACCTGTTTGCGGCGGCTGTGTTTGTAGTAGAATGAGGCGTTGTCCAGCTTCGGGTTGGGGGGGCTCTATTTGGACCAGAGGGTGGTCCTCGTCTTGAAGAGCTTCTCTCTTGTTCCTTGTTGCTGGCTAGCTCTGTTTGGAGAGCTTTAAATTCTTCTTTTATTGTTTGTAAAAATTTTTCGGATAGCTTAATACTTTGCGCGGCCAGACTCTGAGTGTCGTCCTGCGTAGGAACTTGGTTCGTGGGTCCGTAATTCCTTTTATCGCGAAATAATCCCGCAGTTGATTCACAAAGACTCCAGGCTCTTCAGCGATGAATTGTGGAGTGATAGGCTGATACATTGTTAGAGGGTCTGTTATAGGTGGTGGATTTGGAGTGCCACCGTTGGATAATCCTGGGTTGGTGTTGTTGGTCATTGTGGCTATTATATTGTTAAAAGGTACCAAAAAAAAATTAAAATGTGTCAAAAACTTGACAACGTTTCAACAAATATTGTTGAATGCGAATAATGGCTTCAGGTAAGCTTGGTTGAGTATGAGACTCAACTGGAGTTGCGATGAGTGCTGGTAACAAAAACTTGACGAGACTTGATCGAGCAAAATAAATAGGGCCTAGTTAAATCTATGATGATGTAGCCCGATATTAGCAAAACAAATAATCTGCGTATAGGCTGTTTGCAGAATATAGGTAAATTTGGAAAAAAAAACCTCTTGAAAGAAAATGCAGTTCAGATGGCTTAAAAAAATTTTTTTTTTTTTTTTTCTGTAACGTAAAGCTGGAGAATTTCTGCTAAATTCTAAAAAAATGAGCAAAGAGTAGCTAGACTTGGCAATAAAAAGAAAATTTGGGCTAAAATTGGTAAAAACAAAAAAAATGTTTTGCAAATATTTTCACCAAAATGGTAAGAAAATCTTCGGAAATAGTAAAATGTTAAAGAATTCTTGAAGATGAATTATGAAAATTAAAAATTCTTGAAGACGAATGATGAAAATTAATCTTGCGGAATTTTTTTTTTTTTTAATGCAGATTTTATAAAAAGGCAAAATAAAAGGAATATACTGTATTTTGCAACAGAGAATACACTTCCAGTACAGATGAGTGCTTAGTACTGGTGAACTTAACAAAATTATGGATGCAGACTGAAGATGTCGACAAAAAAATTGAAAAACAATTTTTGAAATTTTTTTGCGGAAATTACGGTGTTTTTGGTTACTCCAGGGTCACCATTTGTAAGGGTCTATTATAGACCTTACATAGATACTTAACTAAATGCCAAGGTCACCAGCGCCCAAATACTGGATTGGCATCCGGCACTAAGGCGCAAAAATAATTTTTTTAATAAAGTCCAAACAAAAAAAAGGATTATAAAATTGTGAATGTGAATTTTGTATTTTATTAACAAAACAATTGAATAGGCTATGTGCAACAATTATTGATAAATGTAAAAAGGATTTTTTTTACCTGTAACAACTAGGGTTGAGCAAATTCAGCTTGTGAATATATATATAAATGAGAAGTTAAATCATGGTACCAGTTAGCTAATACAGTATATAACATAATCTGTAACTAATAGCCACAATGACACCCTCGTCTGCAAAGAGACATACAAGAATACTGAAAGTGAGGATATTAAAAAAAAAGATAAAAAAATGATAAATAATAAAAATGATAAAAATTGATAATTAAAATATTTATACTATATAGGCCCATGGGCGCCCGCAGGATTTTTTCCAAGGGGGGGCAAAATTTAATGTATTAATAGGTAGGGACCGGAGCAAGCAAAAAACTTTTGACCCCTTAGGAACCAGCAGGTTAATTCTAAGCAAGTTTAGTGTTGCATTTTCTGTAATGGACAATGCAAATATATATTGTATATACATACAATGCACATTGCACATGATAACAATCATTTATTTTATTTATAACAGAAACATGATAGAATGAAGAAAAAAGCACACTGAAGTAAATGTTGTACCTAATTTGAAAACGGTGTTTCGAGCATCACCTACACTACTCATTTGAATAGGAATTGTAGTCGTCTGCGGTCACTACCAAAATTATGAACAACCTTTTCCATAAAATCAGTTTTGTTGGAGTTGATTTTCTCCCGGTGTACACTGAGCATACATAACCCAGAGAGTCGCTCATCAGACATAGTAGACCTCAGCCATGTTTTAACTCGCCGAAGTGTACTGGAGGATCTTTCGACTGTGCATGTGTAAGGATCAAAAACAATGGCTGCCACGCACTGCATGCAGCCAGGTGCTTGAGTTGGCGCTGCCAACTTGGCGGGATAATTTTAAGGGGGGACTTCTGAACAAATAAAAAGGTAGCAACCTTTTATTATGCACACAAATAAAAAATTTCACCCTTTAGGAGGCAGTTGGATACTTTTCAGCAAGTTTAGGATATAAATATTTTCTTAGAAAATATTTAATATATTTTCTTGGCATTTCCAGGGGGAGGCAAGCGCCCCCCCTTGCCCCTACCTGCGGGCGCCCATGTATAATAGGCCTAGTAACTCGTGGATGATAAAAACTTAATCCTCATTATGGAATTGTGCTAAGTTTAACAGGGAAACTATCTAAGAAAGTATGTAGGCCACAAATGATTAGTAGGCCTTCTGCTAAAAAAATAACATGAAAACATAATAGGCCTATAAAGTAAAGTATACTAAGAAAATTAATGAGCAGGCCTAGGCCTCTTCAATATAGTAGGCTGAGGTTAGTTATCTAAAACAAAGGCTACGGTAGGCCTCAGCTAGGCTAGAGTAAATTACAGATTGACTTTCCATCAGTGGGCCTAGCTTATAGCTACAGTACTAATCAAAAACAGTACAAAGCTTGCTAATGTCTTATTACACTGGTATGCATATGAAATTTTTTTGTCTGCTGTGAGGGTTTTTTCAACTCATATTATATAATTCGACCATGCTGAATTCGAAAATGACATTGGTTTTCCTTAATCAGGTCAGGTTTTTTCTCTATTGGCCATTTATTATAAGTCCAATTTTATCCCCAAATTTATTGATTTTTTTCAGCTTAAACACTGTAGATACGAGTAATATTATAAGAACACTCGTGAAAAATGAAAACATTGTGTGAATAAATACTTTTATTCATACAATGAATATGGAAAAAAGTTTATTGAGGAAGGAATGAAGTTTTTTTTGCTTTCCGTCTGTGTTTTTCTTCGGGCACGTCTCGCTTCAAACACCAGCAATAGTCCGCCAGCATATTGATATCCCAGTTTCCCTGGTACCTCTCTTCCATTATTTTGATATCTTGGTGAAATTGTTCACCCTGTTCCTCACTATAATCCCCGCAATTTTCAGGAAAATAGTCCAAGTTGGGACCACAAAAAGTGCATTTTTATGGACATGCGCGACCCATGAGCTTTGAAAGCTTCCATCAAGTTTTCGACAACGGACTCGTATTCTGGACTTCTACGCTTGCCAAGAAAATCAGTGACAACTGATTTGAATGCCTGCCAGGCATTCTTCTCAGTTGGAGTCATTGCGTTTTCGAACTATCCTTGATCAAAGTTCGAATTTGAGGACCATCAAAAACCCCAGCATTTAGTTTAGCATCAGATATATGAGGAAACTTACTCTCGAGATATCGGAATGCTGAACCCTCCTTATTCATTGATTTGATGAAATTTTTCATCAAGCCCAGCTTAATATGAAGTGGTGGGAGCAAAATTTTTGTTGGTGGTACAAGGGGCACTGAAACGACATTATGCGACCCAGGTTCAAAATTCTCTCTGGATGCCCATTCACGCTGTGCATAGTGCTTCTCATCCGCTCGGCTATCCCATTTGCAGAGGAAACATGGGTATTTTGTGTATCCCCATTGCATTCCCAATACAAATGCCACAATCTGAAAAAAAATGAAAATATTTAAAGAATTTAGAGAATTTGTTCTATCAGATAAAAAAATCTATGCATTGGACTGTATCACTTCTGTGGGGAAGTTAAGTGTTCTTATACGCTCTCAAATAACCTTTGGAAAAACAACATAGTTAATAGCAATAGTTTACTTATGATATTAGTATTACCTTCAAATCTCCACAGATCCTCCAGTTATGTTGGTCGTATACGAGAGCATCCAGTAAAATTTTCATGTTATCGTAGCTCTCAGTAAGTTGTACGGAATGTGCTACAGGGACTGATGCAACCCTATTCCCAATGTTGAGAAGTACTGCTTTCAAACTTCGTTTAGACGAGTCTATAAATAGCCTCCATTCTGATGCGTTATATGGCAGGCCCAAGGATTCGATTAGCCCCTCAACATTGCAGCAGTACACTAAGGAAGAGGTATTTTCGTGCACTGCAAAAAACTTGCGGAATTCTTCCTCTCGTTTCCTATACCAGGAGAATGTTGTTCCCGGAGCCAGCAAGTTGTCCTCTCGAAGTTGTGAGCCCAAGATCTCGGCAGCTAATTTGGAAAGTCCTAAATCCCTGGTAAGATCATTAAGTTTGGCCTGGTTGAGAGGCCTCGGCTCATTTGAAGCGGTATTTTGAGGTATATATGACTGGGACTGGTCATTGGCATTGGTCATTGATTCATCATCAGAATCATCGAAGTACAGGGTTTGAGGTGGGTCGGGTATTGGAATTCCAGGACCATGGGGTACAGGTCTCATAGCAGAAGGAATGTCAGGGTATACAACAATGTGTTTATTCTTCTTGTTAACTCCTGGAAATAGAAACACAGAAACATGGATATAAAACTTGCATATGAAATAGAAGAAGCATTCAGACAGTGGCGGCTCGTGAGGGAAGGCTGCGGTCTGTAAGATATGAAATAGGTCGATGGAGTCTGTATATTTTCTTTCTTTTTCATTCATATTGTCCCTTCGGGGACAATATGAATGAAAAAGAAAGAAAATATACAATCATTGTATATGTAAATGTAACTTGCATAACAATATGTATGTGTAAATGTATTTTCTATAACAATATGTATATGTAAATGTATGATTACCATTATGGTGAATATTATGCTATATATGGTGAATATTACATTATGGTGAATATTATGTCAAGTTTCATACGAGGATTTCAAAATATTTAAGAAAAATAAATATAAGCCCACCTTGGAGGTTTGTCATGCAGAAATAGCAATCTGTCACGTGATCCTTTCCTTCTCTCCAAATCATGGGAATTCCAAAAGGCAAAGATTTCGCTCTGCCTTTGCTCCATCTTCTCAAATTTTCAATGCACGTCTTGCAGCACATATGAGGGGCGAAATTTTTGTCCTGGTCCCCTAGCTTAATTCCAAAGTATGCTCTATACATTGTCTTCACAAATTTAGTGATTTGGGACTGGTTATTTGGCATGGTAACCGTCCCACATATGTAGCAGAATCTATTGGGATCATTTTTACACGCTCTATTCATTATGAAATATTTTATCTATATGCCTGAAAAGTAAAAAAAGATATTATACAAGTGAAACAAGTGATGATAGATGTTACTGTTCCAATTCCGCTTTGACAAAATCACGAAAAATTCTATTTTACTTATGAGGCCATAGCCGGATAACCTTAGCTGATTGAGAAAAACGGATTGCAGATTCGAAATCAGCAGGAAAAACTCTATAAGAATCACTTACAAAACCCTTGACAGCAAAATTGATGCATACCAGTGTTATTTATTACTATTTACTATTTAGAATATAGCATAAGTACCTTAAGGCAGCACTAGGAAATTCTATATGCTAGGCTAGACCAGTGTAGCCTAGGGTGAAGAAATTCAGTACAATTTCAATGCTAAGCTAATCAGTTGTGTGGTTTGATTGTTGCCGTATTGCAAAAATTGAACCCACAGTATTCGGTATTGTATACAGATATGCAATAGTAAAAAATAAATATTATGAGGACATTTGAAATACAAGAAACATACCTTGGAGAAAATTTGCTTGCTCGAGTGATTTGTTTGTATATAATGAGCGGAAAAACTTGGCGTCTCTTATTGTTGCCAATACGTTTTTCGCTCAAACGATTTTACTACCAAACAAAAAGAATCCTTAAAAGTAAACTTAAATCTATTCATATTATGTATTAGATTAATTTTTATTTAGATTTTTGCTTTGGCATTAGATTATTTTCATATAAATTTTTATTCATTAGATAAGGCACTTTAATTTTTTTTTAGAAAAGGCACTTAATATACGTAATTATTTTTTATTTAAATTTTTAATCACTACCGTAGATAATTATCACTAGATATTTCAGAATTAATTCACTTGAAGAAGAACACTTAATTTTTATTTAAATTTCTATACATTGGATGATTAGGAATTAAAATTAATCACTGGACATGTTTAACTGGACATTTAATTTGTATTTATTTATTTATTTAGATTTAAAATATTTCATTCGTGCCAATTTGTGCCAATTTTCATTAATAAAAGATAATCCTGTGGTGCAAGGCACTACAACCTTGCTGAACGAATTTTTTAAGTCAGTTTTTATTATACAAGATGTAACGAATATCCCTACGGTCATAGACATAATACCTTTTGATAATGGTAATATTTTGGATAAGATTGTGGTTAGTGAAAGGGAGGGAATGCGCTATATTGATAAAATGAAAATGCATAAATCACCGGGGTAGTATTTCATATATCCCATACAACTAAAAGAATTAAAAGATAATATTGTTGTGCCGCTAACAAAGATTTTTAATGCGTCTATTTTTGAGGGGTGCGTACCAGATAATTTCAAGTTAGCAAACGTAACACCTATCTTTAAGAAAGGCGATAAAGGTGCGGCGGGAAATTATAGGCCAATCAGTTTAACGTCTGTTGTAGGTAAGCTCCTGGAATCAATAATTAGGGATCGTATAGTCGAGCACTTAGAATTGCATAACTTGGTTAGAAATACGCAGCACGGTTTTAGGCGAAACAAATCTTGCTTAACTAACTTTTAGAATTTTTTCAAAGCGTGGTTGAAGTTTACGATAGTCATCGGGCTGTTGATGTATTGTATTTAGATTTTCAAAAAGCGTTTGACACCGCACCGCACAAAAGACTCATTGGAAAAACTAAGGCTCATGGAATCAGGGGTATAGTAATAAATTGGATAGAAGAGTGGTTGCGAGGTAGGAAACAGAGGGTGGTCGTTGATGGAGCGGAGTCGGGTTGGGCTAATGTAGTGAGCGGCGTTCCTCAGGGTTCTGTATTGGGCCCCTTGCTTTTTCTTATATATATTAACGATTTAGGTGTCGGCCTAGTCAGTACGGTTTCAAAGTTTGCGGATGACACGAAGCTGGGTGGTAGGGCGATTAATGACGAAGATAGAGGTAAAATCCGGGAAGATCTGAATAAAATCGTTGATTGGTCAGTCACATGGCAAATGAGATTTAACGTCGATAAGTGCAAAATTTTACATATAGGTTCTCGTAACAGTAATTTTGTGTATAGTATGCCAGGGAAAGAGTTAGCAAGCGTAGAGCAGGAAAAAGAGTTAGGAGTTATAGTCACTGGTGATTTAAAAGTAGCGAAACAAAGTACAGCAGCGGTCAATAAAGCGAACAAAGTGTTAGGTTTTATAGCTCGGAATTTTGAGTACAAATCGCGCGATATTATAGTTCCTCTTTATAAATCATTAGTTAGACCCCATTTGGAGTACGCGATCCAATTTTGGAATCCGCATATGCGAAAAGATATAGACAAACTCGAAAGAGTTCAAAGACGAGCAACTAAGATGATTCCGTCTCTTAGGTCAAAGTCGTACGAGGATAGGCTTAAGGAGTTAAAATTGACTACACTCGAGACTAGAAGGCTAAGGGGTGATCTAATCCAGGTTTTCAAAATTATGAATGGGTTCGATAACGTAGATAGAGATAGCTTTTTCGAAATATCTCAATATTATGACTAGAAATAACGGGTGTAAGTTGACAAGTAGAAGGTTCGAGACAGCAGTTGCCAAAACCTTTTTTACGCATAGAATAGTAAATAGCTGGAATAGTTTGCCGGTAGAAGTAATTAGTAGCACGTCTATAAACATGTTTAAAAATCGATTAGACGCATATGTTGATAGATTGGGTATAGTTTAAGGTAGTAAAATTAAGGCTTTGTGGTTCGGAACCCACGTAAAATTGTAGGTCCCCTCCGTCACCACGGAGGACATGCACAATACACAATTACGAACACAGTTAGGTAGACCAGCCATGAGTGGATCCTAGGGTCTTTGTTGGTCTGAAACATTATAACAATTTCTCTTCGAAGAATGCATCTATGTCAGGTATCGCTTTGTCACTTTTTGGGGTATTGAAGATTGGGCTCTCAATGTTTCAGATATTTCTTTTCGATCGTCCGTTAGTTCATTATTTCCTTTCCTTAAGGGCCCGATAGTGGCACGCGTTTTTGTTTTCCTTTTCGTATAGCTATAGAAGTTTTGGGGATTTTCCTTTATTGCTTCTCCCGCCTTTTCCTCTTCCCTCTCTGTATGGCCCTTAATCAGGGTTTGTATTTTCCTATCGATACTCTCCAGTTTTTCTTGTATTACTTTCCTGACATTGTTGTCTCCGCAATTAGCTAACTTCGCCGCTTCTCTCTTTCTTTTGCGGAATATTCTTCTCTTTTGCCTCTCTAGTCAGTTCCTCTTTCCGTTTGGCTGTGCTTTTGGAGCATATTTTTCCAAAATTCTCAGCGTCTTTTCTTCCAAGGTTGTTAGCATTTCCTGAGTTGTGTTATTCTCTAAAACTGTTCTCTACTTTATTTGAGCCATGTGTGATCTGATATCTTCCCAATTTATGGTCTTGAAGTTTAAGTTAAAAGCTCCAAATTTGCCCCAAAGACTTCTTCTTTCCGTATGTGTATTGTCTTTTAATGTTATCGCCATATTTGTTGATATCTCGATTATGTTGTAGTCTGAGATAATAGTTGGGGTTATTTTCATATCAGCAATCAAGTTCGTATTATTCGTGAATACCAGATCTTGGCAGTTTCTGGTATGTTCTGTTATCTCCTGTGTCAACATAAACTCGTTTGTGAGAGCGATCAACATTTTTGCTTGCTCCTGGTCCTTTCTTGTGCCCCCCTTATCTTGCTGTATAAATATATTTCTACCCACCTTTGTGTATTTTATAAATGGGAAATTAAAGTCGCCGCAGAGTATTATATTAGGGTATGGAGAGCTTACGGACTTTATTAGGGTTCTGATATCATCAATGGCATCCGAAAAATTTTCAGTTGGAGAGTTTAGAGGTCTATAGATGACTATCAGTACCACGTTTAATTTCTCTGTTTTCACTGCAAGGGTTTCCACGAAGCTGTTGGATTTACTTATTATCGTTAGGGCTGGGCATCCGGGATCCCGGAAGTAAAGTAGACAGCTCATTTCCCGGGAAAACTGTCATCGATTCCGGGATTTCCCGGTATTCTATTTTCAGGGGGGACTTTTAAACATTTTTATTATGAGGTATATTTATTTCATGCAAAGGCTTTTCACAATTAAGTTTTCGTTCACCCGTTTTTTAAACTTTGAAAACCGTTTTCGCTCGAGTATGGGGTGAAATAATATAACTTTCTTCCTACTGAAAAGTGAAACCGAAAATTGATTAGGTAATGATTAATGAGTAAGAAGGTGTGTTTGCTTTTATTGTAAATGAGTTGAGAGAACAGAAAACTTGTTTTTCTACCACCTTAAAACAATCAGTAGAAAAAAGACTTCAAGAGAGACATAATAAGAAGCTCGTAGGATTATATAAACACTTAACCAATCCTATAACAGCATTTAATTCAACTTGTCCTAATTTTTCACTGCCTTCTAATCAACATTGCAAATAACTGCCAAAGAGGTGTTTGCCAGGCTTTTTAGAAAAGGTGAGACGGACGTAGTGGCAGAAGGCACTGATGTAAATGAACTCCAACAGTTATTTGATACACCACTAGAACTCGAAGTCTTTTCCTCTAACTCATCTTCAAATCAAAGGTCCTTGGAAGAAAAATTGGATGCAGTTGTGCAGAAAGAAATGGGAACCACAGAGCAACAAGATTTGCGCCTGAGATACGACGTAAAGAACATCATAAGAGAAATGAATGTTTATGAAGCCACTGGTAATAAAACAGAAATTTAAACCTCTTATTTAATGCTCTGGCGACAATTCCTCCAACTTCAATAGAGTCGGAAAGAGCATTTTCTGCTCTAGGATTATTCATCACAAAACTCCGGGCATCTTTAAGTGATAATAGTATTGATCATCTATGTTTTTTAAAGCATTATTTTAAGTCATAATCCAAAAAAATCAATAATTTCAGTTTTATTAGTCTCTAGAAAGCTTGTATCAAAGCATGTTTTTGTTCAATAAAAGCACATTTTCTGTTTAGTTATTTAATTTATTCCAGTACTTCAACCTTATTTAATTTTTTTAATCCCTGGAATTTCCCGGGATCCCGGGATTGCAAGTTTTTGGATTAAGAAAAGAGCGGGAAATGCTCAACCCCTAATTACCGTCTCTGTCATATGCCTCTCATGTATATAAATAGCACAGCCGTCTTTACGTCTCGCTGTTCTATCCGCTCTGAGTAAGTTGAATCCATCGATATGCAATTCTTTCTTATCGATACAGTGTTCGCAGTTATCACAGTTTCCTTGGCAATCTTTAAGATGTGTTTCTGTGAGGCATGCGATGTTAGCGCTTGTTTCGTCCATAAATCCTTTCAGGTGCAAAACTTTGTTTAGTGAGTTGTTCAGTTTTATTCCTTGAATATTTGCCAGGACAATGTTTTATGTTCTTTGTTTTGCATTGCCCCTTGTGCATTTTAAGCTCGTTGTTCTTTGGTATCGCGTATATATATATATATATATATATATATATATATATATATATATATATATATATATATATATATATATATATATATGGTGTCCGGCCTTAAATGGCAATAAAATACATTTATAATGTTTTATTTTATTGCTATTTAAGCCCGGACACCATATATATATATATATATATATATATATATATATATATATATATACCTCATTTTTTCATTTGTTTCGTTCTCTCGCTCTCATCTTGCGCGGAATATTCTCCTATACAAGCGTCGTTCTTTACGTTAATTATACTGCGTGTTTGCAGTTTAAATGTATATAATGTACGGCATGCGGGAGGTGCCCCCTTGGGGCATTGGTTTCTGCGCGTATGTAGAGGAATTACGGCATTTGATTGAGTGAGGCCCGTGGTGTAATGGTTATCATATCTGACCGGCAAACGGAAGATCCCGGGTTCGATTCCCGGGTGGTTACCTCATTTTTTCATTTGTTTCGTTCTCTCGCTCTCATCTTGCGCGGTATATTCTCCTATACAAGCGTCGTTCTTTACGTTAATTATACTGCGTGTTTGCAGTTTAAATGTATATAATGTACGGCATGCGGGAGGTGCCCCCTTGGGGCATTGGTTTCTGCGCGTATGTAGAGGAATTACGGCATTTGATTGAGTGAGGCCCGTGGTGTAATGGTTATCTTATCTGACCGGCAATCGGAAGATCCCGGGTTCGATTCCCGGGTGGTTACCTCATTTTTTCATTTGTTTCGTTCTCTCGCTCTCATCTTGCGCGGAATATTCTCCTATACAAGCGTCGTTCTATACGTTAATATACTGCGCGGTCATTGCAGTTTAAATGTGTATATATATATATATACATATATATATACATATATACATTTAACTGCAATGACCGCGCAGTATATTAACGTATAGAAACGACGTAAGTATAGAGGAGTGTTCTGCACACGAGGAAGAGAAATAACAAACAAATGAAAAATAAGGCACCCGCCCGGGAATCGAACCCAGGATCTTCCGATTGCCGGTCAGACGTGCTAACCACTACCTACGGAGCCACGATAGTCAGAAGTTGTAATTCTCCTACATAGGGCAGAAACCAATGCCTTGAGAGGGCACCCTCGCAAATCGTGAATATGTACATTTAACTGCAATGACCGCGCAGTATATTAACGTATAGAAACGACGTAAGTATAGAGGAGTGTTCTGCACACGAGGAAGAGAAATAACAAACAAATGAAAAATAAGGCACCCGCCCGGGAATCGAACCCAGGATCTTCCGATTGCCGGTCAGACGTGCTAACCACTACACTACGGAGCCACGATAGTCAGAAGTTGTAATTCTCCTACATAGGGCAGAAACCAATGCCTTGAGAGGGCACCCTCGCAAATCGTGAATATGTACATTTAACTGCAATGACCGCGCAGTATATTAACGTATAGAAACGACGTAAGTATAGAGGAGTGTTCTGCACACGAGGAAGAGAAATAACAAACAAATGAAAAATAAGGCACCCGCCCGGGAATCGAACCCAGGATCTTCCGATTGCCGGTCAGACGTGCTAACCACTACACTACGGAGCCACGATAGTCAGAAGTTGTAATTCTCCTACATAGGGCAGAAACCAATGCCTTGAGAGGGCACCCTCGCAAATCGTGAATATGTACATTTAACTGCAATGACCGCGCAGTATATTAACGTATAGAAACGACGTAAGTATAGAGGAGTGTTCTGCACACGAGGAAGAGAAATAACAAACAAATGAAAAATAAGGCACCCGCCCGGGAATCGAACCCAGGACCTTCCGATTGCCGGTCAGACGTGCTAACCACTACACTACGGAGCCACGATAGTCAGAAGTTGTAATTCTCCTACAGATCCTGGGTTCGATTCCCGGGCGGGTGCCTTATTTTTCATTTGTTTGTTATTTCTCTTCCTCGTGTGCAGAACACTCCTCTATACTTACGTCGTTTCTATACGTTAATATACTGCGCGGTCATTGCAGTTAAATGTACATATTCACGATTTGCGAGGGTGCCCTCTCAAGGCATTGGTTTCTGCCCTATGTAGGAGAATTACAACTTCTGACTATCGTGGCTCCGTAGTGTAGTGGTTAGCACGTCTGACCGGCAATCGGAAGATCCTGGGTTCGATTCTCGGGCGGGTGCCTTATTTTTCATTTGTTTGTTATTTCTCTTCCTCGTGTGCAGAACACTCCTCTATAGGCCCTAAAGTAAGGTTTGTTTAATACTGTTTTGTTTTAGGCGTACATATAATTCGTGTAAATATAATATGTGTGTATCATAAAAAACTCAGGGGACCATTCTGAGTTCATTCCCATATATATATAATATTATTATATATATATATATATATATATATATATATATATATATATATATATATATATAATATATATTATATTATGAGCAATACTAGCTCCCTTAAAAGATGTAACTATTTGGGCTTTGTCTGAAGATGTTTTCCATAGTACAAAATACGACAGCGTATAGCTATTTCATCCTTACATTTTTTATTTGTGAAGCGTTCCATTTGTCCGGACCTGCCTCTCAATGTGCTTTCATTTGTCTTATACCTCGCGCAATATCACCCATTAGAAAGTCAAGCTTGGTAATATTCTCTTTGTATACAGTAATTCTTCTTCAAAGGAGTGGTTGCTGTCTGTCATATATTATATTTGTTTATGGAACATTGAAAATGAACGGATTCGTAGTGTCCGCTTATATTTCAGACATAACGTTCTGGTCGTTAGTAAGTGTATCGTCTTCTTCCTTTATAGGTCCTATAGGCCTATGCATGTTTTATTTTCTTTCGCCAAAATTCCAAAAATATTTTGGGATTTCCCTAATCGCTTCCAAAGCATCTTCTTTCTTCTCTGTATGTTTTTCTATTATCATATTTATGTCGCAATTTCAGTCTTCGGATTTTCTCCTAAGCCTTCGTGCTACGTCATCACTACGTCGCCACACCGCTTCCCGTTAGATTAGAGAAGTTAAGATGACGCTGGGTCTGTTCACGAGCTGGGTGGGGGCAGTGGCGGATTATCATTGAGGCAATTGAGGCTGAATCCTCAGGCCCCCATGCTTGAGGGGGCCCCCCAATCAACTGAGTTTCGATGATATAATTCGAGATTTCGCAAACTTATTTGATTAAATATGACAGAGTACACAAACTGACAAATTCCCTGTTTTATTTTATGTTTTGTAGGCCCTAAAGTAAGGTTTGTTTAATACTGTTTTGTTTTAGCAAACGGCAAAATACCCTGTGTTAAGATTCTTTTAAGTTTGTTTCTCAGTTAGCCTGAGCACCGTACAGGCGTACATATAATTCGTGTAAATATAATATGTACTGTACAGTGTACATGTACGTAATCAAAATAAAAATCTATAGAAAAGGGCCCCCAAAATATAATTAGCCTCAGGCCCCAAGTACAGTTAATCCGCCCCTGGGTGGGGGAGCCTGTTTGGTCAACGAGACATTTTATCGACATTATAAAAATCTAACTTAACATAACCTAATTTAACTAAGCCTGCCTTAACCTATGCTAACCTAACCCAACCCAATATAACTTGTTATTTAAGTGTCGCGTCGAGAGGACGAAGTTAGTCCGGGATGGGTGACCGTCCTCTACGGTCAGATGACGTAGCGACCCGTGGATGGTTCGGATTCCACGTAAAGGTCCCCTCCGTCACATAACCGTTTTTGTCGTTTTTGCCCAAAATAATAATATTCAAATCACGTATTTGGTGTCGTTAACTCCGCCCAGACGAGTAGCTGGTTAGAGGTATTGTTTTCATTTGTGCCCTAGTTATCTCCGCACCTATCTGTAGTTTGGGTTACCTCGTGGCCAATGTCATAACACCACTTCCCGTTGGTTCTCGAAATTAAGCGACATTGGATCTGGAGAGTAGTTGGATGGGGGACCGTCTTCAGCGTTCAGATTATGTAGCGACCCGTGGTTCGGATCACCCGCAAAGCTGTAGGTCCACTCTATCATATGACCTCAAATGCTGCGAAGGACGTTAAACAGTCCCGTCATTATTTATTTACTTATAGTTTGAACTCCATTTCTTTTGCGGAATAGTTCGTTTTTCTCTTGCCTATTTATCTTTCTTTCCTCTTGTTCGTTCTTTCCCCTCAGATTTTTCCAGTACTTCTTTTGTTTTATCTTCCAAGGAATACAAAACCCAGTGTTGGAATTTTTTTATTTTTTTTTTTTTTTGAAAAACCAGACTTTCCTTTTTGTGTTTTTTTTTTTTTCCCGGATTGGGGGATTGGATGTTTTTTTAGAGGGAATACTAATTAACTCCAAGTTAACTTCCCAATTTTTTTGCGTTTGAGAATTTATAATTTTAAATGTCATTTACAGTTTCTTCTTTTTTTTCTTTTTTTCTTTTTCATTTATATATATATACAGGGCGTCCCAAAAAAATGTATACACACTTTAAATACTTATAAAGGCAGTGTTTATTAAAATACATTTCATTTTCAAAATGTAATAGAATCTACAGACATTATTTAATTGTTTTGTCAACGCCTGTTTTCAAACTGACGTCCGTTCTGGTCCAGGCACTGCTGATAACGCGAAGCAATGGGATCGCAAACATCACGAAACATTTCGTTTGGTATTTGTGTGCATTCTCGTTCAATGGCTGCTCTCAATTCAGCGACTGTTGCAGGTTTTATAGCGTAGACTTTGTCTTTTAAGTATCCCCATAAAAAAAAGTCTAGTGGTGTGAGGTCTGGTGAACGCGGAGGGTATTCTACGAAACCCCTTCGTCCAATCCACATCCACATCGTGCCAAGTACCACTCGCAATACTCCACTCTTCGGTCCGGATCATCTTCATTACTAGCATGGACTAATCTTGGAATGTAACTTTTCCATTGACAGCGCTTCAAAATGCGTTGGACAGACGATTCTGAAATTCCTACCTCACGACTCGCTTGCCGCACAGATTTTCTTGGACTTTGGTGATACGTTTCCAGTACTCTTTCTTGCTTTGTGGGGCTTGTCGATGTCCGTGGTCTTCCGGAACGCTTCTTGTGGACATTCTGAACAGTTCCATCGGCTTCAAACTTATCTCTAATTCGAGTGATGGTAAGTCGCGTTGGTGGATCTGTTTGAAACTCCCTCCTAAACTGTCTTTGCACTTCAACTGCGTTTTCACACTTCCAGTAGCATTTTAGAATGAATTTCCTTTGTTCAAAGCTTAGTCTGACTGCCATTATTAATTCTAATGGGTTTAACTTGGAAAGAAAGAAACATCAATTGAGCTATCAGCTGTTAAAGTGTGTATACATTTTTTTGGGACGCCCTGTATATATATATTTTTTTTTAGTTCGGGAAGAACCGATTCGCCTCTATTTAAAGGGCATATCTCAGCGGAAAAACAAAGAAAAAGTGAGAGGAAAGACAGAGGAAAAAGAAAAGGTGGAGGGGACAGTCGAAGTGGAAAAAGACCAAGGATGACAAGGACTGCAGGGTCGAGCCCCATCATCCTTGGGTGCTAGGGCCGGGAGGGCGCACGTGAAACCTCCAGGAACAAGCACGTACAAACGAGCACAAAGAGCACTCAAGAGCACGAGCTTAGAACCCCCTTGCGGGGATATATATATATATATATATATATATATATATATATATACATACACACAAAGGACACCAAACAACACAGACTGGCTGGTCCCTACGAGGATGCCTTTTTAAGAAGGAGGGTTAAAAGAAGGAAGAAAATTTAAAGAGGAGTGAAAGTTTTAAAGCAAAGCAGAGGAAAGAGGTTGAGAGGTAGGAAAAAAAGAGGTTGAGAGGTAGGAAAAAAAGAGGTTGAGAGGTAGGAAAGAAATTTAAAGCTAAAGTAAAAATTTTAAAATACAGAGGAGGGAATTCCAAGCGAAAATTCTACGATATTTCTACGCGCTAACAATTGCTTCCAACTGGGGATTTAAGGCGAGATAAGCATCTAGTTTCTTTTTAAAGGATTCGATCGAATTATTTTGAACTACGCTCGCTGGCAATTCATTCCAACAAATTAACTATACGATTGAAGAAGAAATGTTTAGCTTCATTAGAATTAAAATGTTTACCCACTAATTTCAGACCGTTACCGCGAGTTCTTGCTGTATTCCTGAATGTGAAATATTTTTTCGCGTCGACAGTATCAAAACCTTAAATCATTATATAGAGTTTATTAATATATATATATATATATATATATAAGGCAGAATGTGTAGTGTTCCCAAATTAAAGGCGCGACAAGGAACCTCCTCAACACTGAAGGAAAATAGCTTGGTTGTCAGGGGGCCAAGACTTTTTAACCAGCTTCCAAAGGAACTCAGAAACGTTACAGGGGTAAAAGTTGAAGTCTTCAAGAGAAGACCAGATGAGCCGGGTGTACCTGGTTATGTACGGTGGAGAGCGCAAGAAAGCAACTCGCTCCTCTACCAAGCCAGACCTAGAGGCGGAGCCACCAACTTGACCTTCGTATAAAGAGAGATCAACGCACGAAACAACAACAAAGTTAACGAGGTGTATATATACACTAACACAGAGCATTGTTGCTTTCAGTGGTGATGAACCACGTACGAAAGCCTCGTCATTACTTTGATCCCTGTTTGCTTGTCAGTGCTAGAGCGAGCTGTTCGTACCCTGAAACGGGCGTATGGGCGGAATGGTGCCCTATGTAAAAGGATGTTTAACTTTTCATACTTCCACTTAAACTATGAATGTATCTATGATTAACTATCTATATATTGCGTGTGTGTGTGTGTGTGTGTATGTGTGTGTGTGTGTGAAGCAAACTATAGCAGCAACGTACTGATATTCTTTTAAACTACAACAAAATTTGTAGTAAAATTTAAAACAATCCCTCCCCTTAAGCAAAAAATATCATCTGGGTTTTATTTAAGCCGCATTTTGTGTGTGGGGAGTATTTTTAGGGAGGATTTGTTTTTCTTGCCAATCCTGACACAATCTCTCGCGTTGTTTTAGTGTTTTAGTTTTAAAAATTGTTTCCCAATCTATAGTTGCCATGCGTGATTTTATTATAATCGATGCAGATTATGGTCTCTGAGTTCAAAATAAAGAGTTCGATTTTACTGAACTCGTTAAATTCTTTTGACTTGCATTTAATTTAGTTACCATACGGTTCATTTCAATATCATGGTCCGATAGCGTGACTAGAATACCTTTTACATTCTCACTGAAGCTGCTATTTGTGAACAACAGAGGCGGGGGAGAAGGTGAGGAGCGAAACTAAACACTTCAACTCAACTTCTCGAAATGGAATCATTTGACAGTGTGAGGGATATGTGAATAGTAAGGTGGTATTTTTATAATAAACTCATCTGTAAGGTACGAATCATATTAACATGAGATATAACAGAAAATATAAGGAATTTTCAAAAGTTCAGAGATTCTCTCTCTCTCTCTCTCTCTCTCTCTCTCTCTCTCTCTCTCTCTCTCTCTCTCTCTCAATTACAACGCTAGAAAAGTAATGGGAATTTTATCTGGAGGATCAAATGGAGCAATTAATTGTTTGAAAACGCTGTTCTATATGGAACAACTTTAGTTCAGTGTTGGAACAACTTTCTATTCAGGGCCTGATTTTGAACCAATTAAATTAACAGTACAAAAATTGATTAAAAAATTGATTCAAAATCGTTCCATAGTGGCTCAAATGAAGCAAATCACTACCTTCGAATTATCGATCTGTATCCATCTTACCTACATTAGGAAAAATATTTGAAAAACTTGTGTACACGCAGCTCTCAAAATATTTCGAGGAAAATAGCCTCATATCGAAGTATCATTTTGATTTTAGGGAGGGCCATAAAATAAGCGACGCGATTTCACCCGTATTAGACATGCTATATAAAAACCTTAATTGCTTATGGTCACATCAAAAGCTTTGAATCTCCCACAACATACTTATAAAATATCTCATTATGGCATAATAACGTTGCTCTAAATTGGTTTAAATCATAACTGTACAACAGAAGCCAATACATTCAAACATAATAACATCATTACCACCAAACTAAAAATCACGCATGGAGTTCACAGGGAAACATTTTGGGTCCCTTACTATTTCTGATGTACATAAATGACTTTCACAACTTCCATAACGGGAAAGGCTTCCAATATGTAGATGACACCTTAACGAAATAGTAAATAGAGACACCGCAAGAGTATGCCAGTGGCTGAAAGCCAATAAATTAGCCTTACATAAAAACAAAACAAACTTTCTGCTAATCACAAAAAAATTAATACCAGACTTCATTATTATTGTCAACTTGCACTTTATATCGCGCGTCACTGAACCGGAAATTATTAGGAGTTGTGCTTGATGATAAACTATCCTTTCGTCAACATATTGAAAATATAGATGATAAACTGTCGAAATTCTCGTTTATATTAACAAAATTACATTTCCTTCCAAAAACACTTAAAACGCTATATTTCTTTGTAGTTTAACCAAATCTCACACAATATTACCGCATATGGGCAGGGCCGCCGAGAGGGTGGGGAAGCCGGGTTATATATATCCTCTAGGGGGCCCGGAAAGAGGAGGGATAAAATCTAAAAATATTAATAAAGCAATTGATTAAATAACAGAGAGGAAATATAATTAATGAACATACATTTTATAGAGATTATCATACTTCGACATATAATCAGTTTGCTTGTTATGTACACAAAAAACATTCATAATAAAACACTGAGTAAACAGGGGGGCCCATATACCAATCCTTCCCCGGGGCAACTCTCGGCGGCCTGCATATGGGAGTGCGTGTGATTACAGTATCAACCCTTTAATGATAAATTAGAAGAAAATTATTAGAAAAATAAACACGAGTGATTATTATGCTCATACATCAGGAACCTTGAAGCAACTGCGTGTATTAAAATTTAAAGATATATTTGAAATACAGATGTGCTCCCTAATGTTCATAGTTACAAAACAATCTGATCCGATCATATTAATCGAGAATATAATGAACAGTCAGATACGTCACGAGTATCAAACAAGATATATGGAGAGTGAATATATCTCAAAGTCAAACTATACACATGAATGTACGGGGCTCCAGTAAACCTTAGCCCCCCCGCCCATGGCCTAAACCATTAGAGGTACAGTAAAACTAAACATACCTTACAAAAGAGAATTTAATCCTGCATTTAATGAGAAACAATTAAAACTTGGTGTTCCCGCCATTGGCTTCCAAGACAGCCTGAATTCGCTTTGGGTAGCTTGCCAAAAGTGACGTGAATAGATCTTGATCGTTACGCAAATTTGCTAAAACAGTTTCAATGTGTTGCGTCATTGTATCCTTCGAAAATCAATTTGCTGCAGGTTCTTGAAACAAGAGACATTCAACCTTGTCCTTTATAACTGATCCAGTGTGTTCACAGACGTTCAGGTCAGGAGAATTTCCTGGCCATTCTTCATTTCCAAAGAAATCGATCTCATGGTTCCGCAACAACTGAACTGTTGAGTGGCTAATGCCTTAAAACAGGGGGCCTTATCGTGCAGAAGTGTGACCTGATCGACATCCGTAACATTGTTTGGGTTTCTTAGAAAAGGAATGACATGCTGGGATAGAATAATATCACGAAAATACTGTCCATCCCAAAAAAATTCATCGGAGACAGCTAAATGCATGAAATCATCCACATCCCAATCTTCAAGATAATGGGCAAACTACATTCTGTCATCGATGTTAAGTTGAGTTTTCTTGACTTTGGAAGTTCATGCCAAGGCTTTAAACCTTGCCTATGACGGTGCAGTCGAATGATCTCACCACTAACGATCTTTCCTCTCAACACTTCGATCTCTCTAGAAAGTTTAGCACAGCTGTTTTTCCGCTTACGCGTACCGCTTTCAATGATGTCCTTTGTTTCCTGAGAGAGTGGCAAATTCGGGCGCCCAGATTTGGTTGTATCCATTTCACATTCATCGGAAGTTTTATTCCAATTTCTTTTGACGAAGTCCTCACTTCTTCGCAACTTTTTGGCAACCCATGAACGTGTTATAACGGTGGCTCCAGCATCACGAGCTTCCCGAAATGTTATTGCTCGTATGCGATCTATCACACGTTGCCTCTCCGAATCACCAATTAATTGAGAAGCCATTATATTATCACTTTATCAGCTAGAGTAATTTTAATACCTGCAATAAATAAAGAATTTTATATATTTTTATAATCACTAAAACTATTTCGATATAAGTAAACATGTAAGCTGCAAATCGGGTGGGGGAGGGGGGGGGGGGCTAAGGTTTTTTGGAACCCCTTAGTAGAAATTCTTACACTTATTTGTCGGTGGAATTATGGAACAATGTACCGAATGAATTAAAAACAATCAATGCTCTCTCATCTTTTATAAAGTGAATAAAACTTAAATTTTGAAGTTAAAGAAAGCACTCCTTTCTTTCTCTTTGCTAAAAGCCTCATTATCCTTCCAAAAATCTCTCATATCACTTTTCACCACACCTCACATTTCATTATCCTTTGTACTGAGCGTCTAATAAAAGCATATGTCCTTGTCTGTAAGTTTCTACGTTTTATAATGGTTTCATTATTCACTGTATTTAATTCCTAATATAAGTATGTGTCCTAGTCTGTATGTTCCCTTCGGTCTTTTAAGTCTACTATAAAAATCTATGAAAATCTTGTAATCGTATTTATTATATAATTATTATTATTATTATATCTAATTAGTACATTGCAGCCCGTAAAGCGTGCACGCATGCTAAAGGCAGTTCACAACTGTATGCAACATCTGTATTTGATAATGAAATTATACTCCTCTATGAAAACTTTATATATTTGTAAATAAATAAATAAATGAAAAATAAACATAAAAATAAAGTTATTTTTATTGAAATGGTAATCTGTATATATGGAACAACTTTATAGTGTACTTATGGAAAATACTCTAGGGGATTTGTCCCAAACTTTAGAAGTGAAATAGAAACGCACAGGAACGAGAGAAGAGGCAGCGTATGTACTGTCCCTAATTGCGATGGGACAGGGAGACACGAAAACGAAGATGAAAAATACCCTCACAATACTTGCCTTATAACCTCTTAACGTGCTGCCGAAAGAACTGAAGAACCTCCAGCACATCAACTTCAATAATTTCAAGAACCAACTGAACAGATTCTTATGCAAAGTCCCTGGCCAGTCATGCATAGCTAGCTGGCTACGAGGGCAGGAGGAGAGTGGAAACCAACTTTCTCCTCACCCAATCCTGCAAATGAGGCGTGATGCTGCAGAAGGGTCAACCGCATGCAGGTCGACCCTGAACTTTCGTTCAAAGACATCAAGAAAGACTCTAGTAAGGTAATATATATATATATTATTACAATGCCCGCTGCGCCCTGCCCACCAAAACCCCCCAAAACACTACCTAGAGGAAGAATGGAAGAGGCGAATGTGTCACTAGAACGTTCTCTGGTTCTCCCTTTTTGTCAACTAAATTTGATGCAGATTATTCTCACCGTTTAAGCGTGTATATACGAGCAAACATCATCATCATCATCCCCTACACACACACACACACACACACACACACTCATATCGTTATCACTATCATATATTTATATACAGTATACTGCACACCCACAAGGAAAAATGAAAAGCGATTGGAATCGTTTTTCATTTCTCCTCGTGGGTGTGCATCATTTATTTATGACGTGACGGTTATATTTGGGTACAAAAGATGAGTTCTGTAATGCAAAGCGTTAATTTTAAAATAAATAAATAAATAAATAAAAAAACCGGTTTCATCTTCACTCGAAAGAGACCGAAACTTTTATTAAGTGACAGAGAAAATCTTCTTTTGTCGCCTCGCTTCATATTATTTAATAATAAACGAAATTAGAAATAAACTCTCTCTCTCTCTCTCTCTCTCTCCTCTCTCTCTCTCTCTCTCTCTCCATATTCTGTATATATATGGACACGTAATTCGTATTTCGTGGTCTAAACATGTGCTGTATATGGAAACGTCACGATTAACGTATATAGAAACGTGAGTTAACGTCTATATACACTTTAAACGTTATACAAAATATTTCTCACGTCCTAGACGTAAATCCGTATCCTTCGTGTTTCCGTGAACTCGTTCGGCGCTTGAATAAATCCAGAAAGTTTTCGCCCACTTATAAAATTGAAGGGATCTCTCTATCTCAAATTGAAATTTGCATACTTTGTATTCAATCTTGATTCTCGGATAAACGCCAGGAAACCATATATATATATATATATATATATATATATAAAGAAAGAGAGAGAGAGCCAAGCTACAGGGTGTTCAAAGAGAAACGCAAGCCATTGGAGAATGCATGTTTTATTAGTAAATTACAAAAATTGTTAAATGTGTTGGCCATTATGATTTTCACGTAAGTGTATACGACGAATCATTTATCGAATACTTGTTTTAATGTCTCTCTTGATGTGCCGTCTACTATACGCTGAATGTTGATCCGTAGCTCTTCCAGTGTATGAGGGTGATTTGAATACATAGTATTCTTTAAAAAAAACCATAAAAAGAAATCAGGTGGTCTAAGGTCTGGAGATCTTGGTGGCCATTATCCTTTTAAAATCAGCTGCCCATGAAAAACACTCTAAGTAAGCCAAGCATTCTCCAATGGGTTGCGTTTCTTTTTGAACACCCTGTATATTATCTTATCTTCATTAGTATACCACTCTGATGCCAGCGTCCAAGGTTCCGTAGGTAACACCGTTTTCCTATGAGCGAAGTGAAGACACTTAGATCTTGGGTTCGAATCTCGATGGTATTGGTAATAATAACAGTAACGCAGAAGCTAGAGTAGCGAGCCGTACTAGTTGGCCTGAGCGCCGTGCCAGCTTCTGACCGTCCTAACTGATTATTATTATATTGTTCTTATCCCATTTCCCGCATTCACTTAGAACCGTTTCATACTGAATAGTGTTTCCTATATAATCAATTTAACAAGAGTTATAAGTGATTACTACGAGTTAATAGCCTTAAAACTTAAATTTCATCGGTATAATTCACAACCATTCCGTGCACACTGACAATACAGTTATATTAATATTGATAATAGGTATTTGGACGTTGAAAAGGCATTTGAGATCACTGATAATGTCTGTGAACTTTCTGGAATGACTTTTCTCTATTATCATATGAGTTAAGTGAAGAATTTTAAATTCAATCCGACTAAAAGCTTAAAAACAATTGTTTTAATCCGCTTTATCGAAATCAAGTCTTACGCTTTTGTTATGTAATTACATGCAATTAGTTATCTACGCAGAAACATCGCTGAGTCGATATATATATATATATATATATATATATATTTATTTATTGTTGTTTGTTTTCTCCTCTCCTCTTGTGCGGACACTTCTAACAAGCGTCGTTCTTTACAATATACATATATATATATATATATATATATATATATATATATATATATATATATACTGTACGTATATATATATATATATATATTATATATATATATATATATCGTGATAGAAGATTGAGAGAAGTCTTTGTTTCTGTGAAACACAAGTTATTTATGCAGAAACTTGAAATATCTTTACAGTATTACGTCGATACAATATATGAGAAAGAGAAAACTTCATCAACTTGAGTAGTCTAAGCATCATCATCCTGTTTGCATATACGTTTTGTGTTTCGTATTTATCAATTATTACGAAAGAAATCTTTTATAATTTGAAGAGCCTAATCATTTTCATTAATCAATAAAGTAACATAAATATTATCAACTGTTGCCGCAAAATAGAAGTCAACATCTTCCTTGAATAATCAATTTTAAAATTAGAAAGAGCCGTTCTGAGCAGAAAACTGAGATTTGTTTATAAAAAACTTCTGAGCAGTTAGCTAGAACAACGTGAAAAAGTGTTAGCAGCTGACGAGGAAGCTTCTAACAGTGGCTGTATCCTCCAGCGCGGGACACGTCAACGCGAAGAAGAGGCGACGTCAAACTGAAACATCAACGCGCTGGTGGCCAAACTTCCTCAAATCTCCCTGTAGCGGCCTGTCTACGGTTGGTCAGACTGGCAGTCGACGGCCTGTTGCGTGGCAGCAGTGCCGATCGGCTCCCGGGGCCGGACCTATTCTCAGCGTGCTATTTTTTCATTTACGGGGAGCAATTGCGTGCTCCCCGGACTACTCTTACTTTCCGGCGACATTAAGACTAATCCAGGCCCCACTACAACTTACACATGTCACCATACACAAAGACATAGACACAATAGCACCATGAGACACATACAGAAGTATAATATAAACATATTACAGTACAACGTAGATGGCCTCACAAACAAAATCATGCAGCTTAGGGAATTCGTACACACACAAAACATTCACATAACACTTATACAGGAAACAAAACTAAAACGTACACACAAAACACCCACCATCCCTGACTTCATGGCGATCCGTCAAGATCGTACTGGGGGTCACGGAGGTGGACTCATCACAAACACAATCCAAACACAATCCAAGCAGATAACACGATAGAAATACAGGCAGTTAAAATTAAAACACGCGCAAAACACAACACCACACTAATCAACATTTACATCCCACCAGATAGTTCACCTCAGGTGCCAGCCAATTACAATCCACAGTTACACAATCTGGCCTCTCTCACTAATGTCATCTTAGGAAGAGACATCAACGCTAAAGACTACTTGGTACCTGCACAACCAAAGCAACACCAGAGGCGCCAACATAGCCACACAACTAAACAGCCTCTTCATTCTTAACAATACAGACGAATATACACACATACCACATCAAGCAGGATACTCAAACTCCTCCCCAGACATAACGTTCTGTTCCCCCTCACTAACAACACATACACACTGGAGAACAGAAAAACAACTGTCATCAGACCACCTGCCCATCATCATTACAACACGTTCTACACTCTGCCCCAACAGCCTCAGGCACACTTACAGAAAGCACAAGAAAGCTGATTGGGAACAGTTCAAAATACAGACTGAGGAACAATTCACCACATTGAACAGCACACCCATCATAAACATCAATACAACACTCAAGACATTTGATCAGATCATCAATAATGCAAATAAATACATACCCAAGGGCAACATTAGGAAATACAACCTAAATTACACTAGAGAAATAGCCCACCTCATAAGGCAACGTAACAACCTCAAACATAATACACAAACACCACACACAGAAGCCATAAAACAGCAGATACAACAGCTCAACACAGAAATAAACAACAAACTTAAAAAAAAAAAAAACCATTTAGGGAATTCATAACAACATTAAATCACTCAACAGATACATCCAGGCTAGACAAGATTATAAACAGCATTACCCACTCTAACAGCGGCATTCACACCTCACACGCGGCTATCTGTCGCAGCCAAAATAATATCCCAACATACACACAACAAGCTAACATTCTAGTTAATTACTACACAAAGATAAGTCACTTAAACAGACAACAACCAGAAACACGCAGACAGACAAACAGCCAGACACAAGAAAACCTACAGACTCGACACGACCATTACACCCTTCAATACAGACCAGACCACCAACATCATCAAAAACATTAAGAATTCGAAGGCTACTGGACCAGACAACATATCTAACATACACCTTAAACACTTGGGCCCACAGGGAATACTAGCTCTCACAAATATCAACACATATTCGTACCAACACTGTATTATTCCTGACATATGGAAACAAGGTAAAATTATTACACTACTCAAACCAAACAAAAATCCAACAGAACCAGCTTCCTATAGACCCATTACTTTACTATGCACACCTTCCAAAGTAACAGAAAGACTAATCTTACAAATCACCAACCCACACATACCACTATCGCCTACTCAACATGGATTCAGACCTCACCACTCAACCACGACATTATTCACTAACCTCACACAGCACATCATGGATGGCATCAACTCCAGACGACCAGCTCAACGTACATTATTAGCAACAATAGACATTAGTAAAGCATTTGATGCTATCCCACGCTTCCCTCTCATAAACAAAATACTCGACACAAACATGCACAATAACACCAAAAGGTGGCTGAGCAACTATCTTTCAGGAAGTTACTCACATGTCACATTTAATGGAAAGTCATCCAAAAACAAGCTTTTTCTGAACGGGGCCCCTCAAGGCTCTGCTCTCTCACCAACACTGTTCAACGTATACATGCATGACATTCCAACACCCATAGATAACAAGCTTACCTTATCATCATATACAGATGACATCACTCTAACATCCACCCACAACATCGACACCGCTACAAATAACCTACAAACATACATAAACAGTATACAAGACTGGCTCACACACAATAGACTCAAAGTAGCGCCCACAAAATCAACCATCACCTTGCTTACAAGCAACACAAAAGAACACCAGATAACTCCACAGCTTACACTAAACAACACCAACATTCCATACACTCACAGGACCAAAATACTTGGGGTCACATACAACACACCATTACCTTTTGCAAACCACATTCAGGACATTACACATTCAAGACTTTACACGCTTAGGGTACTAACAGGCACAAACTTTGGACACCAGCAGGAAACAACATCACTCATATACAAACAATATGTTCGCTCAGTTATGGACTATGCTAGCCCATGCTGGGCACTGTGGGGCCGCGCAGTTAATTTTCCGCATTTATATTATTTTTATATTAGTTACCGACAAACCAATTTTGCGCGTTACCAAATTGTATATATTTTATCATTGTGTAATTTTAAGAATCATATATAATCTTTATAAATAAGTATTGTACATAAATTTATATATATATTTTTAATTAATTCAGCTGTATATATAACAAAATCTTCTGTAAAATAACCTCAGCCAACCAAGAACTCAATAAACTCTGAAAACGACCGGCTTTTCCTTCAAGACGCCAACCCCCAAACGACAGGGAGAGAAGAGGACACGAGAGGCCCCTAAAAGAGATACCCAACAAAGCGATAGCTTGCCTCTCGTATCCTTCATTCTTCCCGGCAACTACAAGTAGCACCAAGAAGGAACCAGCTACAATTGGTGACCCCGGAGTGACCCGAAGCAGCCAGCGGAAGCAGCATCCTTCAGTCGCCGGGCGGAACAAACCGAAGCCACGCCTCTTCGCCGCCCACCCGTAGTAGCCGGTCGGAACCAAAGCAGCAGCAGACCCGAATTACATTCCCGCAAGATGGAATCTGTTGAATCAGGAGTGCACCATGTCACCATCAAGCCACCCACGTTCTCTGAAGCGTCGGCCGCAGGATGGTTCTCCATCATGGAGGCACAATTCCACATTTCCAGAATAACATCCGAAGAGACCAAATTTTTCCATGTTCTAGCCTCGTTACCCCCCGAAGTCGTCTCACGAATTTCAGCAGCAACTCTCTCCAACAAGTCGTACACCGATTTAAAAGAAGAAATCGTGAGTCATTACGAAAAGACGAAGCCAGAACTCTTCGAACGACTCATCTCCAACACTCCTCTCACTGGAAAGCCCTCCCAATTCCTTCAAGATATCCACCAAACGGCACTGAAGGTGGGCGTCAGCGATGATTTGGTGAAGCATAAATTCATCCAGGCGCTCCCATCCTCAATAGCGCCCGTCGTAGCAGCACAAAAGGAGCTGACGCTAACTCAACTCGGCAAACTAGCCGATGAGTTAATACCGTTCGCTCAACAAAGCTGCTACGCGGCGCCAACGTCAACTCGAGCCAATACAAGCCCAAGAACGAATATCCCCATCGGCCTAAAACCCTTCAGCGAGAATCAGCGGCCGGTGGTGTGCCGCGCGCACCTTTATTATGGCCCCCAAGCAAGGACCTGCAGGCCATGGTGCAAGTGGCCAAATAAAGATGACGCCAAGCTGCTCCCCTCGTCACGCCCAAATTCAAGATCTTCCTCACCATCAAGAGAAACGTCGGAAAACTAGATAAGCAGGCTGTGATTAACGCGACGTCCGGCCTGCCGCTGATCTCAGTCGCAGCTCGCATCGCCAGTCTGAAGGTCAATTTTATCATTGACACAGGAGCGAGCATCTCAATTTTACCACCAACTTGTGTCAATGATTGTCAACTCCACCCAACCGCAGTAAAGATTTCCACCGCAAACGGTCAGCCGCTCGAAATATTCGGAGAAGTAACACTGGACATATCAATTCCTAAATTACGAAGAATATTCAGGTGGCCATTCGTCGTCGCCCAAGTCTCCAGTCCACTTCTCGGCGCCGATTTTCTATCCCATTATGACATCCTTGTGGACTGCAAGCATGGCATTTTGAAGGATAGAGCAACAACTCTTCAAGCCACTACTAAACCTGTGCAATCCAAAGACCTTCACCTCATCAATATTAACCCTACCGACAAATTACCTCAAGAAATCAGGAACCTGCTTGACAAGTACTCCTCACTACTGAAACCAGCTCAACCGCAGAAAGTTTCCACCAACACTGTCAAGCATACCATCGACACTGGCAGCGCACCACCAGTGTTTGCAAGCCCTCGACGTCTTCCACCCGATAAATTATCCTCAGCTAAGGCTACTTTCAACAACTTACTTCAAGATGGAATTATAGAACCCTCAAAATCACCATGGGCCTCACCGTTACACCTCGTTCCGAAGAAGATACCAGGCGAATGGCGGGCGTGTGGTGATTATAGAAGCCTAAACGCTGTCACGAAACCGGACAGATATCCACTTCCTCATATAAGAAGTCTGTCAACATCTCTGCACGGAAAATCATGCTTTAGCAAAATCGATCTAGTCAGAGCATATCACCAAATTCCAGTCCACCCAGAAGATATCGAGAAAACGGCTATAACAACTCCATTTGGTTTATTTCAGTATTTATACATGCCATTTGGTTTAAGAAACGCCCCTGCAACATTTCAACGCTTCATGGATACAATTTTCAGAGGAGTTGACTGCGTATTTGTGTATCTCGACGATATTTTAGTCCATTCAAATAACGCAGTTGACCATTTGAAAGACTTAGAACGCGTATTCAAGATCCTTCAAGAACACAATTTAAGAATTTCCTTAGAAAAATGCATATTTCAGCAATCCAAAATTGAATTTCTGGGTCATGAAGTTTCCCCAGCAGGCATTCGTCCTCCTGTAAACAAAGTCTCCGAAATTCAAGATATTCCCCAACCGCAAGATTACCAAAGCCTCAGAAGATTCCTAGGAATGACGGGATTCTATCGCCATATGATACCCCGTTACGCCGATTTAGTCTCACCTTTAAGTGAAATCGTCAGAACTCAAGTCAAAAGCAAAAGTCTACAGTGGAACGACGAAGCAATTCAAGCCTTTCAAGATGTCAAGGATGCACTACGGAACGCCGTTACGCTTTGTCATCCTCTTCCATCAAGCTCAATCCTTCATTTAGTTACGGACTGCTCACAAATAGCAGCTGGAGCAGTTCTTCATCAAATAATCGACAGCACACCAGTTCCCATCGCCTTCTTTTCCAAGAAATTAACTACAACTCAGCAAGCGTACGCCGCATACGATAGAGAATTACTCGCAGCATACCTAGCCGTCCTGCATTTCCGTCAATTTTTAGAAGGTCGTCAAGTAATACTCTTCACGGATCACAAACCGATGGTTTCTGCCTACAAGAGTCCCTTACGAGCCAAGACAGACCGACAACAACGTCATTGGTCTGCCATCACGGAATACGTATGCGATGTAATACATATCTGTGGATCCGAAAACGTCGTAGCGGACTGCCTTTCACGCAACGTAAACGCAGTACATATCGACGCTTTCGATTTATCAGCAATCGCGGAATCTCAACAAAAAGATCAAGAAACGCAAGAATTTCTCCCACGTCTCAAGCCGTTCCCGTTTCCAGAAAATACAACTTTATATTGCGATACATCCACGCCATATCCCCGTCCTTTTGTTCCCAAGCAGCATCGATCTTCCATCTTCAATCAATTTCATAATATTTCTCATCCAGGCATCAAGCAATCACTTCGTATCATTAAATCAAGATACTTTTGGCCCTCAATGAATAAGGATATTCGAACTTGGTCCCGAAATTGTGAATCATGTCAATCCTCAAAAATTTCTCGCCATACAAAATCAGAAATAACCCCCTTCGATTTACCAAGTTCAAGATTTGAAACGGTACATATCGACATCGTCGGTCCCTTACCGCCAACCACTTTGCCCGGTCAAACATATCCTTCCCCATATAGATATCTCCTAACCTGCATCGATCGTGCCACAAGATGGATAGAAGCATATCCTCTGATTGATACTACAGCCACATCAATAGCACACGCATTTCTCGATGTATGGATTTCAAGATTTGGTGTACCACTGCAAGTCATAACGGACCGCGGATCCCAATTCGAATCCGAACTCTTTAGGGAACTCTCAGCTCTCATCGGATTTCACCGACTAAGAACTTTGTCGTATCGCCCTCAGACCAACGGAATAATTGAAAGATCTCATCGCACCATCAAGACAGCAATCATCGCTCGAAAACAAGATTGGCTCCCCGCTTTACCCATAGTTCTCCTTGGTTTACGCAGTCTCCCCAACGAATCGGGTTATTCACCGTTCACCACCGTCACCGGAACCACCCTATTATGCCCGAGGCCAATGATCGCCAATTCGTCGTCAAAATCCAATTCAAAATTCATCTCCGAATTAGCCAAGAAAATGACGCAAATCGATTTCGCCCAACTCTCTCAAGGAAACATTCACTCAGCCCCCAAATCATTCATTCCATCGGAACTCCACAAATCAAGCCACGTATGGGTACGCATCGACCGCGTTCGAAAACCATTCGAGGCACCATATCAAGGACCTTTCCGTGTTCTCGAACGCCACGATAAGTACTTCGTAATAGAAAAAACTAACGGATCATCAGAAGCCATTTCAATTAATCGTTTAAAACCGGCGTATATAGTTTCAGGTCCCACACAGGTACCGGGCGCACAATCGGACGACATCGGATCGGAGAAAAAGCACGCAAGGAAAAAGGACGATGGAGGACGCACCTCGGAGGTAGCAAATACAGACCTCAGGACGGGCGCGCAGGACAACGCAACAACCGGAAACGAGGCCGACCGAGGATCAACGCGAGCTGGACGAAGGATCCGATTCAAATCAAGACCCGAATATTTCTACTTTTGATATACGTGCTCCGCTTCTCGGGGTGGGCAGTAGTGTGGGGCCGCGCAGTTAATTTTCCGCATTTATATTATTTTATATTAGTTACCGACAAACCAATTTTGCGCGTACCAAATTGTATATATTTTATCATTGTGTAATTTTAAGAATCATATATAATCTTTATAAATAAGTATTGTACATAAATTTATATATATATTTTAATTAATTCAGCTGTATATAAATAACAAAATCTTCTGTAAAATAACCTCAGCCAACCAAGAACTCAATAAACTCTGAAAACGACCGGCTTTTCCTTCAAGACGCCAACCCCCAAACGACAGGGAGAGAAGAGGACACGAGAGGCCCCTAGAAGAGATACCCAACTAAAGAGATAACCTCCCTCTCGTATCCTTCATTCTTCCCGGCAAATACAAGTAGTAGCAAGAAGAAACCAGCTACAGCACCCATTATCTCAAACACACACATAAACACCTTACAGACAATACAAAACAACGCACTTCGTATCATTACAGGATGCCCTCAAACAACACCAACAGAACACCTGCACACAGAAACAAAAATATTGAAAGTTAGGGAACATTTAGACATAAGGGGAACACAATTCATGGCAGCAGCGACAACTAACCCACAACACCCTCGCCACTACGTGTACAATCATGCACCGACACCTCGCACCTTTAAGGTAACACCAGAGAGACATTATAACCAAATACTCCATTCCATACCACGCCCCACAGACATCACACAGTACAGAAAACACATACACACACACCTAACCCACAAAGCACTGACACGACTCGGTCCGAATGCGGTCCTAGGTGCGAAGCTGCCACCCATTAACAGGTCAGAGATCAGCCTGAGCAGATCGGATCGAGTTAACTTAGCACGATTCCGATGTGGACATCACTCCAACTTACAGACATATAAACACAGACTAGATAACTCCACACACGACACCTGCCACCTGTGCCAGGACACACCACAAACAATTGAACACATTATGACAAGACTTTACCACTCTAGCACAACATAGAACACAACACAACATCACTAGTGCGCTGAACCTCTGGTCCACTCCGGAGAGGGCGATCGGTTACCTGCGTGCCGCCGGCTTGCTCGATTAGGGTGGGCTGATCGGCTAAACAACAACAATCCACGCATGGTAGTACGTGGACAAATCTTTTTTTTACCTCAACTAGCACTTCGTGGACAGCTATTCTGTGGACTATAAGTTTTTCAGAAGAAACTACACCACACACACACTTTAAGCAAAAGATAGAGGACGTCGTCGCGAATAATTTGATGTAAATATCGAACAAATTCTTTCACTACAAAAAAGTTTAGAACAAAGTTTACTTGGCCAAAAAGTTGTTCAGCTGAGTAAGCTGTCCGTCCGTGTGACGCTGGGCGGAGCTTATTCGTCGAGAGTTCTGAGCTCCTTCCAGTATCAGCAGTGTCTCATTTCGGCTATTTTACAATTTGTATTGTTTGTGATAAAAAATAATAAATACTTCTGTGCATCTTGTCAGACTACGCTTGTACAAAATTTTATACTCTTGTGAAATCGAGGAAAAGCAAGTCAGGCTATAAATTTACAAAAATACCAAAGCCATAAAAATTTTGAGCTTCACATCCAAAGCCAGTGAGACCAAATTTGTGAAGCTGCACTCTAAATGTAAGTGGTTCGTAAGCTTAAAGTAAATGTTAAATTCTCACTGGCTTAAAAACTTCTGTTCAGAAGGTAGAATGGGCGCTAATTTTGGACAAACTTTGTGTTTAAAACAAAAGCCTAAAAAAATCACGGACCAGTCTGAAAAATGCATCCTACAAAAAAGGCAAATCTTTTTTGTGTACACAATAATAAACCTTAAAAAGGACAGGACAAGAATAATACACAAAAAAACATCTATCTACAAATAAAAATCTTTGCGCAGTTTTGAGGAGAGTTGAGCGGAGTAACAAATATCTCTTTCGCTCAGTCGCCCGTTTTGGTCGGATCTATCAAGATGAGCGGCGTTAAAGATCACGAAGTGATCACAAGCCCTACCCGTAGGGTATTGAGCCGAAGGCGCGGCTTGTTTGGCATTAGAAATTTAAAGTTAAAAAATAAAATTATTTAGCGGTAGCTCTTAGAAAGAAAACTCGTTGTGTACTTACAGTAAATGTTATTTTGCAGATTCAGTTCCCACATGTCACTCTAATACACCGAGACTAGAATTTTCATCGAGATTATAAACGGTCATTCATCAAAAGACTCCTGATGATTAATTTGTATTTAAAGTCATGAAGTGACTCATGAGGTACTTTTGATGATTTATCTTGTATTTATTTATATACTAGCTGTTATGCCCAGCACTTGCTCGGGGTGGGCTGATTGTATTAAATTTTAATTATTCAAATCGGTTTTTTAGTTTTCGTCGTATCACTCCTTAGATTAAAAATATTAAACATATACCTAACGTTGTATTATTTATTATTTAATATATATATATATATATTACTGTGTATATATATATATATATATATATATATATATATATATATATATATATATATATATACATATACTGTACGTATAATATTCTTACTATAATTCACCGAATATCTGTCCGTAATATGGGTAGCGTGGCGCATCTGCAAAATTCGAATTTTCAGTAGCATCGGTTCGAATCTCACCAAGGTAAGGTAAATTTCTTATGTATTTTATCTTAAAATTGAAGTTGCTGTTAGTATATTGTTCCCGATTAACATAAAATTGGTATGTAATTACACTCGGTGAATTAAAATAAACTGAAATGGTATTTATGGTATTTAACTGACATTTCCTTCAATAGAGGCGCCACCCACTTCGATTAAATTATTTTCAAGGAATCAGTTCCCGAAAAGGATTCCATCAAGCATCGAAGTTTGATGTAAATAAAATCATCTCCTGATGGCACTTGTTCGATGAAAGAATTTCTCACATCTTGATGAAAATTCTAGTCTCATTGTACATGTTAAAAGCTGCCGCTAAATATTTTTCATTTTTTTAACTTTGAATTTTTAACACCAAATGTTTTTCTGTGCGTTATTCTTGTCCTGTTTCTTTTTAAAGTTTGTTATTGTGCAAGCAAAAATTATTTGCCTTTTCGCAGGACGCATTTTTTCACAATGGTCTATGATATATATATATACATACTGTATATATATATATTGTTCAGTATGTGATCTTTTTTCATGTAAAAATTTCCAAAGTTTAATTAATTTAATTTAACGGTCCCAGTCAGACAGGTCATGAATTAAAGGTAACAGTAACATTGTTGAATTCGCATGCAGTTTTATATCCGGCGTATAACAGTGTACTTGTTTGTTCATTTATTTCTCGTATTAACTTATTTCACCTGCTCTTCTGTCGTTAGAGGTTACTGTAAACATCTTTTTAATGAGGTTTCTCTTCATATTTTTAAAATATAACTAATAATGATTTGACTCTAACTGCACAGATCATAAAATCGTCTGGCGTTAGAATATGACTTAGAATTATGTCACTCGTTATTGAAAACTGTAAACTTCCTGAAGAGAAAAGGTATATTTTATAAGAAACTGTAATACTGAAGTACAGTAATATCACCTTTAGTGGCAATTTCTACGTTATTTGAAGTTAATAATATTGGATATAAACTGACCCTAAATATTTATTTAAATATATTGGTTCCACGGTGATAATAATTTGGGGCTTATTTAACCTCCCTCTTAACATTTTAGGGCTAATGTTAAGTTTCGGGGATACCAGATTTCGGTGATCCACCCATTTCATACTTCAGGGGCCAGTCAGGGTGACTCTTGCATTCAAGTTAGGTTACACTAGGTTAGGTGGTCGTTTTAGGGTGGTTAGTTATTTCCCGTCATCAACCCCGAAATTTACTATTTACCCATTTTAGGAGGTATATAACGGAAGGGACTTACAGCTATATGTAGGATCTGAACCTCTAATACCCTGCCAAGGAATACCCAGTGTCCGAGGCACAACACCAACCCTATACCAACGTCCCTAGCTTAGTGAGTAATACCGTTTCCTTATAAGCAACTTGAAGTCACTGAGGTCGGGGGTTCGACTCCTAATAGTTCTAGCTAATAATAATCCGGAAGTTAACGCAACGGACTACCTAAGTCTCCATGGCCTGAGCCTCCTAACTGATTATTAAGACTCGACCCCATTCAGGACTTCCAGATTAACAGCTTCGAACTGTATTACTACTAGACTCCTCTGACAGGTGGTTCCACGGTAGTTTCAAGTACAAGTAACTTTCGCAAAAATTTCAAAAAGTTTAAAGTTTATAATTAGAATTTATAATTTTTCTTTCCTCGACCTTATATCACGGATGTTGTTCAACATCGAAATATTAATTTAACTGTCAAATTAATTATTAATTTAACTTTGTTTTCAGATTTATTTTGCCTCTTAATATGACCAGTAATTTTTAAAGCATATTATACTTACAAATGTATTCGTAGTCAGTAGTAACACACTGTTGCAAGCTCAAATATCACCGGAATTAATATATATATATATAATATATATATATATATATATAGAGAGAGAGAGAGAGAGAGAGAGAGAGAGAGAGAGAGAGAGAGAGAGAGAGAGAGAGAGAGAGAGTTACAAGGAGTTACAAGGAAAAGAAGTACCTCAAATGGCCTTGCGGCCCATACCGAGGAGGTACCAATGGCAACGGGTGCCAGGGAAAATTTTGTACACACTCAAATAGTGTGCAAGATTTGGTCTAACCTTTTCTTGAACTGATCCACAGAGGAACTGTTCACAACTTCCGAAGGTAACCTGTTCCATGTGTCACAGATCTTATACGTAAAGTAATTCCCGCACACACTAGTCCTAAACCGTTTCAAATCCAACTTCCAACCATTGTTGCGAGTTGGGTTATCATTTAAACTAAACATACTTCTAAAATCGACATCGTTGAACCCGCGTAAGAGCTTAAAAACCTCGATCAGTTGACCGCGCAGCCTTCGAGTTTCAGGCGAAAACAAGTTCAGGGCGCGTAACCTTCGATTGTAGCCCATATGCCTAACGGAAGGGATTAACTTTGTGGCCCTCGCCTGCACTCGCCCCAGCCTCTCAATATCTTTCCTGAGGGTGGGCGACCAGAACTGCACAGCATACTCCAGGTGCGGCCGAACAAGGGAATTGTACAGTGAGAGCACAATCTCCTTGTTCCGAAACTGAAATTGCCTCCTGATATAACCCAATAGTTTCTGGGCTTTCTTTTCCACCTCTACACACCTTTTCGTAAACTTAAGGTCGCTGCTAATTAGCACACCCAAGTCCTTTTCTAAATCAGTCACCTCGATATTACTACCCAACATCGAGTAGTCCGACTTGGGATTGGCATAGCCAATGTGCATCACTTTGCATTTACCCAAGTTAAACGGCATTTGCCATTTTTCGGACCACTCTCCTATCCTACCTAGGTCCGCACGCAGTTCCTCGATCGCTTCGGGCGTCCCAACATTGGCCCCAAGCTTGGTGTCATCAGCGAATTTGGCGATCCGACTGACGATGCCACCGTCGATATCATTTATGTAAATGATAAACAACAGTGGCCCCAAAACGGAACCCTGAGGAACCCCACTAGTGACCGAGGCCCAACCCGAACTAGCCCCTTTAATTACCACCCTCTGCCGCCTATTCCTCAGCCAGTTTTCAATCCACCTACCTATTTCCCCACCGATACCCAGCGCGCGCACTTTCGCCATTAGCTGGCGGTGAGGTACCTTATCAAAGGCTTTCTGAAAGTCGAGATAAAGTATATCAATCGCCCTACTCTTATCGTACTCACTCAACATGACGTGGAAAAACTCGAGCAAGTTGGTGAGACACGACCTATGCCGTCTAAACCCATGTTGGGAGTCCCCAAGCAGCTTGTAGGATGTAGGAATCCAAATGGTCAACGATCCTATCAGCTATTATCCCTTCTAATAATTTACCTACAACTGAGAGAGAGAGAGAGAGAGAGAGAGAGAGAGAGAGAGAGAGAGAGAGAGAGAGAGAGAGAGAGAGAGAGAGAGAGAGAGAGAGAGAGAGAGAGAGAGAGTAATTAGACACCACGATGATTATCCTCAAGAACAAATGGCAAAGTGGACAACACGATCCTAAATACGTTGATTCAATAAATCTGTTATTATTTAATGTCTTTTATTATCAAATTAAAATTTATGAAAAAAAACGAACGTGTCTATTTACTTTTGTCAACCCTCTGTATATGGAAATTTGAAATGTTGGAGTTTAATTTCTGAAGGAATAAAAGGCCGGATTCTCACCTTGCGGTCTTTGCAACATAGTTGGGAGATAAAAACAAGGGGCCATAAAATTGTGTTTACATTAAGTGGTTGAAAGTGTGGACATAAAAAAAAAAGAGATCATGTGTCAAATGTTATCATACTGTATTGCATTAGTGTAGTTATGTACTCTAAAAAACTGTCTACTTTCGAACGCAGAGTATATACCGACTCCGCGAAAATGTACATTTGGTATAAAGAAAATAATGTATCATACTTTCTATATAAAGTATCTAAATAATACATTTAAATAGTACATTTAGTAGGCCGAGAACACCTTGAAAGTAAAGTGGAAGGTTTTCTTTAGTGTCTAGAAATATAATATTGTATTTTTTGTCGAGTTTAAGAGGACCGCCATTGTCAAAAAGAAAACCGCTTCATCTACTCTTTATCTACTTTCGACCTATTATTATCAGTGTACTGTAAAAATACTTTATTGTTTTACAGAGTTTATTTAGTCCTTATATTGCTCACCGTTTTAAAATAGACAAAACGGACAGTTTTTAGAGTAATACTGCGTATCTGAAATAATTAACAGCGGCAACATCAAACTGATTAACTGTTGTGATGACAGGACGAACCCCAATCTCGCGATGGGTAGAACCTAACACCAAAATTGCGCTGAAAAGAATGAGTGTTCCCAACATTTTCATGATATTCCAAAATGACCAATACTGTCTCTAACACATTCGAAAATATCGTAAGACATTCTCAAACACTGGCATATAAAACCTCGAATTGTCTGGAATGAACATATTTTGGTACCAAAATTGTCATTTTTATTAACCTCAGTGCACACACACACACACACACGTACGTACGCGCATATATATATATATATATATATATATATATATTATATATTTTCACCTTTCTGTCTGTCTGTCTATCCTTTATGCAAGCGCAAACCGTTTGACCTAGAGCTACCAAATTTGGCACGGGAACCTCTTATGGGATGAGGAATGTCAACACAGAGTCGGTCAGCCTGTCTGTTTGTATCACGGGCGGCAATGTGAAGCTCAAGATTTTCATGACTGTGTTCTTTTCTATAGTTTTATTGACCAAATAATTGAACCGACAGTAATTGGAGTTCAATTATTTGGTCAGGGGGGTTTTGGGGGATATCTGATCAGATTCAGAAATCTTGACACAATGTGAAGCTCAAAATTTTCACGGCTGCGTTCTTTTCTGTAGTTTAGCCTGTCTGTTTGTCTGTTTGTGAAATTTATCCCGGGCAGTAATGGGGGAAGGGTGGGAGTGGGGGAGAGGGGTGGGGTGGGGGTAATGGGGAGGGGTGGGGGTAATGGGGGCATTCAGTTGACCTAACCTGGCATTCAATTAACCCGGGCAACGCCGGGTACTGTTTGTGAAATTTATCCCGGGCAGTAATGGGGGAAGGATGGGGGTGGGGGTAAGTGGGGGAGAGGGTGGGGGTAATGGGGGAGGGGGTTAGCCCCCAAGTTGCATAAAGGGAGGTGAGGGGGTTTTGGGGGGCGCTCAGTTGATCTAACCAGGCATTCAGTTGACCCGGGCAACGCCGGGTACCTCACGTAGTATATCTATACTATAATAAGAGAGCTGTCCGTCCGTCCGTCACACTTTCAGAAATTGTGAGAAAAAATTGTGAGAAAAAAATTCAGAAATTGTATTACGGGCGGCAATGTGAAGCTCAAGATTTTCATGACTGTGTTCTTTTCTGTAGTTTAGCCTGTCTGTTTGTCTGTTTGTGAAATTTATCCCGGGCAGTAATGGGGGAAGGGTGGGGGTAATGGGGGATGGGTGGGGTAATGGGGAGGGGTGGGGGTAATGGGGGAGGGGTTAGCCCCCAAGTTGCATGAATGGGGGTGAGGAGGTTTTGGGAGATACCAGATTCAGAAATGTTGACACAATGTAAAGCTCAAAATTTTCACGGCTGCGTTCTTTTCTGTAGTTTAGCCTGTCTAACCGTCAGCGAAGCGACGGGAACTGTACTAGTATATATAATAAGAAATCTTTCTCCGTATATTACTTAAAGAATCAATTGAAGCATACTAAAATCAAAATATTCACCTTAATAAATTTAATTGAAGCATATTAAAACCAAAATATTCACCTTAAGAAATTTAAAATCGTAAATTACTGACACCACTGGCCTTTCCATTGGAACACAGGTAGCTTTTTTCTCGACTCCAGTACATTCAAAATAAATTTATGTCTGTTTTCGTAACCAATTCTATCTTGTGATGCTTCTGTTACCACATTTACAGCATGTTCTACTCCCTGGCTGTGACAGGGAAAAGGAATAAGCTGAAGTGGTTCATTTCGAACTTTAAGATCATCATTTGTCAAATTCTGTAAAATAGGTGGAAGGGTGATGGTTTCGTTGTCCCAGTCGATCATGTTAGGATAATCGTCTGCTTCAAAGTTCAGTGTTTTTGGCAGCTCAAAATTTCTCGCATTGGTGCTCATAGTTCTTGCTCGAATGATGTGCTGAAGAGCCAGCTCTCTGACCTCTCTTCTTGTGTCTGTTATCATTGAGAGTAAGATATTCTCTGGGTGGGCAAAATAGGCGTTATTTCTGAGGACACGCTCCATAATCATCCAATGCTTTTTATCTAAGCCTTTAAGCAAGTGCATGATATACCAAAAATTAGATGCTCCCTCATTTGCCTTTGGATGAGACTTTATCCAAAACCAGCCTGGAGCGTAAATCGGCATTATAATTTTTATTAGGTCTTGGATGTTTTTGTCTGGAGGGCACCTGGGGATCTGGTGGCTAACGCTTGTGAGATGCGTCCAGATTGTATGCTAATGCACATTTCGTACATGTATTTTTGGTCACTGCTGAAACTTTTAACAATATCGGCCGAAACTTCTTTAATGTTGCCCTCTACAGGGGTATAATCAACTATGATATATCCAGTTTGGTCAAATCCTCTCGGAGTTTATTTCCAAGAGAACCTTTGAAGGTGTTTGGTCCCGAAGTTTTTCCACACGGTACCTATCTGCTGTTATTGTTAAGTTATCATAAATAATTCTGTTCTGATGGTTTTCTCTCAGCTCAAAATCCGGAACAAAGTCAATATCGTCGCTGTCATCATCAATTTCCATGCTCTCATCTTCCATAATATGTAAAGGGTCCAGTTTGCTGGTTGAGGCGACATTCATATCTAGGCTTATCTTGGCTCTTCTTTCTAATCCTTTAACTCTATCGTGAGTCCTTTTTCTTGCGGAAGTCGTTACTCTGTCGATTGGTCCTAGTAAATATATATATATATATATATACTAGCAGAGATACCCGGCGTTGCCCGGGATGTAAGGGTGTGTCAAAATAAGGTAAAAAGATGAACAAAACTAAATGAACACATAAACACAAAGTTTTGGTAATTGTTTTTATTCCTTGAAAACATCAGACATTTTGTAGCACTTCAGTGTAAACAATGTTACGTGTTTTTCCATTGGGTGTCAAAACATAAAGATTGCGGGGTGTTCCAACTTTTTGGGCCATTGTCACCCATAGCAAAAGTCACACTCAAATGTCAAAATGCAAAAACTTATTCCTTAAACTTATATTTTAAAAGTTCTCGAAAATAATGATTTTAAGCTTTTTTTGTCAAAATGCAAAAACTTATTCCTTAACCTTATATTTTAAAAAGTTTTCGAAAATAATGATTTTAAGCTTTTTTGTGTTAAAATGAAAAAACTTATTCCTTAACCTTATATTTTAAAAAGTTCTCGAAAATTTTGAAACTTTTATGCACACCATTAGATTCCACTTAAATCCCGTGACTTTATGCCGTCATTCAAAACTAAACAAGATTTTAATGTATCATTTACTAAATAAGACTGTCTAGTCTACCTACCTACTGTACCTACCTACTGTACCTACCTACCTACCTACCTACTGTACCTACCTACTGTACCTACCTACCTACTGTACCTACCTACCTACCTACCTACTGTACCTACCTACCTACCTACTGTACCTACCTACCTATCTACTGTACCTACCTACCTACCTACCTACCTACTGTACCTACCTACTGTACCTACCCATTTACTAAATAAATCTGTCTAGTCTACCTACCTACTGTACCTACCTACTGTACCTGTACCTACCTACCTACCTACCTACTGTCTAGTCTACCTACCTACTGTACCTACCTACTGTACCTACCTACCTACCTACTGTACCTACCTACCTACCTAACTACTGTACCTACCTACTGTACCTACCTACCTACCTACTGTACCTACCTACCTACCTACCTACTGTACCTACCTACCTACCTACTGTCTAGTCTACCTACCTACTGTACCTACCTACTGTACCTACCTACCTACCTACCTACTGTACCTACCTACTGTACCTACCTACCTACCTAACTACTGTACCTACCTACTGTACCTACCTACCTACCTACTGTCTAGTCTACCTACCTACTGTACCTACCTACTGTACCTACCTACCTACCTACCTACTGTACCTACCTACTGTACCTACCTACCTACCTACCTACTGTCTATATATATAATAATAATAATAATAATAATAATAATAAATAAATAGAATATATATATATATATATATATATATCGGCTATTGATTGGTGGCGTGGAAAACGCAGTTTAATAATGAACAGGAACACCAGAGAAAATACAAACATCCTTCAAGGTTTAATAGTACCAACGTTTCGGAATGCACTAATTCCATCTTCAGGGCTAAAACAATAAAATTCCAAATCACATACAAAATTACAAAATACAAATTGCTTAATAACAATTTAAAATAAACTTAAAAATTATAAAAAGTAGCTAAGAAAATGTAAAACATTAAAACTAAAAGGTAAATAAATGTGAAGTTAAAAAGTTAAAATTATAAAAAGTAAAAGCATTAAAACTGAAATGTAAATAAAAAAACTAGTACCTTAACCAAAACATAGCAGATCTATCGATGATTCGTCAGAATTTAGGTCTGGTTTTAGTTTATAAATAAACAGAGACTCCATAATTTTAAGCTTAAGGTCAGAGCTTCCAGCAGCAAGTACGGTGAAATCACTCGCACAACAATAACCACCCAATTTCACAGTCTAATTTCACCGTACTTGCTGCTGGAAGCTCTGACCTTAAGCTTAAAATTATGGAGTCTCTGTTTATTTATAAACTAAAACCAGACCTAAATTCTGACGAATCATCGATAGATCTGCTATGTTTTGGTTAAGGTACTAGTTTATTTTATTTACATTTCAGTTTTAATGCTTTTACTTTTTATAATTTTAACTTTTTAACTTCACATTTATTTACCTTTTAGTTTTAATGTTTTACATTTTCTTAGCTACTTTTTATAATTTTTTAAGTTTATTTTAAATTGTTATTAAGCAATTTGTATTTTGTAATTTTGTATGTGATTTGGAATTTTATTGTTTTAGCCCTGAAGATGGAATTAGTGCATTCCGAAACGTTGGTACTATTAAACCTTGAAGGATGTTTGTATTTTCTCTGGTGTTCCTGTTCATTATTATATATATATATATATATATATATATATATATATATATATAATATATATTATATATATATATATATATACAGGGTGGGCGGAAAGTAGCTCCCTATTTTGGATTGGTAAAAAATACGTATATTATCCATTTATTTCAGAAGAAATAATATGAAAAGATAGGCATTCATGGTAGGTTTTCTCTAAAATTCAATGTGGGCTCCAACTCTTTCCACCAGCTTCTGGAGCCGCCCAGGAATGGCGTCCACTGACTTTAGCAGGAACTCCGGCAGGATGGAGGACATGACTTCCCGAATTCGGTCCTCCAGTTCTTCCAATGTCCTCGGTTTGGTGCGGTAGACTTCTTCCTTTACCCCCCCAAAGAAAGAAGTCGCACGGTGTCAAGTCGGGGCTCCTGGCTGGCCATTGATGTGGACCACGACGACCCATCCAACGCCCAGGGAAGTGGGCATCCAGCCACTCACGGACAACAAGAGCGAAGTGCGGAGGGGCGCCGTCTTGCATAAATATCAGATCGTCGATGTTCTCCCATGTGCTGACAACCGGCCAGACCTCGTTTCGCAACATAGCAAGGTACCGCTCAGCATTCATGGTGTTGCGCAGAAGGAACAGGCCCACAACCTGATCTGAGGTCATACCACACACACCGTTACACTGAACCGATTCTGCCGTTTTTCAGCGGTAACCATGGGATCCTCTCCTGCCCAGTAGTGGCAATTGTGGCGGTTGACAAAGCCTCCGACGTGGAACACCGCCTCGTCGCTCCAGAGGATGTTGCGGAAGAGATGGGGCCAGTCTTCATGCCAAGCCAGCATGATTTCCCCGAACTCCATGCGAATGTCGCAGTCCTCGTCCGAGAGAGATTGGCAGTAATGCGGCTTCCACGCACGCCAGTTCAGCTCCTTCTTCAGCACAGTTCGCACTGAGTAGCGGGAGAGTCCACTTTCCCGAGCTGCCTGGCGAGTTGACTTTCGTGGACTCCGTGCGAACATTTCCTGAACTGCCTGCACCGTCTCCTGGGCCCTGGATGTCGAAGGGCGACCACATCTTCGAACATCTGCCACAGACCCCGTGGTCATGAGCTTCGAGTGGCAGTTCTTGATTGTTTTCGGGTCCACTTGGGCACGTGGTCCGTGAATGGCCCGCCACCATCTTTGAACTCGAACGACAGATTGCCAAACTTCGTACCGTGCCGCCAACTGGGCACGCTCCTGCAGTGTTAAACGCTCAGTCATGTTACCCTTCAATCTGAAATGAAAAAAAAAAAAATGAACGTTACAATTGTACCACTTTAGAGAACACAAAGAGAACACTTTAGAGAAAAAAGATTACCGTTACAATTGTACCACTTTAGAGAACACACCATAACAATATAATAATACAATCACAATTTATACATAATTTATATGTAATTTAAATTAGGGAGCTACTTTCCGCCCACCCTGTACTATAGAGTGTCCCAAAACCATGTATACATTTTTTAAAAACTTATAACAGGCGAACCCACTAACAGATTCAGATGATTTTTATTTCTTTTTATAGCCTATAGCCTAAGGAGATACAACAGCGAAATTGTTAACAGCCTTGCCTAGCCTAAGGAGATACAAAATCGAAATTAGTAATAGCCTTGCCTGCCTACAGTAAACATGGAAAATGGAAGTGTGCGCTTATCATTTGAGCAACGAAAATGGATACTAAAGTCGTATTTTAAAGTTGAGAAGATATCAAAGGTTCAACAACAGTGGAGAGAAATTTTGGAAACTAATCCCAACTCGACTTACCATTTCACGTATCTGTGAGAAATTTGAAGTATACGGTACTGTGCATGATGTGTACAAGCAAGCGATGGGCGTCCAAAGACATCAACAGATGCTAACACTTCTGATGAAGTGCTACAGGTATTCAACCGATCACCAAGAAAATCTGTGAGACAATGTGCTCGTGAAACAGGGAAAAGTAAGACAAGTGTCCACAGAATTCTGAAGAATGCTAAATGGAAATCTTACATCCCGAGATTATTACATGCCTGAATGAGGATGATCCGGATCGCAGAATCCAGTTTTGCGAATGGTTTCGAGTAAAAAACACAGAAGATGGCCAATTTGCGGACAAAATTGTGTGGTCTAATGAGGCTACATTTAAGTTGAATGGTATAATTAATCGTCATAATTGAACATACTGGTCACAAGAAAATCCACACATTTATGTGGAACGACATGTAAATTTACCGGTATAACTGTCTGGTGTGGTTTTCTTCCAAAGGTTTGGTTGGTCCATTCTTTTTCGATGGTACAGTTACCGGTCATAGCTACCTCAACATGCTTCGGGGAAAAGGTTTTCCTGCAATTCGACAGTTATACGGAGATGAGGACATTTACTTTCAACAAGATGGAGCACCTCCTCATTACCATCAGGATGTCAGAAACTACCTTGATGAAACATTTCATTATCGGTGGATCGGACGACGAGGTAGTATCGAGTATCCACCACGTTCACCAGATTTGAACCCACTTGACTTTTTTTATGGGGTCATTTGAAAATGAAGTACACAGTAGAAGACCTACATCACTTGAACAACTAAAGAGCACAGTTGAAGAAGCGTGTAGAAATATCCCTACAAACATTTTTGTTGAAGTCTGCCAATCAGTGAATCAAAGAGCGCAGTGGTGCATTGATGTCAGTGGTCGACATTTCGAACACTTACGTGTTTAAAACAAATTAAACTATCTATTATTTCGATGTTGTATATTTTACCTATAAAAAGAAATAAAAATCATCTGAATCCGTTAGTGGGTTCGCTGTTATAAGTTTTTTAAAAATGTATACATGGTTTTGGGACACTCTTATATATATATATATATATATATATATATATATAATAACAAAACGAATTTTAAACTTATTTCCAAAAACTTTAGTACGCCGAGCCTCTGTTACAAAAACCGAAATGAATAAAAAAGAACGTGAATTACAAATTATTAGGAGGAAGCTCTCTCAGGTAACCGCTTTGTTATACCTGTGTGAATCTCTCACCTGTTAATTGCGATACGATTTCTTATACAACGGGCCAATTATATAATGGCCACTAATTATAATTATATTCTCGATACATGCAATGTTTAATTACGTAACAGTGCGTGCAGGGCAACAGTTTTGTGTGTATACAAAAAATAAATCTTATATAAAAAGATTTTATATATATAATAATAATAATAATAATATAATAATAATAATAATAGATCTATGAAAATGAAGCAACTTGAGCGAGAAAAAGAATGCGAGGATTGGGAAATGTTTCAAATATTTTGTGGAGTAGAATAATGCTCAGAAAAAGTCTTTTTTTTGTACTGAAGTTGCATGCGACTTTTCATCGTTTTGAGGATATATTTTTCTCTCTGGTGCTTTGTTTCGTTCGTGTTGGATAGACGTTTTAGCGTGTTTTTCTGTGTGAGAGTTAGTCTCAATGACTATAAGTTGAGGATAAGTTGTAGCCACGTTTCCACACCGCTTCCCCTTAGATCGACTAGGTAGAACGACGTTGGGTCTATTCAATACTTTGATGGGTGGTCGTTCTTCCCACGTCCATGACGTTTGCCATTAAGAAGGAGATTAAATTGCTCAAAACACTATTATTATTATTGAATATAACCAGAGTTATTTATGAACATTTGGATAACTCTCTCTCTCTCTCTCTCTCTCTCTCTCTCTCTCTCTCTCTCTCCGCAGGGGGTATAAAGGTTATGCACATTTCTTCTGGGTGTTGTAAATTTTATACTTGGGGCAGTGCTGGATTACCCAATAGGCAGACTAAGCACGTGCTTAGGGCACCAGCAAGGCAGGGGCACCAAAAAAAAATGAGATTTTTTTTGAAAAAATTTGATATTTGATATTTCAAAGAAAGCATAGAAGTAGCCATCATGGGAAAAATCTAAATTTTGTTAGACTTTCTTACACTCCACTACACACTCTTCTCCCATTTTTCTGTTCTCTTTTTATTACTTATCCTCACCTAAACCAGGTTTGCATTAATCAATATAAAATTTATGAAGCTGTATGTGTGTTTTCAATGTACGTTGTGTACGATTCTGTAATTTAGCACCACTTTTGTTAATGGAATTATGTCACTCATGTATGTGGGAGCGTGGAATTGGTGAAAGTAATACATATCATGTATGTATTTTTCTAACATTGATGATTACTAACTGCTCCGCAGAACGCTCTTTTTCTCAGCTGAAAGGAATAAAAAACCCTCAGAGAACAACAATGTGTCAGGACAGACTTGATTCACTTTTCCTACTGTGTATAGAAGCGGACATCCTTCGTCGAGTCAGCTTCGATGAAATTATCCAGGATTTTGCAATCAGAAAATCTAGAAAGAAGCTATTTTAATTTCAGCATACATGGAAGTTTTGTTTTATTTCGAAAGATAAAAATTTATTTTACGGTTTAGTATTGTTTATATTTTGAATTACATATATATGGGGGCGCCATAATCTTTTCAGTGCTTAGGGCCTCTAAAGGTCTTAATCCGGCCCTGATTTGGGGTGTGACAGCCCTCCGGTCCCGAGTCGTGGGATTCTAGAGAAATTGGCTGCCAGTTCCTTTAGGTTCTCTCTCTCTTTCGGGAGGGTGGGTGAAGTCTGTTGTACAATCCTGCCCCGTGGGTTACTAGGACCCTATCCCATCCCTACTCTGTCCTTTTAGCTTAGGTTAAGGATGCTCTCCTCTGACTGACTGAAAAAAAAACTTTTCTTTTAGTATTAAGTCTTTTCTCTACTTTTACTATTAGAACCCTACTGCTACCTCATGCGTGGGAAGAGAGGCTTTGGAACCTCTATAAATAACACCGTAGGTCGTGAGAGACTGGGATGGAGGCGTCCCAGGCGTAGGGGCGCAATGAATGGAGTGTGGCTAGTGCCCCGTTAAGCCCTTTCCTAACGCGTAATGGCCTGACCAGCCCCCTGCGACCGTTCTTTGGTGACCAAAGCCGAAACCTGAGACCACGGTTGCTGCTGTCAGGACCTCCAACCGCTTTAGTCTCCTGTGCGCGAAGGAGGAAGATACCGTTTTGATTGGGGACTCACAGATTAGGAGCCAGGAGAAGTACATTGCTTCTGCAAACCGGGACAGGAGGAAGGTAAGGTGCTTACCCGGGGAGGGGGGGGGAACGGCGCACTTAAGGAAGGAGTTAGAGAAGCTGCGCGTGGCTAGTCGGAGGACTGCGATCGTTGTCCACGCTGGTGGCAACGACCTGTTCCTCAAAGGCGGTAGGGTAGGTTCGACGGAAGGGATCGTCACCGAGATCATGTTTCTTGCGGATGATCTAAAACTTAAGATAGACAGGGGAATGTTGATGGGTATTTTACCGTGGCTGAATGCCAGTGATCACGCGCTCAGTAAGGTCATTGGCATCAACGAGAGGGTGCAAGACTTGTGCGTCACACTGGGCGTGAGGTTTGTTGACCCATTCGACGCGTTTTCGGGTAGGTGGGACCTTTATCAGAGGGATGGTGTCTACCTCAATGTCAAGGGTAAAGGTATGCTAGGCGCGCTGCTCGACCGGCACCTTTACCGTATGGTGAAGTCAAGCCCGGGGATTGATGATGGGCCTCCACCGGGGAGAGATTATCTCGAGCCGCTGGCGGATGTACCTTCAACTGAACGGTGCGTCCATGTACAGGTGGGTGACCCTCTTTCCCCTTTGGAGGGGGCTCAGGCTCCTGCGGAAGTTGCCCCCTCGTTGGTGAGGGGATCTTCAACTCCCGACAGCCTTGACTGTTTGGGAAACGGGTTGTGCTAGGGGGCCGTCAGAATAGGGAAGGCTCCCTCCTTGCAGTGCTTTTTAATGCTAGGTCGATTAGGAATACGTTTTGCGAGCTACGGGCGCTCTTAGCATCAGAATAGCAGGATATCGTTGCCATAACCGAGTCCTGGATTATACTGATCGTAGGGACTACGTTGGGGAGTTCGAGATTCCCGGGTATAGGATGCTTCACAAGAACCGCACCCGTGGGGAGCGGGGAGGGGTACTAATATACGTGAGGGACACGTTGAGTCCGGTTGACTGCCAGTTCCGATCGGAACGGGAGCTGCTTGGCGTCGATCTGAACCTGGGAGGGACGAACTATAGGTTAATCTTGGTGAACAGACCTCCGCATCAACTCCTCGAGGAGAATACAGCCCTCTACACCGAACTCCGTAGCCTGCTAGGGGACAGGGTGTGTGTAGTTTTAGGAGACTTCAACTGTCGCGGCATAAACTGGGAAGACAGGACTGCTGATGCCGAAAGGAGGCTAGTTGACTTTGCTGATGACAACTTCCTGACTCAGTGGGTCAAGTCAATGACCTACACGAGGCGAAAGCGTTCTAGAACTAGATCACGGTCTGATTAGGCTCTGTGTCTGCGTCCCTTGGGTGAAGCGTAGTAACTCGAGAGGCAGTAAGCTTGATCTACGGCGGGGGGCTGATTTTGTTGGCCTCCGGGATAGCGTACGCGAGATGGGGTTAGAGGTCGGCGGCGATGTTGAGGGAGTGTGGAGTGCATTCCGGGACGAGTTTATGGTGCTGCAGTCAGCTGCCATACCCTCAAAACCGGTCACCCCTGCTTCAACGCAGCCTAAGTGGTTCAGTTGTGACATCGCTTAGGCTATTCGAAATAAGAAAGCTGCGTATAGGAGGGCGAAGGCCAATCGTTCCCATGAGAACACTGAGGCGTATGTCCGCTTATGCAGGGAAGTGAAGGCGAAGGTTAGGCCAGCTAAACGTAACGAAGAACTCCGGGTGGCAAGCCTCTGCAAGGGGAACCCTAAGGAGTTCTTCAGTTATGTTAATAGTAGAAAGCCCAGTAGAAGAATGATAGGCCCATTAAAGGACTCCAGCGGCGCGCTGCGGACCTCCGACACGGACATCGCTAATGTGCTGAATGAGTACTTTGCGGAAATGTTCACCAGGAAGGACACCCGCGTCATCCCCGAGCCAGGCGTCAGGCACGAAGGTGCGGGCCTGAATAGAGTTCGGTGTACCGCGACAGTCGTTGCCGATAGAAAAGACAAACAGCGGGTTTAAGGCTCCTGGGCCAGACCAGTTCCTCCACGGAGTGTTGCGGGAAGTGCGCGACCAGATGGCTCCCCACCTGGCTACAGTCTTCAACAAATCGTTGGAGACTGGCTTCCCTCCAGTCACCAGGCACCTGGCCTATGTGACCCCTATCTTTAAGAAAGGGGATCACGAAAGTCCAGGGAACTATCGCCCCATTAGTCTCACTTCGATTGTAGGTAAATTATTAGAGGGGATAATAGCGGATAGGATCGGTGACCATTTGGATTCCTACAAGCTGCTTGGGGATTCCCAACATGGGTTTAGACGGCATAGGTCGTGTCTCACCAACCTGCTCGAGTTTTTCCACGTCATGTGGAGTGAGTACGATAAGAGTAGGGCCATTGATATACTTTATCTCGACTTTGAGAAAGCCTTTGATAAGGTACCTCACCGCAGGCTAATGGCCAAACTCCGCGCGCTGGGTATCGGTGGGGAAGTAGGTAGCTGGATTGAAAACTGGCTGAAGAATAGGCGGCAGAGGGTTGTAATTAAAGGGGCTACCTCGGGTTGGGCCTCGGTCACTAGCGGGGTTCCTCAGGGTCCCGTTTTGAGGCCACTGTTTATCATTTACATAAATGATATCGACGCTGGCATCATCAGTTGGATCGCCAAATTTGCTGATGACACGAAGCTTGGGGCCAATGTTGGGACGCCCGAGGCGATCTAGCAACTGCGTGCGGACCTACGTAGGATGGGAGAGTGATCCGAAAAATGGCAAATACCGTTTAACTTGGGTAAATGCAAGGTCATACACATTGGCTACGCCAATCCCAATTCGGACTACTCCATGTTGGGGAGTAATATCGAGGCCATTGATTTGGAAAAGGACTTGGGTGTGTTAATTAGCAGCGACCTTAAGTTTACTAAACAGTGCATAGAGGTGGAAAAGAAAGCCCAGAAGCTGTTGGGTTATATCAAGAGGCAATTTCGATTTCGGAACAAGGAGATTGTGCTCTCTCTGTACAACTCCCTAGTTCAGCTACAACTGGAGTATACTGTGCAGCTCTGGTCGTCCGCCCTCAGGAAAGATATTGAGAGGCTGGAGCGAGTGCAGGTGAGGGCCACAAAGTTAATCCCTTCCGTTAGGCATATGGGCTATAATCGACGCTTACGCGCCCTGAATTTGTTTTCGTTGGAAACTCGGAGGCTGCGCGGTCAACTCATCGAGGTTTTCAAGCTTTTACACGGGTTCAACGATGTCGATTTTAGAAGCATGTTTAGTTTAAATGAAAACTTAACTCGCAAGAATGGTTGGAAGTTGGATTTGAAACGATTTAGCACTAATGTGTGTATGGGAATTACTTTACCTATAAAATCTGTGACACGTGGAACAGGCTACCTTCAGAAGTTGTGAACAGCTCCTCTGTGGATCAGTCCAAGAAAAGGTTAGACCGAATCTTGCACACTATTTGAGGGTGTAGAATTTTTCCCTAGCACCCGTTGCCATTGGTACCTCCTCGGTATGGGCCGCAAGGCCTTTTGAGGTATTACTTTTCCTTGTAACTCCTTGTCTCTCTCTCTCTCTCTCTCTCTCTCTCTCTCTTGAATTTGCCGACGACACTAAAATTGCGAGTAAAGCAACTAGCTTAGTTTACTAGAAAGAGAGAATCAACAGCGTGATCTCAATATTTTAATAGAGTGGTCTAATAAGTCGTAAGTGAAATTTAACGTCGATAAATATAAAGTCATATATGTAGGTGGTTACCACAATAGTAAATTTAAATGAAGTCTCTGAGGAAAAAGATTTAAGTGTCATTGTTAATGAAGATTTAAAGTTCTTAAAACAATGTTCAGTTGCGAGCAGTAAAGCTAATAGAGTATTTGGTTTTATTTCTTGTAATTTTTAATATAATCTAAAGATATTGTTTAGCCATTATACAAGTCGCTTGTTAGGCCTCATTTAGAATATGCTGTATAGTTTTGGTCACCCTATATGAAGAAGGATATAGATATGGTAGAAAGGGTTCAGCGCCGCGCGACAAAGCTTATTTCAACCTTACGTGATAAACCATACGAAGGTAGACTCAAAGAGCTGAATTTATATACACTTGAAACTCTGCGTTTAAGAAGCGAATTAATTCAGCTGTTTAAAATTTTAAATCATTTTGATAACGCGAATTATAAGAATTTCGTTAACTTGGACGATTGGAACATGAAGAGAAGTAATGATTTTAAAATTAGGGGTAAAAGATTTGAGACAAACGTTGCGAGGAGGTTCTTCACTTACAAGATAGTCGAGAGGTGGAATAGCCTACCCGCGGGGGTCGTGGAAAGCACTTCAGTTAATATGTTCAACAATAGGTTCAATAGGTATTTTAGTAACATCATTTTGTATTAAATGGCGAGTAAACTGGGGATGTGATTTTTAGTTAGCATAGGAAATGGCCGATTTTCTTTTTGTTTTAAATGTAGTAGGAGGTGCTGATCGGGTCTGGTTACAGAGCACTGGGAGTTCTCAAATGACACCCGCATTGTTAGAGATGAGAATTGTCGGGCGTCAAAATCTTCAAATAGCTAATTATTAAGTATATAACGATGGCTATTCTTTAAGTATATAGTGTTTATTTGTTGAGATAGTAGCAATGATTACTCTTAAAAGATGTAAGTGTAGTAGGAGTCGCTGGTCTGGTCTGGTTACAGAGCACTGGGTGTTGTCATTGTGAGAACGCTCGGGAGTGGAGTGGAGTTGGGGATGGAGTACGGGTAGAGTTGGGGATGGTGATGTTCCCTTTTGATCGTACATGTAGAAGGAGGCGCTGGTCAGGTCTGGTATCAGAGCACTGGGAATTCTCAAATCATATACTTTTTTTACCTTTTCCTATTTTTATTTATGTGTTTCTAATAGATGGGAATTTTCGGGAATTCTTGGGAAGCTCCTCTTTCCCCTTTTTTCTTTCTTTTGTTCCTTCCTTTCTTTTTTTTTGGGGGGAAGGTTAGTTACGATAGAGTAGAAGCAGTGGTGGGCACCGTTAACCAAAAAGTTAACTTCGATAACAATAATCCGTTAACCCCAATTTTTAACTCCGATAACGATAATCCGATAATTTTACTACAAAGTTAACGGAAGTTAACGATAATCCGTTAACGATAACTATTTCTTTACTAACATTTAAAAAAATCAAGGAAAAAAGCTTTAAAACCCATAGAAAATGTTTATTTATGCAAAATCCAACAATAAATAGGTATTTAACTGTATTTTTATCAAGTTTTGCAACTTTTTTGCTTAATAACTTTTTTTTTTATTTTTAATAAAAAATGTACTGATTACATGTTTTGAAACCCTTGTAACCATTAACTAAATTTTAATTTACCAGAGAATTATTATGGCGGGAACTGAAAGGTAAAATTAAATTTTAGGCACATTTATTAAAGACTATGACACAATGTGCTGGTTGCCCTTCAGAAAGACCAACTTCTCAAAGTTAGGCCCAACTGCCAGTCTTGACCTCTTGGGCCTCAGGATGTCCTTGTCGAGAAAGAAGAGCCGTTCCACTGCGGCAGAGGACGGAATTGGCAGACTGAAGTTATGGCGGTTTGAATTCATTCGCGGAGCGGTGATCTTCTGTGAATGACTCCTCGCAGTTAACGTGTTAACGGACTTTAACAGACTAAATATCGAGTTATCGGAAGTTAACTGGTCCGATAACGATAAATGGAAATTAACTTCCGTTAAAAAAAGTTAACTTCGTTAATTAACTGTTATCGGATTAACGCTTTAGTGCCCAAAACTGAGTAGAAGTAGTATTGTTCGCTTTGTAATAAATGTAGTAGGAGGTGCTGGTTGGGTCTGATTTCAGAGCACTGGGAATTCTCAGATGATACCCCATTGGTAGAGAAGGGAAGCTTGATGGGATCTCTCAGGAGCCAAAACCTCCGAATAATGTTTTCAATTTTAGGGATACTACTTGGGTTTATAATGCAGGAATGTTAGTACTTTTTAGGTAAATCGCGGAATATCTAACATAGCTAGCTAGAGAACGTTTAAGTTTTATATAGAAGTAGTGATGTTCCCTTTTGCAATAAATGTATTAGGAGGTGCTGGCTGGGTCTGGTTTCAGAGCACTGGGAGTTTTCAGATGATGGGAATCATGATGAGATCTCTTGGGAGTCAAAACCTCCAAATATTCATACTCATCTCCAGGGAAGTTATTTAGTTATAGTGAAACTTTAGTTTTAAATATTGTACATCAAATTTCGCAATAAAAATAAATAAATTTCGCAAATAAAAATCATGCATATTATGCATTATTATTTCCATTATGCATGGGAACTCTTAAATTGTAGGCCTGACCAGTGGAGGTACCCTCTGGACCAGTGCTCCTTTATGTTTGTTTAAAAATTTCCTCCTACACTTACTCCTCCCCATACTTTAGAGAGATTCCTCTGATTGTTTTGTGACCCACATAGCATAATTAAGCATCGAGCAACTCAATTTTGATCACTTGCCTTGTAAACACCTCTAAGTGGGAGACCCTTGAATTCGCCACAGCAACAACGGATGATCACCCACGAAACACTTTCATTCTCCATAAGAGACAAGTACACGGAGACAGATACAGGGACCTTCCACTGATATCCTCGTTGGAAAGAGATTTTCTCTGCTGGCGTGATGGCACAACACCACGAAGTCTGAACAACTCAATATATCACTTGCCGCATAAACACATTTCACGGCGGGAGACCCAAGTTGAATACTCGCGACATTCAGGAGTTGGTGGACACATACACATAACAGACATCCAATTGCAGAAAACACGCTCATACCCTTGCATGCCCTGTTAATATGTCTGAGAATAGAGTAGAAAAATATTTTCTAGAAACATAATTTCATAACAAAAAAACTTTAAAAAAAAGCATGGCATGGATTAGGTGAGGTAGAGTTCCAATTACAGAAAACACCCTCAGACACTCGCCAACCTTGTTAATAGACTATATCAGTGTTTTATAGAAATGCATAGTATTATCTGGGTAATCGACGCAGTATGTGATAAATCTTCGGTACGGTGGCTTTGGCAGGCTTCGGAGAAATGATCCAACGACGAAATGATGAGTTCTTGTACATAATAAATAAATACTGTAATTCTTTAAATAAATGCCTGGAGTAGATTAGATTAGTAGTTTAGTATTCATACTATCCTTTTCCGCTGTCTTCTAATGCGTAACTGAGTACACGTAATAAGTGTACGCATGGTGTGAATGAACTCTGAAACTATTCTTTTTCATTATACTTTTCCCTACTTTCCTTGTCTGTTCTATACTATCATGTTACTACTATTCCTGCGTGAAAGCTTTACACGTCTATTTTCATTACTATTTCTAACTTTTCTACTTCCTTCTTGCACTACCCTAGAATTCATCATAGAGTCTCTCTCTCTCTCTCTCTCTCTCTCTCTCTCTCTCTCTCTCTCTCTCTCTCTCTCTCTCAGTAGTTGGAAATTAGAAGTTACGTTTCCAACAAATTTTCATTTTGTTTTATTGTTCAAAATGGTTGATATCTGCTGTCATGGTACCCTTCTCTTCGACACGTTTTTTAGTAAACTTAAATTACCGAGTGTAAATTTAGCAACTTTACAACTATTCTAAGTAATACATGTAAAAGTTTGCTCTAACTGTACTCTTGGCACCTAAAGTTCATCCATTACTATATATATATATATATATATATATATATATATATATATTATATATATAATAATGGGTGTACGTTCGGTGTCAAGAGTACAATTAGAGAACAATTTTTGTGAATTACTGAAAGTACTCCGATAGTACCGCCATTACTGGAGAACCTTTAGCCCATAAAAAAACCCTTTAAAAGTGGATGATTTTTATACGATTCTCGTAAAATGATTTATACAAAAATATATTTTCCACTTCTTCATAGACCAAACTATATAAAGCTGAGCGTACGTACCAAAGTAGCATTGTGGTGGAGCATTGGTACGTTAATATGAACATACTGGGTTCGAGTCTAGGCTTGAACTTCACATTTCAGCGATTAAGATGATTTATACAAATGTTTTCCTTGATGAGCTGAGTTTTCCTTAATGAAGTGATTCGCATCCCACATAAAGTTTAAGTCCCCTCCGTTATAGAGACTTAGATATTACGAAGGAGGCTAAACAGTTTATATCCCAATCATTGTTACATTATTATAAGCTTGCTATTTCTTATTGTTTCATGCGGATTTGGTATATATATAAACAATTAGCTTATAAAAGAAACAAAATTTATTTCATTGTCACACCTGTCTTTACTTGAGCAACTGATCTAATAATAATAATAATAATAATAATAATAATAATTTTTTAATTATACATTAGAAAGAAATATTACTTAATAACTACATGAATAAGCACGTAGAATTCAGGATCCACTTCCATTTCACTATGAAACTTTACAGTAGCTGATACGTAAGACGAAGTTTCATAAGACATTAATTTAAGTAGAAAATGTTACTTTAAAAGTATAAAGTTGCTTAATTTTGAGAAAGGATTCTTCATGAATTGGACTCCGAAGTTAAATATTTAATAACTTTTTCTTAGTGATACTATACATATTATACAGGGTGTACATAAAGTCAAGATCTATTTTTGTGAAACACTTGGAAATTATATGGAATTCAATCATAAAATGATAAAGTGGTAACATTTATTAAATAATTAAGAGTAGGATTCGACGTGACGCCCATCAGTATCCCTGCACAGCTCAAATCGTTCCGCAGCATTTCTAAACACATTCTGGAGCATTTGCGGGGTTATGTTATCTGCAGCAGTTCGTATACGTGCACGTAAGTTTTCAAGACTCGTAATCTTCGTCTGATAGACGTGCGATTTGATAAAGCCCCATGCAAAGAAATCTAAAGGGGTTAAATCTGGTGATCTCGCTGGCCAAGGTCTGTTGCTTCCGCGTCCGATCCAGCGATTTGGAAAACGTCCATTTAGATAATCCTAAACAATTTTGGCATAGTGACAAGGAGCACCATCATGTTGATAGACGACGGTACTAACAATCCTATCCCCAATCAGCTGAGGTTCAAGGAATTGCTGCAACATGTCCAGATAAATAAGCCCCGTAACTGTAGCTTCAGCAAAGGAAAAAGGACCATAAACCTTAGATTTTGTTAAACCCATCCAGACATTAACTTTAGGTGTCTCTTTCCCAATTTTGGACGAAATCATTGGGTCTTTCATCTGCCCAAATTCGACAGTTATGGCGATTTACTTTTCCACACGTATGGAAAGTGGCTTCATCACTAAAGAGAATGTTGTCCATTAAATTATCACTCCAGATTTGTTGTACGAGATCAGCACACACAGCACTTCGTCGAGGGAAATCTTCCTCATGTAAATCATGTAAAACCTGCAAATGATAGCTTTTCTTCCGCAAATTAACTTTCAGAATTTTGTGCACAGATGACGTCGGGAGGCCGAGTCTGCGTGATGCAGCACGAACGGACGTACGTGGCTCCTCAGTGATAATTCCGCGTACTGCATTCACGGTAAGATCTGACATACACGGTCGTCCTGATCTTGCTTCATCATTTACAGATCCCGTTCGTTTAAATTTGTTCACCAATTTTCGTATTGTCTTGTCTATTGGCCCCGACTTATGAAATCTCCTTCTAAACTTCTCTCTGATGTCATTGTATTTCTTTCCCTCGATTCGCCAAATTACTATTGCCACACGCTCTTCTGTATTCATTCTAAGGGCTTCTGAAAAGAAAAATAGAAAAAAATAATTATTTCACAAAAATAGATCCTGACTTTATGTACACCCTGTATATAACTATACTATATATATATATATATATATATATATATATATATATATATACATATATATATATATATATATATATATATACACTATATTTTATATATTACTATACTATATATATTATATATAAGAGAATGTATTAAATGTTATATAAAATTGAATATTCATTAAAAGGTTTATTATAAGTAGTATAAAGAAGCACTTTAATATCTGTTTTTTGGTTTTTTGTCTTTGGGTGGGGGGAGTTGTTTACTGTTTTAATTTAATTATTGTTAGATTGATATTACCATTTATTATTTCAAATATTATTAACATTCATTGCTTTTGAAAGTACGATTTTGAACCCCTGTAGCACCTTTTATTCTACTACGTATCACTGTCTACTACCTTATTACTACTCTTCTCGCGTGATCTATCTCAGCTGATATTCGGGTTTAAAAAAATAATGTAGCCCATGAACCTCTCGTAAAACACGCGTCTCACTCTCCTAAGAGCACCTTTTTCCATCAGGCAATCATCCGCGTCACTAACATTATTAAAGCCAAATGGATATTATATGACCCCGGGTATAGTGTTTACAAAAAGGTGTAAATTACTTGGGGTTATTCCGTTAAGGGAATTTTCCAACATTCCTTTCAATAAATCCAAGGTCCAATAAACGAGAGCCTCTCTTAAATTGTCGAGAAGATCCTTGCTGGATTTAAACATCGAAAAAGAGTCCTCTATTGTAAATATTTATTCAATGCTCGATAATCGATGCAAATGCGATGTTTGCCACATTCTTTTTTAACTATTACCATTGGAGAAGCCCATCTATACTTGTTCAACGTCTAATGGCATTATTTTCCAACATTTCGTTCATTCTCTCTCTCGTATTTTTCTTAACTTTATGGGTATTGGGTATGGGTATCCTTTTTATCGCACTTTCGTCGGTTGCTTTAATTTTATGTTGGTCTTCCGCAGTAAGATTTCGGTTATTATCGAAAACCTCTCTAAATTCTTTAGTATTACGCATTACGTCATCATTTACGATAAGAGGCGGTGTCGTTTATAAATTTTCTTATCTTCTTTTGTTCTTTAAAGACTAAAGGAGATCCTTCTCTTCTTCGTATTCTTCTTCTTCTGACACAATTGAATTTAGACTTTCTATGCATCAAATTCATTTTCTTCCTTTCAACATCATGATCATCTTCAGTATATATATATAATAAAATATATATATATATATATATATATATATATATTATATATATATATATATATATATATATATATATATATATATATATATATATATATATATGTTAAACACAGACCGTGCATGGAACAAGGAACTCTTCTGGGAAAATTAAATCCACTATAGTCCGAATAAGTAATGGTAAATGACAAATACCATAGTTTTTTCTTTTTCATGATGTTAGCCCGACGTGGGCAACGGGTCTCTCGCAAAGAGATCCCATAAATATAGCTTCCCTCACCAGCTATCTGCAAAGCAGACAGGATCCAGCTTTGGGACATGGATCTAGGGAACCATTCTGAGTTTGTGTGTGTGTATATATATATATAATATATACAGGGTGTCCGAGAATTATCTGTACAATTTTTGGCTGTTATTAAAAGTCAACCATGAAGTGTAGAAATTCCAGTGTTGTCTCCATTTTACAGAGAATCTCATTAAGTTTTTTCTGATACCAAGTTTTGACAAGTTTTTTCGAAATTCCAGTGTGTCCGAAAATTATCTGTACAATTTCATCTTTTAATAAAATTCTTGATAACACGTAAAATTCTTAAACAAGATTATTTAGAATCTGTATTTTCAAAAGTTTCTTTTATTAAAGCAACGTTGTTACAAACATTCGATATGTGCACCATTAGTGATTCGCAAACATCCAATCGATACTCCAAATGTTGCCATGTACGCTGCAGCATATCCACATCAATTCGCTCAATAGCAGCTGTGATTCTTGCTTTTAAATCATCAATGTCTGTCACCCGCGTACATTTCTAAAAAACTTGTCAAAACGTGGTATCAGAAAAAACTTAATGAGATTCTCTGTAAAATGGGACAACACTGGAATTTCTACACTTCATGGTTGACTTTTAATAACAGCCAAATATTGTACAGATAATTCTCGGACACCCACCCGGTATATATATATATATATATATATATATATATATATATATATATATATATATATATATAATATATATATATATATATATATATATCTGAAATGGGTTAAGTTGATAAACAGACGTTCTTTTATTCACTTCAATTTGAGTGAATTGAAGAACTTTCGTATTAGATTGTAAACACTACTTCACCTTACACCGAGTTTGTAGTTGTAGTTGCTTTTTAGAATAAGGAATTGTTATTATTACTATTATTGTTATTGTTGGTAGTAGTAGTAGTAGTAGTAGTAGTAGTAGTAGTCTTTGCCCGACAGAGAGTTAGTTCCATTTTAAGAGGTTTTCCGTGAAATATATTTTTTTCCTTTTATTTTACTGTCCAAAGAGTGTTTTGATACTCATCCAGTATTACTTCAAAATCTCACATTTTTCTAATGTGATTCAAAATATATGCATACCTCTCACTCACTATTTTTCGTATGTCATTTTTTCCTTTAAAAAATGATCAGTGGACCCCTTATTTTACGATCGTAAATTAATGTAAAGGAGGAAATCCAGTACTTTCATGAAGAGTTTATACACGAAGAAAGGGTACAGAAACATGACCATTTGTCAATGTTCCGATAAAAATTGTTGGTAGACCAATGCAGTGTGGAAAGTACGGACACGTCATAGTTCTTTTGCAGGAAAATTCTAATAGATTTTATTCACATATTTTCTCAGTGAATATGATTCGTTTTGGTTATGGATAATTTCTTCAGTTTTTCTTTTTTTGGTAAAGTTTTGTATTAGTCCTTTTGTCACAGACATACTCTTAGCCTTCGTGTTTTTCAGTGATATTACATTTGGATAACGAACACTGTGATATCCGCATACTATAACGTACTAATCTCGTATGGATGTAAAAGGTAGAGGTTGAAATAAATCAAGTGTAACTCTCCCTGAAGGTTCTTCTACTATCGGTAATAATATACCGAGTTTATTTTTCCAAAAGAATTATTTCTTTTCAATATTAACTGCTACACTATTTACAAAAGTCATTAACATCTTTTGATAATCCAAACACTAATTAAGGGGAATGGAAATCATGTTTCTAATTTTAGTGGCACTGGAATGCCAGATCTAATAAATTCATTATGATCCAATTTTCCTCCTGATTTTCCAAAAGGGAGATAGAACAGACTGAATAACACGCGTGTTAGGTTACTTAGTAATCCATCTTTATTGTGAATTGGTTTTGGCATTCCATTAGATAAGACAGAATTTTATCCTTTGCCTGTATTTTTTTCTTAATATTTTCCCAGTCATCTTATCAGTATCATAGTCAGTTAAGAGTATACCATCATTTTTTAGATATCGTTATACCCTGCCAATAAAGCTTATCATTATCATTTAGAGTTTTCGCATAACGATGGTGATATTACAAAACCTCGTAAGCTCTACTTCTCAAAAATTTAATTTTCAATTTTTTTGTTTTATTTGTATTGGCAGATAATCATACAAAAAATTCAAACCCGCTTACGTTTCTTCCCCATCATAAGAATTAGGTTCCAAACACTCGTAGACGTTCCCTACACTGGACTACAGTCATGCAGGGATTTCCTTCTGTAAAATTGTCGTTTTTGATACTTACGAGGTTTGGGAATATCACAATCCATAATAATTTTTTATTTTTATTTTTCTTTTGATTTTCAAATCTTAATCCTATTCCCGCAATCTCTCCCTAAGCGTCCTTCTCTCTGAAACATTTAGCTAACTCGTATTAAATCTTTAACAATAATTGAGGCACATCTATGCGGTACATCTCCAAAAATTAATGAAGAGTACCATTTAAAAAAAATCTTTTACAGTGGAATGCTTTTAGTTTAATAGGATTTACATGGAATGCTTTTAGTTTTAATAGGATTTACATTCATTTAACTGATAATTTGCATTAGGATGATCGAAAAGTTACTGTCCCTATATAACACCGCCCTGCGAATTCAAGTTTTTTGCGAGCTGTTTCAATGAAAATGAGTGATTCTTGGCCATAAAGGCATGCTATTTTCTGCTGTATATTTAGTTTTTTCCTATCACATCTAGATATTCCGCAATCACACGTAACGTATAGATAAGACAATGTTAACAAATGGATAAGAGAACAGACGAATCATATGGCATATGATTCGTCATGTGCCATATGTTTCATAACTTTCATTCAAACATTTTACAGTAGTAATGCATGCCCAGAAAGGGGATGGGACAATTCGACGTGGCCGACTCGATGTCAAGCCAAGTCGATGCCAGGCCAAGTCGAAGCATATTGTGCTTTATTATCTTTTAAGGGTATTTTAAGAAGAAAAAGTAAAGCATAAAAAATAATTAAGGCTAGGTAAGGTAGGGTAGGTAAGGTTAGGTAAGGTAGGGTAGGTAGGTTAGGTTAGGTAGGTTAGGTAAGGTTAGGTAAGGTAAGGTAAGGTAGGGAAGGTAGGGTAGGTAGGTTAGGTAAGGTTAGGTTAGGTTAGGTAGGTTAGGTAAGGTAGGGTAGGTTAGGTTAGGTAAGGTTAGGTAGGTAAGGTAAGGTTAGGTAGGTTAGGTTAGGTAGGTTAGGTTAGGTTAGGTTAGGTAAGGTTAGGTAGGTTAGGTAAGGTTAGGTAGGTAAGGTAATTATTGAACTCGGCCTCGGTCTTGGCTTCAGACTCGACTACAACACTGTTTGGCATCGACTTGGCCTGACATCGACTTGGCTTGACATCGACTTGGCTTGACATCGACTTGGCTTGACATCGAGTTGGGTCGCATCGAGTCGGCCACATCGAATCGTACCCAACCCGCCCAGAAACACATATTATACACGCACACATACTCATTATTACTACATATATACGTTAATATATATTATATAATATATATATATATATATATATATATTATATATATATATATATATATATATATATATATATATATATATATATATATATATATACAGATTTAAGTAAGATACAGTATATTTATATAAAATAAATGAATGACTGAACCAACGATTCATCAACAGTAACGCATTGAATTTATTAGAGCAGTCAGTAGCTAAAGAAACTTCCTTTTCGTCGATTTTCTCTTATGTACTGATTTCGGTACATCTTTCTTTAGACACCAGCAATAGTCTGCCATCATTCGAACACCCTCTTCCATGATACCTCCATTCCATTTCTGAAATATCCTGGTGGAATCTTTCTCCCTGTTCCTCGCTTACCGCGCCTAAGTTTTCAGAAAAAAAAAAACCCCAAGATGAGAGTCTAGGAAGTGTATGTTAACACTCATGTTACATCCCAGCAAACGATATTTTCGGATCATGTCTTTAACTATTTCTTTGTAGTCATCAGATTTCCTTTTACCAAGGAAGTTATTCACAACAGACTTAAAAACTTACCAAGCATCTTTTTCATGACCTGTCAATACATCTTCAAATGCTGGATCGCTTAAGAGTTGCTTTATTTGAGGACCGACGAGCACGCCTTCCTTCAACGTAGCATGACTAATTGGAAGGAATTGTCCATATAAAAATTGGTATCCAGATCGTTCTTTGTTGAGACCTTTGACGAAATATTTTATTAATCCAAGCTTTATGTGGAGTGGCGGTAACAGTATCTTGTTACGATCTACCAGTGGATTAGCAATGATGTTTGCTTGTCTTGGAGTAATCTGTTTTTTTCCGAGGCCATTCTTTCCTCACATAGTGTTCCTCCCTGTCTCTGCTATTCCACAGACATAAAAAGTATGGGTATTTTGTAAAGCCAGTCTGTTGCCCTAAAAGAAGACCGATCACCTTAAGATCACCACAAACAAACCATTTGTGTTCTTCATAGTTTATCTTGTTTAAAAGAAACGAAATATTTCCATGTCTCTTTCAAATGAACTGAATGGCCTATAGGCAGGGAGGCAACTTTGTTTCCATTATGCAGTAAGACCGCTTTCAAACTTCGCTTTGAGGAATCAATAAATAGGCGCCAGTTACACGGTTGGTAGTCTTTGCCCATCGCCTTTACCACACCTACTATATAATTGCAGTATACCAGTGATCCTTCAGTTGAGAAAAAATTTATGAAATCTTTTTCACGATGTCTGTACCAGTAGAATGTTGTCGAAGGAGCGAGTAGATTCCATTCTTTGAGCTTTGATCCAGAAGTTCTGCCGATCTTTCGGTAATGCTAAATATCTTACTAGGTCATCGAGATAACCCTGACTTATCAGTTTTGGTGACTGATTTTCAGCACAGTATATTCTTCGTCATGTTCATTTGAATATGACTCCGCTATTATTGAGATGTTGTCTAAAACTGAATCAAAATTTTCAAAATCAAGAGGCGGCTTCGACACAGGAATTTCACTTGAATGTAGCACAGGGAGAATGGCTGATGGAATACTGGTATATGTGATATGCTTCTTATTTTTATGATTATATCCAGCCATGTTTGTCATGCAGAAGTAGCAATTGTCGTAGTGATTTCTCGGTTCTCTCCAAATCATGGAGATGCCGAAAGGCACTTCCTTATTCTTCCCACACATGACTTACAAACATAATGTGGAGCCCAAACCTTGTCCTGGTCGCCGATCTTATAGCCAAAGTAAGCATGGTAATGCTTTCGTACTTGTACGGTGATTTCTTGCCTTCGTTTAGAAGTAGTAAATCGTCCGCATATATAACAGAATGAATTAGGTGTATTATTACAAACTCTCGGCATATTTAATCAAAATTTGAAACAAAGAAAATGTACATTAGTTCACTTTTGAAATAAAATCAGATGCTTACGCATATGAAACTCATAACAAACCAACCATAATTGGAAATATAGATGCCCTTTTAGTCATATGAAAGAGGTACATTTCTCAAGAAATAGAAGCGTTTGGGTAGAATAACCTACGTCACATCCCTATCAATCCTGACGTGCCAGATATAAATTATGCATTGTATCTTAACTCACATACCATGGGCTTTACTAAAATACTATAATTTTCTAAACAACTCATACAGCGCAGGGCAGTGTAATTGGTCGTGGTGTACAGACTTTTTGGTAACCCTGTTTAACACTTAATTATTCTGATTTTCACGCATTCGAGTTTTGAACTTTATTCAGTATTATTAATTTTTTTTTATCTAATTTTGTTACTTGTTTTCGGGACATATTCATTTCAATTCAAAGATTCACATTCGGGGTTAATAGGTCCCTTTTATCGCAAGGGCAACATCAATTTTTTTATAGAGTTTGTTCTTTGGTGAAACATTTTCCTTCTTTGTCCTTTGTTTTAAAAGCCAAAACCACTGAAGTAAAATTAATAAAATGGCGACGTTTCATCAATCAAACTAATTGCCATCTTTGGGTCAATATTTTTTTAGGAGAATTTATTGACCCGAGGATGGCAATTACAGTAGTTTTGTCCTTTTAATTTAATTTGACACGATTTTTTTTTATATAATTATGTAATTTATAATTTATATTATAAATTTATATTATAATTTTATAATTTATATTCTTTGTTCTTTGAAGTAGAAATTAATTCTTTTGTCGTTATTTTTATACAGTGCGTTCGAAAAGTCTCCGCAGTGCTATGTTAAACGCGTAGGAAATTGAAAAACTTCAATGTTTTCATTCAACCATGATTTAGTGATTTTATTACATAACCTTTTGATTTTACAGCATGTGTTGAAAGTGTTCTCCACCATTTTGCAGGCACAGAGCAACTCGTCTACATTTGTCGTCAAACACTTTTTTAAAGTGTTGAATGCGGAGAAACTTTTCGAACGCATTATAGTATGTTTCAAAAGTACGATAGACACTCCCTTCCCCCTCCTGATACTTGGTACATACGTTTCAATTGTCGCTGTTCTTTCAAAAATCTCTTCAAATCAGGATTATACTGATAAATATTCTCTCGAAAATACTATACATTTCCCATATCTAATTTAGTTTGAATCCAGTCTCGCTACTTCTAACCCGATTCTTAATTTCATTCGTACTTGATGCAGAAATTAACTAAGTGACTTTTCCCAGCGTTGCTTACCTTAGCTATCTTCCCTAAAAAGTTCTCTTCTAGCCATTATAAGAGGCGTGTTTAATAAATGAGGTAATAATAATAGTTAGTCCGTAGCAGTACCTCATTTACTGAACCTTATTTGCAGTACCTTATTTACTGAACACCCCTCGTATATATAGAAACCATTCCATGTATCACAAATCTTAAGAATTTCTCCTTTTATTGTGTTGTGAGTTATCTACCTATAATTCCACTTCAGTATTTGTAATAACGACATTTAATGTAATCTCCATTCATCATTAGATTGTTCATTTCTCTTATAAAGTGTTCGGATTATTGATTATTCACTGTGAGGAAAAGGTGTTTAATAAGACAAATGTATCACAGAGTATGTAGTTTCTAATGTACTTAGTGAGTCAAGAATATTCAAATATATATATATATATATATATATATATTTGAATATTCCTGACTCACCAGGAGTGTGTGTGTGTGTGTGTGTGTGTGTGTGTGTGTGTGTGTGTGTGTGTGTGTGTGTGTGTGTCTTCATTTTCTGAAGAAGTGAAAAAAAAAATCTAAGTCAAATTTTAGTGGTTCGCTTTGTCCAGGAATATTTTTAGGACATTGTCAAAAATTCTGAACAGGAAATTTTTACGGTGAAACCCCAAAAAGCCCTTAGTACCGTATTTACAGACATAATGAAGTAATTCTGCTGAGGTATCTTGGCGCTAATACAGAACCCAAACCATTATCATTTCAATCAATGCTTTACATCTTCTAAGAGATACGTTATTAAACCATGATGCATGATGTTCAGGTACTGTTCTCTCATTTTTGGACTTATTGTAACTACTTGTAGTTTGGTAATGAATACGGTTCTTTTGCTTGATATATATATCGTAAAGAACGACGCTTGTATAGAAGAACATTCCGCGCAAGATGAGGAGGGAGAACGAACAAATGAAAAAAATGAGGTAACCACCCGGGAATCGAACCCGGGATCTTCCGGTTGCCGGTCAGATATGATAACTACTGCACCATGGGCCTTACTCGATCAGAAGTCGTAATTCTCCTACATACGCGCAGAAACCAGCGTCGTTCTTTACGTTAATTATACTGTGTGTTGTTTGCAGTTGAAATGTATATATATATATATACATATATACACACATAATATATATATATATATATATATATATATATATATATTATATATATATATTAGTGGTTAGCGTCGCTGAGTACGAATCCATCGGCCCCAGGTTCGAGACCCGGTGACGGCAGCCGGCGCGCAGCAAAACCCAGCTGTTCATCCTTCCACACAATAAAGAAAGTGGTTGGTAGATAAATGGGTAGTGGGTACCCTAGGTGGCCTAGTGGTAAGACGCTGGTTCGGATTCCACGTTAAACTGTAGGTCTAAGGTGGCGTGAAAAGCTTGACCTTCGTCAGAATGAACAATTCGGGCGGAAGCTAACCAAATGTTATATATATATATATACTGTATATGATGAATAAAACCACGAAGGAAAGGAAACACAAAATGGTGCTCAAGCGCTTTCGTCTAATGACGAAAGCGCTTGAGCACCATTTTGTGTTTCCTTTCCTTCGTGGTTTTATTCATCATAAATATTTTTCACGTGTTACTTTCGTGAAATAATTTTCATATATATATATATATATATATATATATATATATATATATATATATATATATATATATATTATACAGGGCGTCCCAAAAAATGTATACACACTTTAAATAATTATAAAGGCAGTGTTTATTAAAATACATTTCATTTTCAAAATGTAATAGAATCTACAGACATTATTTAATTGTTTTGTCAACGCCTGTTTTCAAACTGACGTCCGTTCTGGTCCAGGCACTGCTGATAACGCGAAGCAATGGAATCGCAAACATCACGAAACATTTCGTTTGGTATTTGTGTGCATTCTCGTTCAATGGCTGCTCTCAATTCAGCGACTGTTGCAGGTTTTATAGCGTAGACTTTGTCTTTTAAGTATCCCCATAAAAAAAGTCTAGTGGTGTGAGGTCTGGTGAACGCGGAGGGTATTCTACGAAACCCCTTCGTCCAATCCACATCCACATCGTGCCAAGTACCACTCGCAATACTCCACTCTTCGGTCCGGATCATCTTCATTAATAGCATGGACTAATCTTGGAATGTAACTTTTCCATTGACAGCGCTCAAAATGCTTTGGACAGACGATTCTGAAATTCCTACCTCACGACTCGCTTGCCGCACAGATTTTCTTGGACTTTGGTGATACGTTTCCAGTACTCTTTCTTGCTTTGTGAGGCTTGTCGATGTTCGTGGTCTTCCGGAACGCTTCTTGTGGACATTCTGAACAGTTCCATCGGCTTCAAACTTATCTCTAATTCGAGTGATGGTAAGTCGCGTTGGTGGATCTGTTTGAAACTCCCTCCTAAACTGTCTTTGCACTTCAACTGCGTTTTCACAATTCCAGTAGCATTTTAGAATGAATTTCCTTTGTTCAAAGCTTAGTCTGACTGCCATTATTAATTCTAATGGGTTTAACTTGGAAAGAAAGAAACATCAATTGAGCTATCAGCTGTTAAAGTGTGTATACGTTTTTTTGGGACGCCCTGTATATATATATATATAATCAAAGCGTCAGTTTTCTCTTTCATTAAAAACTTCTCGTCTTTCACTGTAAGACATTCTTGTTGGCTTTCATTAAAAAAGCGTTCGTGTTCTCTTTCATTAAGAACTTCTTGTCTTTCATTAGGAAGGCGTTCTTATTGTCTTTCATTAAGCAGGTATTTTTGTTGGCTTTTTTTACTAGACGTTCTTATTGTTTTTCACTTCGAGGCTTTCTTGTTATTTATCATTTCAACACCTTTTTTGTTGTCTTTCATTAAGAACGTTTTGTTCTCTTTCATGAAGAAGGTGTTCTTATTGTCTTTCACTGCAAGAAGTTGTTGTTGTTGTTGTCTTTCACTACGAAACATTGTTGTTGTGTTTCGAAAACTAAGAACGCGTTTTTGTTCTCTTTCATTTATCAAACATGTTTGTTCTTTCATTACGAAAACGTTCTCGTTTCCTTTCATTAACAAGGTTCTCTTCCATCTGCTCCGCAGCTAATCTCGTTTCCTCCTGATTAACTTTCGCTTGAACAAATTCTATAAAGCATCCCCTCGCAAAGGAAGAGCTTTCACCTTCAGCTACATCCATTTTCAAAATTATGAAGCTTCATTAAGCTTTTCAATTAATGGTTCGCTTTAAATACTTATTTTAGGTCCGAAAGTGCCACATTTATGGACAAATAAACAATTATAAGTTTTCCGCTTGAGGATATTCTCCAAATCCTGATAGATAGGTCTATTTATACGCAAAAAATGTGTTAGAACGTTTATTAAACGCGGAGGAAATGTGAAAATGTGAAAAAGAAAATAAAAGTTTCCGCAACGACGAATTGTCGAAGCAACTTCAACGCAAAAAAGCGTCACATATTTCCGTTTCTCAAGATTCTTTCCTGGAGTTATTCTGCTCCGTAAAATATTTGAAAGATTTTCTAATCCTCGCATTCCTTTTCTCGCTCAAGTTGCTTCATCCTATTTACTGATCTGTTACAATACAGAGCCCCGAAGGAATGGAAAAAGAACATAAAAGATGTTGAAAAATATGAGTTTACGTTCGACACCTTACAATCAAAGTATATTTAATTTAAAAAAATCGGGACCCCACAATTCTTACACGTAAAGGTGGAAAGACGTGTCGTGCTCCCGATGTATGACCACAGATTAATCAATATATCGGCGGCCAGGAAGACCGTCAGCTGTTACAAAATGAACCACAACGGCCGTTGTTCTTCGGATGAGATCTAATCTACGTCCAAGTTTGTTGACATTGTCAGTGTTGTAAACCTGTTCTCACGCACAGCTCAGCAGCATCTCCATAAACTTGGATACAATGGACGCTTGGCTTGTGGAGAATATTTGATCACAAAAGCAAATGTAAAGTACAGATTGGAATGGGTCAACGTAGTGATTCACGAACTTCCTCAATTTTGGAAGTGGTTTGTTTTTTCAGAAGAGTCTCCATTTCATCAATATGCGTTTAATAATGGACGAACATTTGGGTGTACAAAATTCGGACCATAGCATCATCTTTACATCTCTCCTCACATTACTGCCACATCTCTCAGCCCTTCATGAAGCAGATGGAAAGGTTACAAGATATTGAATCCATATGTTCATATGTTTGCTTAATTTTCTTAATTAATTCAAAATGACCTTGACAGGTTGGGATAATGGTCCGCTACTTGACAGATGCCATTGAACTTGGACAAATGTAAGGTAATGCACATAGGTTATAAAAACCCGAAGACCGATTACTCTCTCTTGGGCAGGAACTTGACTGAGACCGATCTAGAGAAAGACTTAGGAGTCTATATCAGCAATGATCTGAAACCGTCGAAGCACTGTGCAGAAGTCGAAAAGAGGGCCCTAAATATATTAGGTTATATTAAAAGACAGTTCCATTTTCGGAACGAGGAGACTGTAATGTCTCTTTATAATTCACTGGTCAGACCTCAACTGGAATACTGTACGCAGTTTTGGTCTCCGTCTCTTAGGAAGGATAGAGAAAGGTTAGAAAGGATACAAGCAAGGGCTACAAAATTGATCCCTTCAATGAGAATGCAAAACTACCAACGGAGATTGGAGCGCCTAAATCTGTTTACCTTAGAGACGAGGAGATTGCGCGGTCAGTTTATTCAAGTCTTCAAGATGCTCAATGGAATAGACAGGGTAGACTACAGGAACTTATTCTCACTTAATGCCAATCCGACAAGAAATAATGGGTTTAAACTGGAACTAAAGACATTTAGGACCTCTGTCTGCGGCGACTTCTTTTCCTTTTTAAATAGTAAATATCTGGAACCAACTTCCCTCAGAGGTTGTTTCAAGCCAAAGTGTAAATGTGTTTAAAAGTAGGCTAGGCAAAGTACTGAATACTCTCATGGTTTAATACTAAAACATAACGTAACTCTGCAGGAGTTCGCTTGCGCGGTGTCTCTGTGGGCATGCGTAATTATAGTGCTATCTTATATCTGGTGGCAAAAAAAAAGGGAGACCTCGAACTTTGGCTGTAAAATCCAAAGTTATGGTCAGATTTCAATATTTTTTTCGCACCCCACAACTAAGTAAATTTCCTATACGGTGAGCAGATTTCAAAGAAAACTATTGAAAATTACGGGTTTATTGAACATTTCTTTATGCCACTGGAAATTCTCCATTTACACTACTACTGCAAATAAAAAAGGGAGACCTTTTAAATCCTTCGTATCTCGTCAAATACGGTACATAGAACCACGAAATTTTAGTTTTAGTATGTTAGTACTAGGCAATTTTATGGTTTGTATGCCATCTTTTAGCATCTCCTGTTTTATCGATTTTCTTGAGAAGCTTGTCCAAACCTCCTGCAGTTGGCTTATGTTAATTAAAATCACTTTCATTATCGCAAGATTTTTCTGGAATATTCACCATAAATCCATTTTCCCAGCTAAAATGCTAAAAGATGGCATAAAGAAATGTTCAATAAATCCGTAATTTTCATTAGTTTTCTTTGAAATCAGCTCACCGTATAGGAAATTTACTTAGTTGTGGGGTGTGAAAAAAATATTGAAATCTGACTATAACTTTGGATTTTACAGACGAAGTTCGAGGTCTCCCTTTGCCCACCCGATATATTCTCCACTTTTCTGTAATATTTCCATGGCTACTTTTCCAGGGTCAAGGTATTTTCTTCAACCTTTTTCCATACCTGCCTCTGGCAGGGAGGGAGCGGAGGGGTGGGGAGAGAGCCTTATATTTTTCTATCCAGTTTTCTACTACTGCTAGAATAGATGAAAGACAAAAAAAACTTGTTTCATAACAGGAAGCTCCCACAGTGGACCGGAAGGTCTTTGAGGCTTCTTCTTGTCCTTGTAACTTCTTGTACCTCTCTCCACACACACACACACACACACACACACACACACACATTATATATATATATATATATATAATATGCGCCTCGGTGATGTAGTGGTTAGCGTCGCTGACTACGAATCCATCGGCACCGGGTTCAAGATCCGGTGACAGCAGCCGGCGCGCAGCAAAACCCAGCTGTTCATCCTTCCACACAATAAAGAAAGTGGTTGGTAGATAAATGGGTACCATGGGTGGCTTAGTGGTTAAGACGCTGGGCTGCTGGTGGGGCGTGGTTCGGATTCCACGTTAAACAGTAGGTCTAAGGTGGAATGAAAAGCTTGACCTTTGTCAGAATGAACAATTCGGGTGGAAGCTAACCAAAGGTTATATATATATATATATATATATATATATATATAATTATTTTCTCGACGTAAGTAAAATTTAGGATAAAATTAATAATATATTTATTGTTCACAATATTGCACAGCAGAAATGCCCCAAAATGTGCATGTCCAGAATATACGAACTCACAGAAATAATATTAAGAAAGCTTTGAACCTATTATATAGAACATTCAGGATATTACATACATTGCTCCTTAGATGTTCGGCTTCTCAAATGTTTGTTGGCCATAACGTATATATATATATATATATATATATATATATATATATATATATATATATGTGTGTGTGTGTGTGTGTGTGTGTGTGTAAGCGAAGGAAAAGTTTGTTTGAATTTACTCATGAGATTACGCCAAGACGTATTTCTATGCTTGTTTAATCTAACAGAAATATATATGTATACAGGGCGTTTATAAAATCTCAGGCTACAGCATTTCGTTGAAAGCGTTGATTTTCCACAACAAATACATTTTAAAAGGTTGCTGAAATCTTATGCAGTGCGGATGGTGGCATATTTAGCTGAGACGATGAATGCTCTGTACTGACTTTGTTGGACTGTATTGAAAAGCCTCATTGTCACTGCGAATATTTTTCTCCGACACTCCTGAATGGCCCTCCGGAATATTCTCCATCCGAAACAGATCCGTCGAATGGAATTTGTTCACCCGCAGATAGATGCTGGCATCTGTTGGATCAGACTTTGTGAATTTGCGTATACAAATCTCTCCCGTGCCTCCTCATCTAACAATCTACAGAGACAAAACGTAATGGTCTGAGTCCCCTGAGGGCAATCAGCATTCTCATTCTTGTTAAAGTACTGGCTTCGTATACCTGATATGAAATGGAAATACTGTACACTTTTACAGGAATACACTAAATATATACTGTACATGGTAAATGTCCACGATAAGTTTATTTCATAAAATATGCTTTATATATATATATATATATATATATATATATATATATATATATATAATATATATATATATATATATATAATATATATATATATATACAGGGTGTTTCAGGAGGAAAGGTCAATACTTCGGGAGGTGATAGTATCGGTCATTGTGAGAAAAAAGTTCCTATGACATGTGTCTAATCTGAATGGTTACGGAGATAGAGCTGTTTGAATCTACAAATAAAAGCACTGTTAATGGTAAGCAAGAAAGAGAAAACCAATTACTGTTTCTAACATTTAATGTTTAAACATTGGCATTTTGAATGGTATCAGATACAGAAATGACAAATTTGTTAGTTTACAATACGTTTTCGAAAATCCTACCGTCAACCTCAATGCACTTTGCAACTCGTGTGCGAAGATCGCGTGTTGTTCGTCTGAGTTGATCTTGACGTTCCTTTATGCGGGCAGCAGCATCCAAAAATGCGCGCGAGCAATTCGTCTCGTGTATCCACCTTTCTTTTGTAAACTTGACTTTTCATCCACCCCCACAAACAATAATCTAACGGAGACAGGTCTGGAGACCCTGTATATATATATAAGTAATAAATTAAAATATACTTTTCAATAAATTATCCTCATATTTTATTTCAATAATTTCAGAGAAATATTTCCCAATGGAACCCTTTGGTTGGGAACAAATCTGCCTCCGAATCAGCTGTCCCGTGCCACTTACAGGTGCCGAGCAAAGAACTTAGCAGGCACTGTTATTAGTCGATCGAGTACTGCCATCGTAGGTAAGTAACCTTGTCAGTGTTCTCGTATTCAAAGAGTTAAAGCGTCCAGGATTAAAAAAATAGTTACCCTTTTTTTCGATAATGGAAAAAAATGACTCCGCAGGGAGTGCCATTTCACCTCACTGAACACCGATTCCGAAAACTATACGCAGTAATTGATGGACCCGTCAATCAGTGCCAAATGTGAAAATAAAGTAAATTCACTAATGAGAGTGATTCTTAATTAAAGTAATTCTAGTGACTGATTATGGTGAATTGACGACGTGAAAATTAAAAATGAATTTATGTCCGAGACATCGATTTTCTTTTAAGGGGAAAAATTTCAACCGAAATCGCGAATGAGGTTCATTATTTCACTTTCATCAATTTCAGACTTTTCTTCTTTTCTTCTTCTTCTTGTTTTTCTCGGTCTTGCTTTTTTTTTTGTTGTTGTTCTTTTTTGCAGTTGTTGCTATTGTTATTTTTCTTGTTCTTGTTCCTCTTTTTCTTTGGGGATTTTTTGAACTTTCATTCAAAATATCTAAAATTCGGTCATACACTGTTTTAATTTTCACTGAAAAACTTTAGAGTTACCTACATACTTATAGAGGGTGTCCCATAAGTCAGTGTAGGGTTTCATTTAATCGTTATATTTAATCCCACACTTGCTTGTGGGACACCCTGTATTCTAACACGTTTCCTCAGTCAAGGTTATCCATCCGTTCAGCTCAACATTTGCCGTGAACTTGTCTGATTGAAGGAATTTGCGTTAACTGATGTTCTAATTTGTTCTAATTTGGTTATTGACGACAGACATTTTGTGAATTACAGTTAGAGTTAATTAGTTACAGTTAGTTTTTCAAATGGAGTTAAAATATAATGATTTGAGTTATAGTTTTATATAATTCAATCAATATAATTATATAGTGTAAAGTTAAAAGAATTTTCAGCTGGGCTTACTCTTTGAGAGAAGCAAAACACTATAATATAATCATTTAGGAGAGCCATAAACTGGCACAACGTTCAGGCCAACTAATGCGGCACATTACTCTAACCCTTCTACTGTTATTACCAGCATCATCGGGTTTCAAACCCCCGACCTCGGTGTCTTCACTTCGCTTATAAGGAAAACCGTTTTACCCTCTGAGCTACGGACACTAAGAACGAAACAGTCTGTGGTAGACAATTGTACAGGGTGTACATAAAGTCAGGATCTATTTTTGTGAAGCACTTGGAAATTATATGGAATTCAATCATAAAATGATAAAGTGGTAACATTTATTAAATAATTAAGAGTAGGATTCGACGTGACGCCCATCAGTATCCCTGCACAGCTCAAATCGTTCCGCAGCATTTCTAAACACATTCTGGAGCATTTGCGGGGTTATGTTATCTGCAGCAGTTCGTATACGTGTACGTAAGTTTTCAAGACTCGTAATCTTCGTCTGATAGACGTGCGACTCGATAAAGCCCCATGCAAAGAAATCTAAAGGGGTTAAATCTGGTGATCTCGCTGGCCAAGGTCTTTTGTTGCTTCCGCGTCCGATCCAGCGATTTGGAAAACGTCCATTTAGATAATCCTGAACAATTTTGGCATAGTGACAAGGAGCACCATCATGTTGATAGACGACGGGGATAGGATTGTTAGTACCGTCGTCTATCAACATGATGGTGCTCCTTGTCACTATGCCAAAATTGTTCAGGATTATCTAAATGGACGTTTCCCAAATCGCTGGATCGGACGCGGAAGCAACAGACCTTGGCCAGCGAGATCACCAGATTTAACCCCTTTAGATTTCTTTGCATGGGGCTTTATCAAATCGCACGTCTATCAGACGAAGATTACGAGTCTTGAAAACTTACGTACACGTATACGAACTGCTGCAGATAACATAACCCCGCAAATGCTACAGAATGTGTTTAGAAATGCTGCGGAACGATTTGAGCTGTGCAGGGATACTGATGGGCGTCACGTCGAATCCTACTCTTAATTATTTAATAAATGTTACCACTTTATCATTTTATGATTGAATTCCATATAATTTCCAAGTGCTTCACAAAAATAGATCCTGACTTTATGTACACCCGGTATTTTGTGGGAGAAGTAGCCTATAAACGGTTTTTTAAAACCTTAATTTTAATTTTAATCCAATATTAATTTAACCTTCGATTTTGGATTATCTATTTCGATGATGATATTCCAAACTCTCGGAAGTATGAAAACCCCAATTTTACAGAAGGAAAACCTGACTAATGTCTAATGTAGGAAACGTTCACGAGCGCTTGAAACCTACAGTAATTATGATGGGAAAGAATCACGAGTGGATTACGATTTTTGTACGATTATCCGCTACCAGCAATTAAAACTTTAAAAATACTAAATTTGGGGTAGGTGACGCTTTCGATGTTTCGGAATATCACCATATCAGTTTGTTCTATTCATATAAATAAAATTTGATCTAGAAACATAAAAAATAATAATTTATTTGGAAGTAAACTTTCAAACATTTGTGTAATTGTTTCCATTAGGTGAAATACACAAACGGATGTCACCGCAATTGAGTAAAACATCTGTCGGAAGAAAATGAATTGAAAAAAAGAAAACTTAATCAAGGGTTTAATATGATACATTGCCTTTTTTTTTCAAGGAACCCTTCCCCCTTAAAACAGATAATATATATATATATATATTATATATATATGTGTGTGTGTGTGTGTGTGTGTGTGGTGTAAACGATGAACAATAAAAATCTCTTCTTAAAAAATAAATAAAAAGAATTGTTTGAAATCAAAACAACTTCTCAAATGTAAATTCTACTCCAAACTTTTTTTTAATTTTTATTAAAACAAAGAAAAAAAAAAGGGGGGTAGGGGTTCGAACTTTAGAGTCGAAGGTACGAAAACAATTCATGCGCACCAAGTTTGGCCGCAAAAGAGGAAATTGCCTGCTAACTTTTTTAGTCCAAACTTTAATAAGGAAGTTGTAAAGAGATTTGAATTTTTTTTTCCATCGTTTCGCCTAGTGTCACATCCTCGAGTAACGCCTCAAGAACAGAAGGAAAGTTTAATAGAACTGCCTAATTATTTCACGCCCCCTTCCCCACCCCGATCCTTCTTCTTCCTCCCGCGAAATCTTTGCACTTGTGATGTCATCGATTACGTTATGATAAACAGATTTATTATAAAGTCATACCAACTGATTTCCAATGATCTCGGCGAGGTATAGATCGGATTAAAAGAATGCCAATGCCATTTAATTTCTTTTTAAAGCGTATTTACGCAAGAATCGTGCAAAATCTATTCTTCGACTCGCCAAAAATTCCTTCATGAAGCAAAAATGTGAAAACCATCCAATTCTAATTCTTCTCTCTGTTTCTGACTGTTAGCCAAGAACCTCTCCAACAACTTTACTTTTTCTTCTTTCCCTGCTCTTTTTCATTCCGGCGGCTCAGTTGCTGTCTTTTATCCTGATAAAGCTGAACTTTTCCCTCAAACTTTCGTCTTCAACTCAACCCTGGACGATGCCGGTAATGTTCCTCCATCTCCTCCTCCTATTGATGTAATTGTGTAGGAAATTAGAATCTCTTCCAAAGATGTTCTTTCTGCCCTATCTGGGCTCAACTCCAGGAACGCGTACGGTCCTGATGGTGTCCCTCCTGTTGCTTTCAAGAACTGCGCTTCCGTGCTGACACTCTGCCTCGGCAAACTCTTTTGTCTCTGTCTTTCATCTGGTACTTTTCTTTCCTGTTGGAAATTCGCTTTCTTTCAGCCTGTTCCAAAGAAAGGCGACTGTTCTCAACCTTCCAACTATCGTCCAATTGCTCTGATTTCTTGCCTTTCTAAAGTTTTTGAATCTATCCTCAATAGGAAGAATTCTTAAAAACCTTAAACACCATTCCTGCGTCGATGATTCCATTCTTTACTTCACCACCCGCTTCACAAAGCGTCCTTCTCAACAGTCACTCAATACTTCGCGTGGGACGGCTATGATACACCTGACCTCTGATCTTTTTACTATCTCTAAGGCAGAGAAAAACCTTGTGGCTTTCAATGCCTCAAAAACTCAGTTCCTTCATCTGACTTACCTTCAACAAAACACAACTCAATCTTTCCTCTTCTCTTAACATTCTTGGCGTTTCCTTTTCGCGTATCTTTACTGGAAAGATCACATATACACTCCTTCTAAAAGAGCTTCTCAGAGGTTAGGTGTGCTGTACCGCCTCCGCAATTTCTTCACCCCCACTCAGTTGCTGTCTCTGTACAGGGGTCTTGTCCGCCCCTGTATGGAGTACGCTTCTCATGTGTGGGGTGGCTCAACCCACACACCTCTACTTGACCGGGTGGATTCAAAGGCTTTTCGTCTCATCAATTCCCCTCCTCATACTGACTGTCTTGAATCCCTTTCTCGTCGCCGCAATGTTGCCTCACTCTCTCTTTCGTATCGCTATTATAACGGACACTGCTCTTCTGAACTCTCTAACTGCGTGTTTCCTCCTTTAAGGAGAGCACCCAGTACCAGACGTTCGACACGTTCTTATTCCTTTTCTGTCCAACTCTCTCACGCAAAGGTTAATCGGTATTTTCAATCTTTCATCTACTCAACTGGTCCACTCTGGAACAATCTTCCTCAATCCATCTTTCCCCCTGTCTATGTCTATTCAAACGCAGTGTTCAGGCATCTCGAAACCTTGGACCACCTTCATTTTGGCTCTCTTCTTCTCTGGAAAGAGGGGGGGGTGCCTGCGGGCATTCGCCTATTCGCCTATGGCCCCTCCCTCCTGCATAAAAAGAAGATAATCCTCTTGAAATATATGTGATGACATGATAACTAAACTTCACCTAACCTAACCTAATGCAACTAGTTTAGCGTAACAAATCCTAAATGTAAATATTGAAGGAAGGACGGTTTTGCAGTTAAGATAAGATAATTGAATAACTTAATTTCTGGAACTGGAGATAGGAATATAATGTCAATTTGTAAACATTGCATTAAACTTGCAAATCGTTTATTCTCTCTCTTTTTTAACTTATTATTATTATTATTATTATTATTATTATTATTATTATTACAGTAAGAAAAATCATTCATTTTAAATGGATTTTGCAGCTATGTGTTACTGTTGACAATTTTAAGAGTTATTAATATTTTTCATATTAAGAGTTTCAAATAAAATCACATCTTTTTAATAAAGTAAAGAATAAAGAAGAATCCAACAATAAAAAAAAAAAAGAATTATGTCAGAAGCTGCAAATATATTTGTCAAAAGAATAGAATATTTTTCGCTGAATTACTTTTTCTCGGAAATGGCAAAAATATTCATGCCTTCTCCAATGACATCAACAAAAGATAGTTATCGAATATATATATATATATATATATATATATATATATATATTTTTTTATTTTTTAAAAAGAGGTGCCGGTATTCATATCTTGATAAATTGTAAAATTTCTCTCCAACCCCTCCCCTTTTTCTGCGCCCCCCCCCCTTCTCTATTGAATTTGTGATGAACTTTTAATAAAAAAGTTGATAATAAAAATAAAAAATACATAATAAAAATTAGAATGTTTAACATTTATAGACGCCGTTCATTACTTTGAGTTTTAAAGAATTAAAAAAATTAAAAGATTCCAAAATTAGTTTCATAGAAAATTCCAAATTTTCATCGAGTTTTCGTCCGACTAAACGTCCCGACTTCGTTCCTCGCTGTTGATGTCTTCGGCTGAGCGTCGTCCTCGAAGTAACCATGACTCAATGTATTTTGTAGGGTCGAACGTGGGAAGGGCGGTCCAACAACTCTGATAAACAAAAGTGCCGAAATGGTTTTCGTCATCAACGAAGCTCTGGCCGAGCTGACGATCAGATTCATTTGCGAAAATCCTCGTTCATATTCACTTGAAGAAATGGGAATACATAGTACTCAGGACGAACGAATTGTCATGTGAATTTGATGTTCCTGCCAAATGAGTCAGTCGAGATGGGAACGTTAATTTATTTGAGCGGATGCGTGTCAACGTCGCTCTGAAACAAGATACCGGTACGCCGTACCGGCGCGTAACGTCACAAAAAAAAAGCTCTATATATATTTTAGGCAGTAAGGAGGGGCGAAGGGCGAATACCAGCAAAAGTGCCCCCTTACCCCGATAGAAGAAAATGAGAATCAAAATCAAGATCCACAGTTTTCGAAATGCCTGAACACTCACTCCGCGTTTGAAAGATTGGAGGTCATAGATAGGGGGAAAGGTATATATATATATATATATATATATATATATATTAATATATATATATATATATATATATATATATATATTATATATATATATATGTGTGTGTGTGTGTGTGTGATGTTCAACTTCCATTTAAACTGAATATATTGATGATTAAAATATATATATATATTATATATAGTGTGTGTGTGTGTGTGTGTGTGTGTGTGCCCGCGCGCGTATCATCGGTTACACACAAAACAGAAACTAATCGATTGGGACACTTTGAACCAGTTTTAGTGTGGTAAAAAAAATTAGACCCTGTTTTAATGCCTTCGGGCAAGTCTATAGTATTCCAGGTACGGTTTCCCGCATATGCAATGTTCCTCGCCTCACAGGCGACTCCATACATGTGGCAGCGCCACAGTGTTAGTCAAGGTACCCCAACTGGGGGAAGGTGGGGTGGAGGGGGGACAACCGAGTCCAACAACATATAACACAGACATACAGTATATATTTAAAGGACAATTGAATGTGCTGTCATTGACATACAGGTAATTATAATGTAATATCTGTGTTCATAAAGGTAAACAATATGATCGTGAACAGCGTGAACGCCATGTAAGTTTACTCGTCTTATACAGTAATAAGGTTCCATTATGATTACTGCAAGTCTATATGAACAACTACCACAATACACCTTTTTATATACTAGTGAATCTGAACAAAAAATAGACATTACACAACCAACCTCCACACTCCCTCATTCCCCTTTCCCACCCACCAGTCTTCTTTCTATTACGCTTGCTCATCATTATCATATACTCATCATCCTTTTTAGATGTTTTTCACTTCCATCCTCAACCTGTTTTGTTCTTTACATCCCCAGTTTGGGAGTGGTGAGAAAGTGTTTTGGAAACAGTAGACAATGATACTCCAGTTTTAGCATCTATTTGTCTTTGAGTGTTGCCTTCTTAACGGAGAACAATAATTTTCAACCTATTCTTGTATGAAATTTCTTTATTAGGAGCCATTATACTACGAGGGGCGGTCAGAAAATAAGTTTACACAGCGTATAATTTCGTAACTAAAGGACCTACATTGATTATGTTTGTATCAGGTGAATTCGTCAATCATTGTTGGCAACACTGCACGTTCATTCGGCTGCCATCTACGTACATTGGCACGTTTTGGTGCCATACTGCTGTCTAAGGGTAATAGCAAAACAACGGCAAAATACGACAAAAACAATGCAACACAACTTCACTGAACTTAACGCGTTAGCGGGACTGAGACAAAGGGTGACGCGAGAGGGAGGGAGATGCGGGACTGTTGGGGAGTGTAGGAGAAAACACTAGAGCGCGCATTGGCACACGTACAGTATTACTGTATTAGAGCGTGTTTGGCGGACCGTGTATAATCAAATTTTCCGCTTTCGGCAAATAATTGTTCGCATTTATTTTTCCGCGTATAGGCAAATTCGCGCTGGACAAACACGCGTTGGACGAGGGTTTACTGTATACGCCGTGTAAACTTGTTTTCTGACCACCCCTCGTATCTTATCTGTAAAAAAATTAGAAGATTAGACATTTTTTGTATTAAAGTTTAACAAATAAGATGATATTTTTAAAAAAACTTGCGATTAGGGTATAAACAACATGTGTGATTCATTAAATCTATAAAACATGTTATTACATCAAATTAAATAGTATATTTACCAGTAAAGAACCTGACCCTCAAAATTTGTAAAATCAATAAAAACTAGTGGTGTACTGATTCATCGACATTGGCAGAATCGGCCATTTTTTGATTGGCATCAGCCAAATTTAGCTGATTCTCTTACTAATTATTTGAAATTTTAAAATTTTCAATACAAAACAAAATCTATATTTACAAAAAATTGAACACCAAAATAAACTATGATAATTTATATTCATTTCAAAGTGTTATTATATAAAAATATTTTCCATTCACAAAAATGGCAAAGTATAATAAGTTAAGTTGTCCATAAATTTACGTTTTCTCGATTAGGTAATCTCTAAATATTATAAACTATTATAATGTAATTGTAATTGGTTGTGTAATGCCTATTTTTTGTTCAAATTCACTAGTATATAAAATGTTGTATTGTGGTAGCTGTTCATATAGACTTGCAGTAATCATAATGGAACCTTATTACTGTATAAGACTAGTAAACTACAGTCAATGACTGCACATTCAATTGTCCTTTAGATATATATGTCTGTGTTATATATTGTTGGACGCGGTTGTCCCTCCTCCACCCCACCTTCCCCAAGTTGGGGTACCTTGACTATCACTGCGGCGTTGGCACATGTACGGAGTCGCCTGTGAGGCGAGGAATATTGCATATGCGAGCAACTGTACATATAATAATCACTTGACTAGGTCTTTATTCGTCAAAATCCACTCTCATATGACCAATTTCGAATGGCCTTTTCTAACACCTTAATAAACCTTTTTTTTTTTTTGTGGTCCACCTGACCAGTTTTTGTTTTGTGCGTACTGGGCCATAAGATAAATATGACTAGGCTGACCATACGTACCGTTTTGAACGGGACAGTACCGTTTTTTTTATGGGTTCTGTATGGGTTCTGTCACTGAAGAATAACACTGGGGAACAAATTTCAAATTTTTGTCTATTGAATTAGATTTGATAGTTACTTCTAGGTAATTTGGGTGCGCTGAGCACGAATGTTTACTCGGTTTTGCTCTATCAGGTCCTGATTTTGCTCAACACCCCTCCTCTTTCGTCGTATTCATAAAAAGGTTTTTTTCTCAATACTCGCTAAGTCTTTTTGCAGTTACACATTATGCAACTAGGTTTTTATCTAGGTATTTGTACCTATTGTTATGGTATTGTTGTATTATGTATATTTTTATATGTAACACCCTAAAAATATTTTTAATTTTGTCATTTTTAACCCATTTTAATATTAGTAAATTAAGCTAAAAATATCATAGAATTCTAAAATTTTCTCGAGCGTTCCTGTTCTCTGTAGAGTATTCTAGAGGGACAACTAAAATATATAAAAGCGACTCGTTTCCAGAGTTAATCAGTCAATTCAATCAGTCAGTCAGTCAGTTGAGTTAGTTAATTAAGTTTGGGCATTAACATAATTTTGAATTGGCATATGATTTAGTGAGTAATTTTGTCATCGTGATTTAATATAGTTGATTTAATTAGACGTAATTTATATTGTACCTACTCATCCGTGTTTCTAGTTTAATTTCATAGATTGTAAGTACCTATTTCATAATAAGTACCTATTTAAACTAATTTTTGTGTTTATATTTCAGATTTTCTTAAATTTATATGAATTAAGGGCTTTAAATACCTTTACAAATTGGCAGAACAATCAAGCAATATGTCATCAAGCACTAGAAAGTTCAAATGCAAAAACAACCCTGATTCCTTCTGTTATATATGTGGAAATTTTACACTTCCACATCAACGAGCAAATATAACTGACTTCGTAAAAAGAGCTTACTTAGCTTATTTTGGCATAAAACTGGGGGACCAAGATAAATCGTGGGCTCCACATAAAGCCTGCACTATATGCATTGAAAGACTGCGACATTGGACGAAGGGTTCGGATTCAAAAATACCTTTTGGAGTTCCGATGGTAAGTTTATGATTTCATAAAACTACGTAATTTAATCACTAGTATACTGTAACTTACCTAAATGTAATTGTAACTTAGGTACATAAACAAAAATTTACAGAAAATGTTTATAAGAATCTCAAATATTGCATAAGGTTGAAACACATAGAAATGTTAAATGTTTGGGTGATAACTTTTGATAAAATTCATAAAAACAAGTCTCTCGTCGCTTTTGTTAACGCTTTACAATTTTTTTTCCATATCAGGTGTGGCGAGAGCCTACTAACCACGAGACCGATTGCTACCTTTGCTTTGTCAAGACTTCGGGCTTCACTAAGAAAAATAAACATTGTATCGAGTACCCAAATTTCGACACCGCGATACGACCTGTGCTACATTCAAATGAGATCCCCATTCCAAAATTTAAGGGTCTGCCAACTCAAGAATTAGTTGAAGATGTTCCTGAAAATATTGTTATGCACTTTGAGGAGTCAGACACCGATTTTGACCCCAGCGTATTTGAAAGTCAAAACGATCCGCAAAAGTTTAACCAGGCCGAGTTGAATGATCTTGTAAGGGATCTAAATTTGCCAAAAAAGGCTGCGGAAATTTTAGCTTCAAGACTTAAAGAGAAAAACTTGCTTACTTCAAACACATACATTTCATTTTACAGAAAAAGAGAAGAAGAACTTGTTAAATATTTTAGAACAGAGGATAGTTTAGTATATTGCTGCGACATAGTTGGTTTGTTAAAGAAGATGGGGGTTGAGTCTTACGATGCAAATGATTGGCGCTTGTTTTTAGACAGTTCGAAAAGAAGTCTTAAGTGTGTGTTGTTGCATAATGGCAATCTATACGGCTCGATACCGATTGGGCACTCAACAAAATTAAAAGAAAAGTATGAACATATAGAAAAGGTTTTAAATCTTATCAAATATAGGGAGCACGAGTGGATCATATGTGTTGACTTAAAAATGGTTAATTTTCTGCTAGGACAACAAGGAGGGTATACTAAATATCCCTGCTTCCTTTGCTTATGGGACAGCAGAGCCAAGGAAGAACATTATTTCAAACAAATCTGGCCAGCACGAACATCACTTACTGTCGGAGAAAAAAACGTAATTAATCCACCTTTAGTGAGCAGAGATAAAATCATATTTCCTCCTCTGCATATAAAACTAGGCCTCATTAAACAATATGTAAAAGCTTTAGATACGAACGGCGAGTGTTTCAAATACATAACTTCAAAATTTCCAAGTTTAAGTTATGAAAAAATCAAGGCGGGAATTTTCGACGGTCCACAAATAAGAACAATGATTAAAGACAGCAATTTTCCTAATGTCATGAATGAACGCGAAAAAAATGGCTGGTTCTCATTCGTGGACTTGATAGAAAACTTTTTAGGCAATTATAGGGCAGATAACTACGAAGAAATCGTAAAAAAACTTTTAAGGGACTACAAAGAGTTAGGTTGCAATATGAGCATAAAAATGCATTTTTTGAATAGCCATCTTGACCAATTTCCAAGTAATTTAGGTGATGTAAGTGACGAACAAGGGGAGAGATTCCACCAAGATATAAAATTATGGAGGAACGGTACCAAGGCCGCTGGGATTCCCACATGATGGCTGATTACTGCTGGTGCTTGAAAAGAGACCTGCCATCAACAAGCAAATACGCTAGAAAGTCTTACAAAAGAAAATTTTTGCCACAGTGAAAGCTTCATATCTGTTTGTTTTTTTATTTTAAGTCATTTCTATCGTTATAATGTAATTTTACTGTAGTTTGAACTGCTTGTATTCATGAAACTTGAAAAAAAAATTTAACACATGACTTAATTTTTTAGTCCTAATTTGAAAAATCTGGAAAATGGCACATAGGCTGTCGACAAGAATCAGGACCTGATAGAGCCAAACCGAGTTGAAATTCGTATTCAGCGCACCCAAATTACCTAGAATCAAGTGTCAGATATCATTCAATAAAATACGTGTTGCCCAGTGCACTGGGGAACAAATTTCAACTTTTTGTCTATTGAATTAGATTTGACAGTTAGTTCTAGGTAATTTGGGTGCGCTGAGCACGAATTTTTACTCGGTTTTGCTCTATCAGGTCCTGATTTTGCTCAACACCCCTCCTCTTTCGTCGTATTCATAAAAAGGTTTTTTTCTCAATACTCGCTAAGTCTTTTTGCAGTTACACATTATGCAACTAGGTTTTTATCTAGGTATTTGTACCTATTGTTATGGTATTGTTGTATTATATATATTTTTATATGTAACACCCTAAAAATATTTTTAATTTTGTCATTTTTAACCCATTTTAATATTAGTAAATTAAGCTAAAAATATCATAGAATTCTAAAATTTTCTCGAGCGTTCCTGTTCTCTGTAGAGTATTCTAGAGGGACAACTAAAATATATAAAAGCGACTCGTTTCCAGAGTTAATCAGTCAATTCAATCAGTCAGTCAGTCAGTTGAGTTAGTTAATTAAGTTTGGGCATTAACATAATTTTGAATTGGCATATGATTTAGTGAGTAATTTTGTCATCGTGATTTAATATAGTTGATTTAATTAGACATAATTTATATTGTACCTACTCATCCGTGTTTCTAGTTTAATTTCATAGATTGTAAGTACCTATTTCATAATAAGTACCTATTTAAACTAATTTTTGTGTTTATATTTCAGATTTTCTTAAATTTATATGAATTAAGGGCTTTAAATACCTTTACAAATTGGCAGAACAATCAAGCAATATGTCATCAAGCACTAGAAAGTTCAAATGCAAAAACAACCCTGATTCCTTCTGTTATATATGTGGAATTTTACACTTCCACATCAACGAGCAAATATAACTGACTTCGTAAAAAGAGCTTACTTAGCTTATTTTGGCATAAAACTGGGGGACCAAGATAAATCGTGGGCTCCACATAAAGCCTGCACTATATGCATGAAAGACTGCGACATTGGACGAAGGTTCGGATTCAAAAATACCTTTTGGAGTTCCGATGGTAAGTTTATGATTTCATAAAACTACGTAATTTAATCACTGGTATACTGTAACTTACCTAAATGTAATTGTAACTTAGGTACATAAACAAAAATTTACAGAAAATGTTTATAAGAATCTCAAATATTGCATAAGGTTGAAACACATAGAAATGTTAAATGTTTCGGTGATAACTTTTGATAAAATTCATAAAAACAAGTCTCTCGTCGCTTTTGTTAACGCTTTACAATTTTTTTTCCATATCAGGTGTGGCGAGAGCCTACTAACACGAGACCGATTGCTACCTTTGCTTTGTCAAGACTTCGGGCTTCACTAAGAAAAATAAACATTGTATCGAGTACCAAATTTCGACACCGCGATACGACCTGTGCTACATTCAAATGAGATCCTCATTCCAAAATTTAAGGGTCTGCCAACTCAAGAATTAGTTGAAGATGTTCCTGAAAATATTGTTATGCACTTTGAGGAGTCAGACACCGATTTGACCCCAGCGTATTTGAAAGTCAAAACGATCCGCAAAAGTTTAACCAGGCCGAGTTGAATGATCTTGTAAGGGATCTAAATTTGCCAAAAAAGGCTGCGGAAATTTTAGCTTCAAGACTTAAAGAGAAAAACTTGCTTACTTCAAACACATACATTTCATTTTACAGAAAAAGAGAAGAAGAACTTGTTAAATATTTTAGAACAGAGGATAGTTTAGTATATTGCTGCGACATAGTTGGTTTGTTAAAGAAGATGGGGGTTGAGTCTTACGATGCAAATGATTGGCGCTTGTTTTTAGACAGTTCGAAAAGAAGTCTTAAGTGTGTGTTGTTGCATATGGCAATCTATACGGCTCGATACCGATTGGGCACTCAACAAAATTAAAGAAAAGTATGAACATATAGAAAAGGTTTTAAATCTTATCAAATATAGGGAGCACGAGTGGATCATATGTGTTGACTTAAAAATGGTTAATTTTCTGCTAGGACAACAGGAGGGTATACTAAATATCCCTGCTTCCTTTGCTTATGGGACAGCAGAGCCAAGGAAGAACATTATTTCAAACAAATCTGGCCAGCACGAACATCACTTACTGTCGGAGAAAAAAACGTAATTAATCCACCTTTAGTGAGCAGAGATAAAATCATATTTCCTCCTCTGCATATAAAACTAGGCCTCATTAAACAATATGTAAAAGCTTTAGATACGAACGGCGAGTGTTTCAAATACATAACTTCAAATTTCCAAGTTTAAGTTATGAAAAAATCAAGGCGGGAATTTTCGACGGTCACAAATAAGAACAATGATTAAAGACAGCAATTTTCCTAATGTCATGAATGAACGCGAAAAAAATGGCTGGTTCTCATTCGTGGACTTGATAGAAAACTTTTTAGGCAATTATAGGGCAGATAACTACGAAGAAATCGTAAAAAACTTTTAAGGGACTACAAAGAGTTAGGTTGCAATATGAGCATAAAAATGCATTTTTTTGAATAGCCATCTTGACCAATTTCCAAGTAATTTAGGTGATGTAAGTGACGAACAAGAGGAGAGATTCCACCAAGATATCAAAATTATGGAGGAACGGTACCAAGGCCGCTGGGATTCCCACATGATGGCTGATTACTGCTGGTGCTTGAAAAGAGACCTGCCATCAACAAGCAAATACGCTAGAAAGTCTTACAAAAGAAAAATTTTTGCCACAGTGAAAGCTTCATATCTGTTTGTTTTTTTATTTTAAGTCATTTCTATCGTTATAATGTAATTTTACTGTAGTTTGAACTGCTTGTATTCATGAAACTTGAAAAAAAAATTTAACACATGACTTAATTTTTTAGTCCTAATTTGAAAAATCTGGAAAATGGCACATAGGCTGTCGACAAGAATCAGGACCTGATAGAGCCAAACCGAGTTGAAATTCGTATTCAGCGCACCCAAATTACCTAGAATCAAGTGTCAGATATCATTCAATAAAATACGTGTTGCCCAGTGTAATTGTAAGCTCAATATGTTTATGTACTTACTTTTTCATGAATACAGAATATTACATAACCCCCGTCCCTTTTTTGCCATCCCAATGTCCCGTTTTTGTCTCAAGGAAATATGGTCAGCCTAAATATGACCCAATATATCTTCATTCTTGTAACCCAGTGTGTGTGTGTGTGTGTGTGTAAATCATCGTCCACGCACTACCGACAAATTATTTTTTACCCCATTAGCCCCATTAGTTTACATGTATTTAAAAAAATTAATACAATTAATAAAATTAATACAAAACACTTTTAATTTTTTTCTAAATTGGCAAACATAAAAAATACATAAAAAAAATAAGCAAACTGACTTCCAATTATTTTTCCTCCTCACATTTTGTTTCCTCATTGAATAGAGAGAAAAATTAATCTTGTAAGTAAACATTTTTCCCCTCACATTTTTGCTGGACTCTTTTGAATTAAAAAGTTTCCAAGAACAGATTACAATGGAATTTTGTATAATATAAGTAATGGTGAATTCTACTGTATGCAATGTTCAAAAAATATTCGTGAACGAGTGAGGAAAAAGTTTTTGTTTTTGTAAAATTTTGCTTTAATTAAGGTAGAACAGCGTCTTCCTTATTTTTTTTTACGTTGTTCGTGTTATTTTAGTGTGTTTTTAGAGTAGGAAGATATTTAGCAAAAAATCTCTTTTTATTTAATTTGGATCACCTGAAGATCAGGGCTCCCCCAGTCTTCGTTAGTTAGCCTTATAAGGCTAACTAACGAAAATATCACGACTTAACCTAATCAATCGTTAGGTCAACTGTACGCCCTTGACGATTGGTTAAGTTAAGTCGTGATATTTTCGTTAGTTAGCCTTATAAGGCTAACTAAAGAAGGCTGGAGGCCCTGATCTTCAGGTGATCCTTTAATTTAATAAAAAATTTGGGAGCTATTGAAGAATAGGGACCCCAGCCTTCTTTAGTTAGGCTTATAAGGCTAACTAACGAAAATATCACGACCTAACCTAACCAATCGTTAGGTTAACTGTACGCCCTTGACGATTGGTTAGGTTAGGTCATGATATTTTCGTTAGTTAGCCTTATAAAGCTAACTAAAAAAGGCTGGGGTCCCTATTCTTCAATAGCTCCAAAATTTGTTTCGATTTTAGAACACAGTAATGTGTTCAACGTTATTAGTTCCAATTTTGTTCAAATTAAACGAAATGAATGATGTTTACTCGAAAATAAATATAGTTTAGATTAAACAAATATTATATTATATTTTTAAATATAGTTTAGATTAAACAAATATTATATTATCTTTATACTTGGAATTAATAATTTTTTCTAAATTTCCCACATGAAGTGAAACCCAATTCTAAGTAATCTTATATCTGTTTAATATAATTTATTTAGTTCAATTTTTAAAAAAATTGGGCTTCATAACTTTGAACACTGTGTTAGTCTGAAATCAATACAACTGTTTTGTTTAATTTTAAAAAAAAAAAGGGTTAACTGACTTCCCGCGCTATAAAATATATTCCAACTTTTGAATCTTCCCTTCGAAACTATACAATTTTTGGTTTACGCGAAAAAACTCATTAAAACACTCAAGATATTAAAGTAAACTATTTACGTAAATGTTCAGCTTTTCTATTATTATTTGTCGCCCATAACGATGCGATTTGCTGAATTTTAAAGTAAAACTCATAGCAACTTATTGCAGAGTTCAGTACTCATTAATCCTTTAGTTTCAACTCTCGTTGGTGCTCACTCTCGCTAAATATCTCTAAATATTTTAAAAATTATGAATTAGATGAGAACAATGAGTGAATAATCAATGGAGAAATGACGGCTTATTCTTCATAATGATTAGCACGCGTTTGTAAAGTTTTTTATTTCCCGTGTTTATATCCGGTCTAGAATTTAACTGTCGTTCTCATTCCTTTGAAACATGAGTAGTAACTCCGTTATTACCTCGGTACATTATGTGTTTAGATACACAAGAACAAAGGTTAATATGTTATTACAGAAAGAGGCTATTAAGAGGCCTTTCAAAAACGTTCAAAAAAATTGCGTTAATTTTCTTTTATGTAAAGTAAACATTTAAAATGTTAATACTGTCGTTATAGTTATACCTGATCATCCTGTTAATGAACACGTTAAAAATGTCAATAAATAAGTTAGAGACGTTAATATATAGACTACAATTATACCTGATCTTACTGTTTGGGGAACGCAACTCTCTCTCTCTCTCTCTCTCTCATATGAGGGGAAAGGAGAAAGAATATGTTCTAATTCTTGCCAATTTGCGCCTAATTTTCCCCAATTTTGGAGACAGACATTATCAAGACATCGGTTGAGTCCTTTGCCCAAATTGCAATCCACTTAATTACAGTGTTTTTTATTGGATTCGTGTAACATTATTATATTATATTATTATTATTATTATTATTATTATTATTATTATTATTATCTCTGTAATTGTAGTAATCTTGGCATACAATAATGTAAAATAAGTAATATTTCACTAATATTAAAACATATGAAAATTACAGCTATCAAGTTATCTTAAGGGGTTAGACAATCTCGATAGGTGCATAATTTGTAGCTCGATACGCATCCAATTGATACTCTACCTCCCTCCAACCAAGCCTCTTTGTCAGCTTGTCAAGGGTGTTAATTGCATCAACAACAGTTTGGTGACGTAAAAAAGTGTTAAAATGTCAATCATGAATTTTGAAGGCGAGAAATGTAATAATAAAGCATCCAAATAAATTACTCATATCGAATATTTTGGTCATAAAATATTGTATTCGAGCCAATTTAGGCTTATAACATCCGTTTGGTTTTGACAATAAGTCTTTTATTATAATGACGATCAAAGTTTGAATGGCGTTGTTATATCGTTAACAATAGTGTGAATGGGGCTTCATAAACGTGGTAATTCAAGCTACAAGATATCTCAAAACGCTCATGCTTACGTCACTTTGTCAAAGAAATATTAATTTCTTATTTCAGACATTTCCCGGCACCCTATATATATATATATATATATATCGTGTGTGTGTGTGTGTCAGAAATAAAGTTTTGTTTTGTATTTGTGGTTTAAGGTTAATATTTGTGTGTTAGGTTCTCCATTAATCCGAAAAGCTCGTGTCCAATAAAGGAGGATTCGTTAACCTTCCAAAAATAATCTTTTGAAATCCTTTCCTTCTTTTTCCCCCTCGAAAATTTCCTCTTTCTTTCTTTACTTTTGTTGATTGTATACACACACTATGTATCTATACATTATACTCACATTCATTGTATTGGAGCGCACATTGTGTACATCATCCATACAACGCCACCTTCAACCAAGCGTGTTCACTATTTCCAAATAAGGTAATAGTGTGTGTGTGTGTGTGTGTGTGTGTGTGTGTGTGTGTGTGTGTGTGTGTTAGCGTCACAATTGACGTCACAATGCGAACCAATAAAGCGGCTTCACTGTCCCTAATAAGCGGATTTAATAGTACGATAATTCAATTATTCGTTTTTGTTTTTAGAAATTTGGCCCAATAATCCGGCTGCCGAAAGTTAACCGGCTGCCCCATTAACCGGAATCGACTATATATATATATATATATATATATATATATAGAGAGAGAGAGAGAGAGAGAGAGAGAGAGAGAGAGAGAGAGAGAGAGAGAGAGAATTTTCTAGTACTTTAATTTGTTTTCTCTTCCAATTGTTAATTTTTTCACTCTGTCTTTCATCTCCCTCTCTATTAAGAATTAAAACTGTCTAAATTCTTCGCAGAACGGACCACTTTTCACCTAATTTAAATTAACCTGAGCTAACCTGTGTACCGCTGACGAGTCCTATAACCTCACCTACTCGCAGGGTATATACTGTAGAGTTCCAGAAAAAAATTCGCCTAAAAATAAAATTTGTAAAGAGCATAAAAAATTTCTGATTAGTATTGATTTTACAGTTTTATTACCGTTACGAAAAATAATAAAATATCTAGTATTACCAATTAGTAATTTTTTATGCTTTATAAAAAATTTTATGTTTCTAGGAGAACTTTTTACCGAAACCACCAATTAACACGTTCAAGGTAACCCTAATACCTTTCAACCTTTGAAATGTTCAATGCGATGATTTCTCATTTAACGAAGGTCAAGCTTGTTGCTCCCTCCTCTTAAAAATGTCCTCATAATGATAATGATGATAATGATAATAATGATAATAATCTACAGATCTACAGATCTACAGAAGCTAAGGCTAACAAAGACCCTAAGATCCACTCTAAGGCTAGCCCGAGAGAAAGGAGAGAGTAGGGGGTTAAGAGAAGAGAGGAGAATAAGGGGTTAAGTAAGGAGCAACACCTATCATTCGTGGGTTAACATTCATTCAGAAAAAGAGGGAAAAAGTCTCACCATCATCATCCGCCGGCCACTGCCGACAAGTCAGAAAAATAGTCGGAGAATATAGGAGAGGGGTGAAAGATGAAAAGAAGTAAAATAAGAACGCTTACAAACCATGCAAACACAGTCTTAACTCACTGTCATACCATGCAAACTACAAACATGCAAGAAAAGAGTTAGAGACATGCAAAGTAAGGAGAAGAAAAAAAAAAAAAAGTAGGTAAAGTTAAACAATAAGTGGGTTAGCTTACGCTATGAGCTACATCTACATTCGTGTTAGTCTAATTTTTTTTTTTTTTTTTTTTTTTTTTTTTATTGCTGGCATCACACGCTGGCATGTCACAAGCTGGCATTCATCGTCAACAGACTCATCCTCGAGCACCACCACCAGAGCTCCTGTTGTTAACTTTCTTTTTTAATTTTAAACAACGTTAATATTTTTAAAATGTCTGTCAAGACGGTTCTTAAACACATTAACGCTGGTAGAATGAACGACTGACGCGGGAAGATTATTCCATTTATCAATTACTTTAAACGTAAAGAAGTTTTTAGCGATATTAGTAATGAAACGTCTGCCACGCAACTTGAATCCGTTATTGCGAGTATTAATTATCGAAAGTGAACAATTTGTCAAAATTTACGTTATCGATGTTATTAACGATTTTGAAAACTTCAATAAGCTCCCCCCTTAATCTCCTAGTTTCGAGTGAATACAAGTCTAACACTTTAATCCTATCTTCATAAGGCTTATTGCGCAATGCCGGAATAAGTTTCGTGGCACGACGCTGAACCCTTTCTAACCTATCAATATCCTCACGCAAGTACGGGCACCAAAATTGAACGGCATATTCCAAATGAGGCCTGACTAGGGACTTGTAAAGGGGCAATATAATATCCTTCGATTTAAATTCGAAATTACGCGCTATGAAGCCTAACATCCTATTAGCTTTTGCGCAAGACTCCAGGCACTGGTTCCTAACCTTTAAATCTTTAGTTACACGTACGCCTAAATCTACTTCCTCGTCAACGCTCGCTAAATCCCTATCATCCATCGTGTACACGTAATTATTGTTGCGAGAACCTATATGCAAAACTTTACATTTATCTACGTTAAATTGCATCTGCCACTTATCCGTCCACTCCATAATCCTATCTACATCGTCTTGATGTAGGATGAAACCTGAGTACCTCAAATAGTCTTTTTTCAATGTGTATTTTATATTTAAATGTAAATCCTCTTCAGCTCCTTTGTCGTGTTAATTCTGAAACTTTCTTAAAATTGAACCATTTTAGCGTTCTTTTTTCCTCTTTTTGAACCGTTTTGTCTTTCGGAGTTTCGTTAATCTCTCTCTCTCTCTTCTCTCTCTCCTCTCTCTCTCTCTCTCTCCCCATGGTCCTTCGTCTTATCATCTAACTCTCCCTTATCTCTCTCTATCTCTCCCATCAGAGATCGTTAGATCGATAGTGCAATTTCCTGCAAGGTCTTCGGTTAAGAAAAGAATATAAGACTTCTTTTTTTTTTTACCCCAAAAACTACTTTGTTTTCGTTCGTTCAATTTTCATTTACATTCAAAATTTGAACTTTATTTCGATAAAGAAATAAAATGGAAGTCCATAACTGCAGGTAATGAGTCCTTCTAACCTTCTTCTCTACCGTTATACTATTATACTATTGTTCGTACAATGCCGTTGTATTTAGGTTATTATATTATTCTATTCTCTTATACTGAAGGCTAGCGAGTGTTTGATTAAAAATGAGTACTTTAATTTATTTTCTAGAATTTAAATAGTTTTGTTTATTAAGTAAAATGTTATTTACGTTCTTTTTTTTTTATTTAAATACGAGTCGTATGAAACTATATTCCAAATTTTAACAAAAATGGCTTAAAATCGCAATAAATATTTGAAAATCAATAATTTTTTATATTTCTTCCCCAATACCAATCAACTTTTCTGAATTTCTAACCAAAGATAACTCAAGAGCAACTGTAATTTACAATCTCCAATATATACTGTATATATATATATATATATATATATATATATATATATATAAGGGTGTACTGTAAGTGTTTCCAGATGTACATAGTTGGTGAGTTTCTTGGGGCTCACAAAGGTCTGTGTTTATGATTCCCAGGATACCTATGGAAACGGTGTCAGCCAGCGTTTTGCAGTTAGAAAACCAACCATTTCTTTGTTAGCTATTGTATTCATTTTTTGTTTTTAAATGTTTTTTTTGTGTGTGTTTTACGTACATTACTGAGTTATTACGCGTAATTTATAATTTATTTAATTATAAATTATACTATTGTTCGTACAATGCCGTTGTATTTAGGTTATTATATTATTCTATTCTCTTATACCGTAGGCTAGCGAGTGTTTGATTAAAAATGAGTACTTTAATTTATTTTCTAGAATTTAAATAGTTTTGTTTATTAAGTAAAATGTTATTTACGTTCTTTTTTTTTTTTATTTAAATACGAGTCGTATGAAACTATATTCCAAATTTAACAAAAATGGCTTAAAATCGCAATAAATATTGAAAATCAATAATTTTTATATTTCTTCCCCAATACCAATCAACTTTTCTGAATTTCTAACCAAAGATAACTCAAGAGCAACTGTAATTTACAATCTCCAATATATACTGTATATATAATAATACATATTCATCATAATATATATATATATATAAATATATATATATATAATATATATATATATAAGGGTGTACTGTAAGTGTTTCCAGATGTACATAGTTGGTGAGTTTCTTGGGGCTCACAAAGGTCTGTGTTTATGATTCCCAGGATACCTATGGAAACGGTGTCAGCCAGCGTTTTGCAGTTAGAAAACCAACCATTTCTTTGTTAGCTATTGTATTCATTTTTTGTTTTTAAATGTTTTTTTTGTGTGTTTTACGTACATTACTCAGTTATTACGCGTAATTTATAATTTATTTAATTATAAATTACATCTGCATTTGATTATATCTATTAATTATTATTAATTATAAGTATAGGTAACGGAAGTAGTTTTTATAATATACTGTAATGTCATAAAAATCTTTCAGATATGTATATCTAAAATTATATAGTGTAGCATCCTTTGCCGATGGCACAAAGATCAGTAGAAAAATAAGAAACCCAGAAGATATAGGATCTCTACAAACAGACATGAACAGAATCTACAAGTAGACGGAAGACAACAATATAAAGTTTAACACTGAAAAATTTCAGCTGTTACGGTACGGAAAAAGAAAGGATCTAAAATCCATGGAATACTATACCCCAACAGACAGGAAACTCAGAGAAATTCTAAAGCAAAAGAGTTAGAAGTTGTAATGACTGATGATGCGAAATTTGAAGCACAGAATAAAATAGCAGTAAACAGAGCACTAATCATACCTAAATTGGAATACTGCTCGGTCCTGACATGCCCATATAAAAAAGAAGACATTAGACAGCTAGAAGGGATTCAGAGAAGCTTCACAGCCAAGATCAATGGGTGCAAAGAACTAAATTACTGGGAAAGGTTACGCGAATTAAACCTATATTCACTGGAAAGGAGAAGAGAGAGATACACCATGGTATTATTGCAGCTTCGGCCCCAATCGGTTCTCGGCAATTTTGATGTGTTGTTTAGCTGTATCTCTTCATTTTGGACAACTTTTTCTAATACCACTTCCGTCGCAAATGGATAATAACGGAGATAATGAATATAATAATTTTTGGTCCGCCATAGTGTCTCAGTCTAGCCATGGCTACAGTGTGTGAAGGTTGTGCTCTTACTTCGTTTGAAATGATTCATAAATTTTTTAAGAATAACATTGACTCGCTCGGTTTCTTTCGTTCTCACGGTGTTCTGCCTTCCACCGCTGACTGCCCCCAGTGTAATTCTCCGTGTACCTATTGTGAAGATAGATAGGTTAGGTTAGATTGGATTGAGTTGGGTTGGGTTATGAAACTTATGTTTTTCCTATGTTTTTTGACGTGATTCACTTGAATTTGACATCCATTTCCATCGCAAATCACTCGTTTTTGGCTTTTGATGTTGGGGGGCGGGGTATCTCAAAAACGAGTGATTTGCGACGGAAACGGATGCTAAATTCGAATGAATCGCATGAAAAAACATAAAAAACATAAGTTTCATGTTCAAAACGAATTGGGACCGAAACTGAAAATTTACCTACACCATTATTTACACTTGGAAAATAATGGAGAAATTAGCCCCTAATCTTACTCTGAACCCTATAACTCCCCAAACAACAGTGGAAAGTAGAAATGGAAGATTGTGTCGTGTTCCCAAGTTAAAAACTAGACAGGGAACATCCTTAACCTTGAAAGAAAATAGTTTTGTTGTGAGAGGACCAGGACTGTTTAATCAGCTGCCCAAAGACCTAAGGAACACGAGTGGTGTTGCGGTGGACATCTTCAAAAGAAGATTAGATGCCTGGCTTAGAACAATCCCAGATGTGCCGGGCGTACCTGGCTATGTGAGGTGGAGAGTACAAGAAACCAACTCACTACTTCACCAGACCAGGCCAACTCGAGAGGAGAGGCGACAAGCTTGACTTTCGTGAAATGAGGAATCATCGCACGGAACATTTGAAAGGTTGAAAAGTATATATATATCATGAAAATATGGATTAGATCTGGGTTAGTAATGAATTAAATTATTTAAAATTCTGTTTGCTCTTATACTTCATTATACTGCACCTTTCACTTCAGATACACATAATCTATGCAATGAGTTACATCAAAGAGGACATATACAAACGGGACTTGTTATAGAGTGAATTGCATCAAAAAAAGGACTTCAGTATACACTTGTAGTGAATTCACAATCTTATAATCTCCCACGACATACTTATTCATAAATTATCTCATTATCGCATAAATAACGTTGCTTAAATTGGTTTAAATCATACCTTACAACAGAAGCCAATACATCAAACATAATAACATCATCACCACCAAACTAAAAATCACGCATGGAGTTGCACAAGGAAGCATTTTGGGCCCCCTACTATTTCTGATCTACATAAATGACTTTAATAACTCTCATAACGGGAGAGACTTTCAATATGCGGATGACACCTCCCTGATATACAGTACTTAGACAGCGATCTCACATCCCTTAACGAAATAGAGACATCGTAAGAGTATGCGACTGGCTGAAAGCCAACAAATTATCCTTAAATTAAAACAAAGGAAACTTCCTGCTAATCACAAAAAAATTAATACCAGACTTCAATATTATTGTCAATTTGCACTTTATATCGCGCGTCACTGAACGGAAATTATTAGGAGTTGCGCTTCATAATAAACTATCCTTTCGTTAACATATTGAAAATATAGATGATAAACTGTCGAAATTCTCGTTTATATTAGCAAAATTACATTTCCTTCCATAAACACACTTAAAACGCTATATTTCTCTGTAGTTTATCCACATTCACATACAATATTACCGCATTTGGGAGTGCATATGATTACAATATCAACCCTTTAATCATAAATCAGGAGAGAATTATTAGAAAAATAAACAAGAGTGATTATTATGCTCATACATCAGGAACCTTGAAGCAACTGCGTGTATTAAAATTTAAAGATATATTTGAAATACAGATGTGCTCCCTAATGTTCATAGTTACAAAACAATCTGATCCGACCATATTAATCGAGAATATAATGAACAATCAGATACGTCACGAGCATCAAACAAGATATATGGAGAGTGAATATATCTCAAAGGCAAACTATTCTCTTCATGTAGTAGAAATTCTTACACTTATTTGTCGGTGGAATTATGGAACAATGCACCAAATGAATTAAAAACAATCAATGCTCTCTCATCTTTTATAAAGCTATTAAAAATTCCGAAGTTAAAGAAGGCACTCCTTTCTTTCTCTTTGCTAAAAGTCTCATTATCCTTCTAAAAATCCCTCATATCACTTTTCACCACACCTCACATTTCATTATCCTTTGTACTGAGCGTCTAATAAAAGTATATGTCCTTGTCTGTAAGCTCCTACCAGTTTTATAATGGTTTCATTATTCGTTGTATTTAGCTCGTAATATAAGTGTCCTAGTCTGCATGTTCCCTTCAGTCTTTTAAGTCTATTATAAAAATCTATAAAATCTTCTAATCGTATCTATAATATAATTATTATAATTATATGTAATCAGTAGATTGCGGCCTGTAAAAAGTGCACGCATGCTAAAGGCAGTTCACAACTGTATGCAGTGTCTGTATTTAATAATGAAATTATATTCATTCATGAAAACTGTATATATTTACAAATAAATAAATATATATATATAAAGAAAGATAAGATGTATTACTCATCTTCATACTCATACTCAAGATGTATATTCATCTTATACTTATCTTTATACTCATACTCATCTTTATACTCATACTCAAGATGTATACTCATCTTATACTCATCTTTATACTCATACTCAAGATGTATACTCAACTTTAAGCCTTTCGCACAATACCAAAACAAAATATGGCAATTATGGCAAACACCAGACTCCAACAGGATATGGAATGAAGTGCCCGGCAACTCTCAATCATATACAAAGTTCAGTCAATAAATCCGCGGAATTGATGCGATACACAAAAAGAAAGGTACTTCCGCGAATCTATTAACTAAACCTTTAATGTTGCACTAAGTACCACTTTGATGGGTATAGAGAAAAAAAATCCCGCAACCTTCTTTTAGTAAAAATATTATCATCTTTTATCTCAATTCACTCAAAACAGAAGTTTTGAAGATCATATGTTTTACCAAAAGAAGTTGGGTATCATTAAAAGATGTTATTCTATCATCTAAAAAGAAGCTTCGATACCCAAAAGAAGGAAAAACTTTCTCGAATGCACCCACAAAAAGAAGTTATAAGTTCTAAATTAAGAAAGTTTTATTTTAAATGAATTGGGGACAATCGTTATAAAGGAACGACGCTAATTTCGCTTGGGGTAAACCGAATTTTGAGATTTAAGGTTTTCTGGTTGATTTATGAAGTGGATTCTATATTCTAATCTCTCTCTCTCTCTCTCTCTCTCTCTCTCTCTCTCTCTCTCTCTCTCTTTTCTATTTTTATTATAATGCTATATAAGTCCCCTCCTAACTTAGTAAAAGTTAATAAATTTTACAACAACATCCCTGATCTTGTTTTCTCTCCATTTCCTTCCCAACTTTCTATTTTCCTATCACACTTTCTCGCTCTTTCTTAGTTCAATGTGTACGCAAATACACTTTCCTTCCCTAATAGCTTAAGCTGAAATCATTTTTCATTTAAGGTAACCGCCTCCAGGTTCATTTTTCCTCATCATCTCTCGCATTAAAACCCCCTCTGTGAGTTTCCTAGCCCAGACCTTTCCCGCCGTATGAAAAATGATAGCCCAAAATGATAGCCCAATACGGCTACTTTTCTCTCTCTTTCACTTTGCACGAATTGGAGCTAAAAGCCAAGCCGTTCTTCACTACGCCTCCAAAGAGTCATCTTCCGTGAACCTTCTTCTACGCTCGGAGGTTTTTCTAGATACATACATACATTTTATATCACTTTATTCTGACTATATTAACTCTTGCATCTTTTTTATATACGTAATCTTTTTTATGTATGTAAGGGATGATGTCTGTCTGTTTGTTCTATGTTCGTTTATACACACTTAAACGGCTTGGGTAATCTGCACCAAATTTAGTATACACATAAAGGGACAACCAAGGAAGGTTTTAGTAATACACCCGCCACTCCCAGTCTTCTTTTGGTTGTGTTTCAGGGGTTTTTGCTCTGCGAAAGGTGCAGCGGCCGTTCTAATATATATATATATATAATATATATATATATATATATATAATTCATATAAAAATTGTAAAGAACGCTATTTGTAAGGTCAAACTATATTAATCTAGAAACTTCATTTATACTGAAGTTCTTTCGAATTATTGGAGGGGCTATAAAATGATATGAAAAGTCTCGAATCCTGCAACTAACTTCGTACATTGTAACTTCTCAAATTAAAGTGTCGTTGGCAAATAAATCTAAGTTGCAAAAGTTTTCGTTTAGATTGCGATCAATGAATTCTGATCTTTGTGAAAACTTATTTAGTAGTACAAGAAGGCCAAGAAAACTTATTTAAGGCTACAGGAGAGTCCAAAAAGAACCATGACTTAGGGGACGGCCATAAATTTATGGTGAAAAGTTTTATTTTCATGTCGCTCGTTTAGAATAATTTATTTATGATGTTATTGTGTTACTTATTAAGTTTTATAACTATATATATATATATATATATATATATATACAGTGAACAGGCGCGGACTGGCTAAAAAAATTCACCGGCCAGGTGTCACTGAGAGGCTCCCAAAAAGCTTCAGTAAATTCTGCCCCAGTAAAGTGTTTATGGATGTTTTAAAAATCTAGTAATTTTGTCATGACCTGTAAATCCCCGCGAGTTTTGAATATAATTTTGAACTCAACCAAAATCAAATCTAATTAATACGCAGTCAGGGAATGACAAGGTGTACTTCTGAATACACGAAAGGCCTTGGAATCATTTTCTTTTTCCTTTTGGGTTTGCATATATATATATATATATATATATATATATATATATATATCTGTTCATTACAATATGAAAGTTACTCATGAAAATCATAGAAAACGTTGAAGTAGAAAGAGACTTTTTCAATCCCAAACGAAACTGTCACTTGCTTAAACTATTACAGAGGGGCCCATTATCAACAGTAGGCCACATGCCTTTCTTCTTTTAGTTACGCCTCTGATAATAATAATAATATATATTTATATAGCGCACAATATCAATGAATAACGTTTTCAAAGGCGTTTAGAAAAAAGGTATATGAGGAAATTATTGGGGGTGTGGATTGTAGGTTTGGATATGCAGGTTCTTGGGATCTAGGCTGAACTGGCTGGGCCCTGCTGGCCTTTATTCAGCTCCTAAGATATTTATGTGTTTGAAGCTTAAAAATATAAAAAATTAACAATTACTTAAATAAAAATTCAGTAAATTAGTCACGTTATTAAGACCAAGAGCAAAATATCGGCGCGCCAGCACAAATGCAACACCGCTTAAAAAATATTTACTTTATTTACTTAATTTTATTTTTCGCGCCAAAAATAGTGTCCTAGAGTGCTGATTGGTTATACTGGAAATCTCAGAAATGCGTTTGGCAACATAGCGATTTTTAACATATTTATTTAATTAATTTTCAACAAATAAAATAAATATATTATAATAAATTTATTTAAATAAAAATTTATTTAAACGGACATAATTTATCAACGAATAAAGTAAAGTTAATAATCCTAAACAATTTAAATATCAATTATTTTACTACTATTAAAAAAAGTGGAAAAATTTTAATGCTGTTTTGTCGCCAACATACGTTGCCGTGTTGGCACTTTTTTTGACTCCTGTGAACACCCCTGAGGTCTTATATAGTAATACGTCGAACAAATTTAGTGCCCCCAACGGAAAGGGCCCACCGGCCCTGGGCCGCCGGGCCAGTCCGCGCCTGATAGTGAATAGTAATGGAATACGTCTGTCGCTTTTATAGAAGGCTCCGCCTATAGAGGCGGGGCCTATACATCTCTCGTTAATGTGTATTTCGATCGTGTTTGGTCAGAGATCATGAATTATCCAATCAGAGATCATGTTTCATTTCTCTCACAGGCTGACCACTCAGAAAAAAGGGAAAAAGTTTTACATCTTAAGTTCAATACTATTTCTTTAGTAGAAGTATATATATATATATATATATATATATATATATATATATATATATATATATATATATATATATATATATATACACACACACACACACTCGGATCCCGCTAATTCGACACTCGGTATTTCGGCTATCGCGATAATTAGGCTATTTTTCTGCGTATCAAAATATCAGGCAAATTTCGGAAGATTTGGTGAAATTTGCCTAATATTTCAACATGCACAAAAATAGCCGAATTATCGCGATAGCCGAAATACCGAGTGTCGAATTAGCGGAGTCTGAGTGTGTGTATATTAGGCTGGGTCGAAATTTTTTATTCCTTACGTACATAGTGTGAGGTGGTTCAATCAATCATAGTAACACCCTGGTAAAATATTTTTGAATTCTGAGGACCCCTACCCCCCTACCGGTTTCAGTTTTTTCAGAAAATTCGTAAAATTCGAGATAATTTTAATTTGCGATTTACTTCGAAATTTTTTTATTATTACAGAAGTTCGCTTATAAAATAGTTATATTTATTTTTTAATGAAAAAAATTTTAAAAATACAAAAATGCATGAAAAAAAATTGAATACATAAAATCTTCATATCTTTTAAGGCAGCGTTTATAAGGGTTGCTGTGGCCCTTTGCTTACCCTATATCTCTCTGAAGTTTTGGCTAAATTTTCATAGGTATATCTATTTTGAAAATTTTCTATTAATTCTAAGTCTTCTTCATAATCTAAGTACTCTCTGTCTTGAAAATGGACATCTTCATTTTCATTATCATCTTCTATCACTTCTGATGATGCAAATTCCCTTGCTTCTCTTAATTTTTCTTTTGATTTCTTTTCCCTTTCCTGTGCTTTTTGGATTTTGCCCAACTTTTTCAAATTACTTGAAGTAGTTTTTTTATCAATTTTTCCTAACTGGTTTTTTCTTTCTTTTAACCAATAAAAGCTTCCCATTCTATAATAGGTATTTTATGTTCACACCTACAAAGTTTTCTATCCCTTATGCCTTTATCATAACAGTGGCATGGAGATATGTCAAACATCTCGTCATATTTCTTTAATTTTTCATATTTTTCATTTCTTTTTATCATAGAGCATTTAGTTAACTTATCAGCATCTTCTATAAGTCTAGTAACTCTAACATAAATTCCCTTTGTATCAATTGTTGGGAAAGAAAATTTTTGCCAAATTTCTTTTATATCTTGAACAACTACGTTATAGCAATCATTTTTATTTATTTTACCCTGTGCTTTAGATTCTTCCTCTCTAACAATAAAATGGAAGTGCCTTACAACATCAGCTTTTGATGGCGTCATGGCAGATGAAAATTTTGCTGGATATCCGAAGGCTACATTGTGGCTTCTTTTTCTAGTAGCCATAATTTAATTTAATAAGATTTTAACTATATTTTATTTATTACTGATATTTTAAAATTAAATAATGTATTTTAATACAAACTTTTAACATTCCAGGTACTACCTAAATAGGAATTTGGAAAGAAAAACAAACAAACATAATGTAATATTAGGTCTTATATCCGGTGCTATGAGTCAGCACCGGATTTAAGACCCTACCCCTTACCCCCCGATCTCAAAAAAAGTTGGTGAATGGTCTATTCTGATATAATTCGTGCCGGGGAACCCGATTTTGGCCATCCGAAAGCAAAAAAATTAATATTTAGGGTCGATTTTTACGAAAAAGTGCTTGATTTTTGGTGTGGATATTACTATTACAAAATGATCAACCTCACAATATGTACCGAAGCAAAATCTGACCTTGACCCCTTTTCGACCCGGCCTAGTATATATATATTATATATATGTATATAATATATATATATAATAATGATGATGATATTACTGAGGGCAGACTTTGTCTACCTTCATTTAGGCAGTGTGATTCTTCCTGGGAGATGTCTTGCTTCGAAAAAAATCAATAATTCCTTTCCATCTGCTGCTCGCCTCTGTCTCTTTCTCTATTTATGTCCGTTTGTATGTATATCTACTTCATCTGTAATATATAATATATATATATATATAATATATATATATATATATATATATATATATATATATATATATACAGTATACCTATTCGCTGTTTACAAAACTATATTTTCAAGACTTTTTAAAATCTAGAATTTAAATAAACTTATTAATTTTTTCTTTCAAAATAAAAATTCGTTTAGAATCCTTTATTTAAGATTAAAAGTTAATTAAAAAACAAAAACAAAAAAAATCTTGTCTTATTCCATGAAATAAATTGAGATTAATTTTTGCAGTCGAGTCAAAGGAGTACGCTGAATGCAAACTAGTTTATTTACTTAATGTATTTAGTAGTTATCGATGCATGCATACACATATATATTAGTTCGTACACACATACACACACACACACACACATATATATATATATATATATATATATATATATCAGAATAAAAGCTTGACTGTTACAAAACTCTAATGTATTTACGTAGAAAATAAAACTCAGAACACCTCGCTCCTAAGAGAGAGTTACAAGGAGTTACAAGGAAAAAAGAGAGAGAGAGAGAGAGAGAAGAGAGAGAGAGAGAGAGAGAGAGAGAGAGAGAGAGAGAGAGAGAGTAAAAAAGCAAAAAGCAAAGAAATTACAAGAGATTAACCAACATATGTTGCTCAAAATACAAAAATGCAAATTCTACCATTTGTATTCTCATTTATTCTCTGGAAGACGAATGCGTTCCAGAAACATTTTTAGGAACATTTCTGAAACGTAGCTGTAAAATGGGACAGCGTCATACTATATTTTCAAATATTCATTTTTATCACATTTTGCTTCGGAGCAATAGGGTGAAAGATGCAAAAGGAGACACAGTACAGAATTATAAATTAAATGGGGAACAAAATATGGTGAAAATCGGTTTACATAATTGGGAGAATGCGATACATATTGGGCAACAGAAATGGGAAAAAGTGGGATACGTGGAAATTGAGATATACAGGGTGTCCCCCCAAAAAAACTATATACTCTTTATAGCATGATGCTATAAAGAGTATATAGTTTTTTTGGGACACCCTGTATATATACTGCGAAATGGCGAATAGAAATAGAAAAGTACGATAAACGGTGAGTAGCAGAAGTGGGAAAAAATGCGTTACATGAAAAATTGAGATAAACAATGCATAATAGCGAACAGAAATAGCAAAAGGGAGATAAAAAATTATATAAAAAAAAATGACGAGCAGAATATGGAAAAGGGGAACAAAATAATAAAGGGAGATAAAAAAAGACGAACAGAATGACGAACAGAACATCAGACGAAAAGACGAGATTAATAATGAACAGAATTGACGATGAGACGGGGAATAAGATGAGGGATTAAGTGGGACTAAAATGAGGAACAAAATAGAATGAAAATCGGACCAAATAGGGTACAGAAAAAGGGTTCAGAATGAAATCGTAATAAGAAAAAGACAGGAGTTAAAAATATAATGGTACGAGTAAAAAAGGTTTATTGCCCGCTTTTCATGGTTCAGAAGATGTGAGAATCAGAGATCCTTTTGTTGTGAACATGTTGAAAATGGTTTGAGATTATGCGCACTTCTAAATATTTATTTGTTTTGATTCAAAAGTAAGTGAAAATACCTCATATTTATTCGTGCCTAAAAAAAAACGAAGAAGCAAATATACATGCTGCAGTTCACATTTCGTTGAACATCTTCAGTTAAGGCTAAAGTTAAATTCTATAAAATATTCAATGTTTATACTAGAAGAAATAATACGAAATGGAACTATGCATGCGTTATAATATATTCGGGGTATGCAAATTTAGCAAAATGAATAACCGTACGTTTATGCTATTTTTAAATACCGCCTTCTATAATACATATAAATATACATGCGTAACAGTTAAATTTTAAAAAAATTTTAAATGGTGTGTGTGTGTGTGTGTGTGTGTGTGTGTGTGTGTGTGTGTGTGTGTGTGTGTGTGTGTGTGTTTTTTAACTATATACTGTACCACACAACATACTGCTAAATATTAAGTAAAAATTACAAACATTATCAATATTTTTAAAAATACTGAAATCACATTTTAACTTTAAAAATGCCACATTTTTTCTCCTTCTTTTAATGCAACATAAAATTTCAGTTCAATATAATTTTTTCGTTGAATCTTCGATTTTTCGCTTTGCAATTAAAAGTCGTAATCCGCGGAGCGACATTAGTCGTAAAAGGCAAGAGACTGTAAATTTTAGTTTGGAGAAGTTTCTACTTATAAATCCTTCTTCCTCAGATTTTTAATTATAAGTTAGGATGTGGTGAAAGTACATTCATTTCAAGAGTCTGAAATGGATTTACTCTATTTATTTCTAAATAAATATACTCAGCATTGGTTTGTTCTTGTTTGGGGAATCTTTTGTTTTTTTAGAAATAAACTGTAATTTTACTTCATCTGAAGCTTATTGATCAAATCTGTAAATTTCTAGATGTATATTGGGCTTTTTTTTACTAATTTTAATCAGTGAAGGGAGACGGAAAGTGGCACAGCGCTCAGACCAAACTAATGCGGCCCATTGCGCTAATCCCTGTATTATTATCATTTATAGTTAAACTTAGTTTAGTTGTGAGGAAAAAAAAACCGATGATGGAAATATGATGTTCCGAAACGTCTGGAAATAACTGAATAAACAAAAGAGAAATTAAAAATTACTTTGAAATTTGGTTCTCTCTCTCTCTCTCTCTCTCTCTCTCTCATATATAAGGTGGCGCAAAAGTCGCGCATGCATCATAGGAGTTTTCAGTGTTGATTATAATATATTATTTTTGGTGCTACTATAATATGGGGTCTACCTAAGATTCGGCGGTCTACCTTTTAATTATAGCTTCTTATCTTGCTTACTAATTGCTTATTTACATCCCAATGTTAATCGCCCTTGACGATTGGTTAGGTTTAGTCATGATATTTTCGTTAAAACTAACGAAAATATCATGACTAAACCTAACCAATCGTAGGTAGACCGCATACTATAGCAGCACCTTATTTTTTTCTTGTAGGTAGGGGATGACTGCGAAATTAACAATAGCCGAGAGGATGAGCTTGGTTTTAATGTATGGAATACCAGGTACTAAAATCGATGAATCGGTACAGAATTTAAATTTAAATTCTGTACCGACTCATTAATTTGTTGTACCTGGTATTCCATACATTAAAACCAAGCTCACCCTCTCGTCTATTGTTAATTTCGCAGCCATCCCCTACCTAAAAGAAAAAACAATATATTATAGTCAATACTAAAAATTCCTATGATGCGCGACTTTTGTGCCACCCTGTATAATATATATATATATATTATATATATATATTCAGAAACGTTTGCAGTAAATTACTGAAGCATGACAGAAGCTTTAGTTCTCATATATACAGTATATATATAGATTAGGTTCGTTAACCTCGTTGCTGTTCCGTGCGTTGGTTTCTCTTCACACGAAGGTCAAGCTAGTGGTCCCGCCTCTAGGTCTGGCTTGGTGGAGGAGCGAGTTGCTTTCTTGCGATCTCCACCGTACATAGCCAGATACACCCGGCTCATCTGGTACCGTCCTGAGCCAGGCATCTAGTCTTCTCTTGAAGACTTCAACTTTGACCCCTGTAAAGTTTCTGAGGTGCTTTGGAAGCTGGTTAAAAAGTCTTGGCCCCCTGACAACCAAGCTATTTTCCTTCAGTGTTGAGGAGGTCCCTTGCCGGGCCTTTAATTTCCAGTGTTGTTTGAATGGTAATTGAGTTTAGTTTTAAGTTTGGTACCAGTTTTTCGATCATTTTCCATATGTAGATTATGGTGTACCTCTCTCTTCTTCTTTCCAGGGAGTACAGATTTAGTTTACGTAGTCTTTCCCAGTAGTTGAGTTCTTTGCAGTCATCAATTTCTGCTGTGAAATGTCTCTGCGTTTCTTCTAGTTTATTAATTTCTTCCTTTTTATATGGGCACGTCAAACTGAGCAGTATTCAAGTTTTGGTATAATAAGTGTTTTTACCAGGGGAATCATTACTGTCCTGTCCCTTCTTTTGAACGTTCTTAGTACCTGTCCCGCGACTCGTTTTTGCTTTATTTATCGCTATCTGAGTTTGTGTTTCGAATTTGGCATCATCGGTCATTATTACCCCCAGATCGATTGCTTTCGTGCATCTCTGAATTTCCTGTCTATCTGGAGCATAATATGTAGTCTGTTTAAGTTCCTCTTTTCTACCATATCTCAAGAGCTGAAATTTGTCGGTGTTAAATGTCATGTTGTTGTCTTCTGACCATTTGTATATTTTGTTCGTGTCCCTCTGCAGGGGCCTCCACTTCGTTTACATCGCTGATTTTTCTGCTGATCTTTGTATCGTCTGCAAAGGATGTTACTACACTGTTGCTGTTTACTCCACTGTCTATGTCTGTTACATGATAATGAACAGGAGTGGGGCCAGTACTGTTCCTTGTGGTACTGAGCTGCGTACTTCCGATTCTGATGATGATATACCTTGAATTTTGACGACCTGTAGACGTTCTCTGAGGAAGCTGTAGATCCATTTTCCCACTTTGCCTGTTGTTTCCATATATTTCATTTTATGTGCTATTATACCGGGATCACATTTGTCGAAAGTTTTAGCAAAATCTCTGTATATGACATCGTAGTTGTCATTAGTTGTGATAGGCATGATCTACCTGATCGGAATCCGTGCTGATTTTCGTTGAATCTTTCCATTGTCTCCAAGAAATCATAAGTTTTCTCTCTAACTATTCTTTCAAATACTTTGGTGAGGTGGGACGTCAATGACACTGGTCTATTGTTCTTTGCTTGAGATCTGTCCCCTCCTTTATATATAGGGACAATGTTTGCTCTTTTCAAGATGCTTGGTATTTCTCCAGTGTAACTATTTCATTTTTACAGTTGTTAATCAATAATGCGTTCCAATTGTCCGGACCTGCAGCTGAATGTGGTTTCATTTGTCCCATAGCTCTCGTTACATCTTCTGAGGTAAAATCAAAGTCTGTTATACATTCTCCTTGCAATTTCTCTTCAAAGAATGCATCTATGTCAGGTATCGCTTTGTCACTTTTTGGGGTACTAAAAATTGATTCATACTGGGCTCTCAATGTTTCAGATATTTTTTTTGATCGTCGGTTAGTTCATTATTTCTCTTCCTTAAGGGCCCAATAGCGGCGCGCGTTTTGTTTTCCTTTTCGCATAGCTATAGAAGTATTTTGGATTTTCCTTTATTGCTTCTACCGCCTTTTCCTCTTCCCTCTCTTTATGGTCCTTAATCAGGGCTTGTATTTCCCTATCGATACCCTCCAGTTTTTCTTGCATTACTTTCCTGGCATTATCTCCGTAGTTGGCTAACTTCGCCTCCACTTTCTTTTACGAAATATTCTTCTGTTTTGCCCCTCTAGCCAGCTCCTCTTTCCTTTTGGCTGTGATTTTGGAGCATATTTTTAAAAAATTCTCAGTGTTTTTTCTTCCAAGGTTGTTAGCATTTCTTCAGTTGTTTTATTCTCTAAAACTGTTCTCTACTCTATTTGGGCCATGTGCAATCTGATTGCTTCCCAATTTATAGTCTTGGAGTTTAAGTTAAAGGCCCCAAATTTGCTTCTTTCCTCAATATGTGTATTGTCTTTTAATGTTGTCGTCATGTTTGTTGATAGCTCGATTAAGTTGTGGTCTGAGATAATGGTTCGGGTTATTTTTATATCAGCAATCAAGCTCGTGTTATTCGTGAATACCAAATCAAAGCAGTTATTTTTTCTGGTATTTTCTGTTATCTCCTGTGTCAGCATAAACTCATTTGTGAGAGCCATCAACATTTTTGCTTGCTCCTGGTCTTCTCTTGTGCCCTCCTTGTCCTGGTATATATATATATATATATATATATATATATATATATAATATATATATATATATATGTATTTTTTCCTATCCACCTTTTTGTATTTTATAAATGGGAAGTTAAAGTCTCCGCAGATCATTATATTGGGGGATGGAGGGTTTATGCCTTTATTAGCTTTCTCATTCTCAGTGGCCTCTGAGAATGTTTCGGTTGGGGTGTTTGGAGGTGTATAGATGACTATTAGTACACGTTTAGTTTTTCTATTTTCACTACTAGGAGTTCCACAAAGCTGTTTGATTTACTTATTATCGTCTCTGTCATATGACCTTCATGTACATAGCACAGCCACCTTTACGTCTCGTTGTTCTATCCGCTCTTAATAAGTTGAAGCCCTCTATTTTTCTCTCTTTCTTATCAATACAATGTTCGCAGTTTTCACAATTTCCTTGGCAATTCTTAAGATGAGTTTCTGTGAGGCATGTGATGTCCGCCCTTGTTTCGTCCATAAATCCTTTCAGGTACGAAACTTTGTTGAGTGATTGGTTTGGTCTTATTCCTTGAATAATAGCCAGGACAATATTTATGTTCTTTGTTTTTCGTTGCCCCTTGTGCATTTTAAGTTCGTTTTCCTTCGGTATCGCTTGTTTCGTTGCCCTATGATTCTCCGAGAGAGATCCGTTTCCACCTACCTGTTGTGGTAGCTTCTTGCCCGGAAGCAGTTTTGTAAACCTCAGACTTTATAAAGCCCCCACGCAAAGAAGTCTAATGGTGTTAAATTCGGCGATCGTGCTGCCCAGGGCCCGTTTCCACCACGTCCAATCCAGCGATTTGGTAAAAGCTCATCAAGGTACGCTCGAAAGATATTTGCATAGTGACATGGAGCTCCAGCTTGTTGAAAAACAACAGTGTCGAGAATGCCATCTGAACGAAGCTGGGGTCAAGAAACTGCTGAAGCATGTCAAGATAAAGTGGCTCTGTTACCGTAGCTTCTACAAAGAAAAAAGGTCTGTAAATCTTCGATCTTGTCATACCCAACTAGACATTAACTTTAGGAGAATCTCTCTCTCATTCGTAGAACTCGGTTGGTTTTTCACTAGCCCAGATACAGCAGTTATGTCGATTAACCTTTCCGTATGTGTGGAATGTCGCCTCATCGCTGAAGAGAATGTGGTTTAATAAGTTTTCGGTATGAATTTTTTCAACCAATTCTGTGCACAAGGGAACTTGTCTTGAATAAGCCTCTTCGTGTAATTCATGTAGCACTTGAATATGGTAACTTTTCTTTTTTAATGTTGATTTTAAAATCCTTAGAACAGTCGTTTTTGGTATGCTCAGTCTACGTGATGCTGCTTCAAAGGATTTGTTTGAAAGGCATCTCTTACCAATTCGACATTTTATTGAGAAGTACCTAGACGTCCAGATCTTGCCTCATCATGAACAGATCCTGTTCTTTTAAATTTATTGACTAGCTCGCGAATTGCTTTGCCTGTAGGTCCTGGTTTGTGAAATCTTCTTTCGAATATTTTTCGAATTTCTTTGCACTTCTTCCCTTAGATACGTAGTGTTGCTACCATCACACGTTCTTGTACATCCATTATTATCTATGGCCTGTAGAAAATAGAATAGAAATATAATTGTTTCAGCAAAATAGATATGGACTTTTGGCCCACCCTACATATATATATATATAATATATATATATATCAGGATGAACAGGAAAACCCAGGTGTATAACACTCTTATTTGGAAAATGTGACAGGTACGTCTGTTTGTATGTCTGTATTTGTCACCTTTTCCAAATAAAAATGTTTACACCTGGGTTTTTCTGGTCATCCTTAAGTTGCACTTATGGAGGAGGGGGAGAGACTGCTTACTACAGGAGGCAGAGAACTTGCTGGGAAGAAGGAACATGAGACAGGCTTGGATGACCGAAGATGTGATGAATCTGTGCGATGAAAGGAGAGAGACCAAGAAATTAAAGAATAAAGACCCAACAGAGGAGAATATGAGAAGATATAGGCAGATCTTCAGGGAAGTGGATAGAGGATGTAAAGAGGCAAAGGAAAATGGATCAGAGAGAAATGCGAGAGATGTGAAGACGCTTACAGAGGCGGTAATTCAGCAATATTATACAAAACAGTGAAGGAGATAACGAAGGAATGGAGACACCAGTCTATAGCAGTAAGAAACGAGAGGAATGAAAAGGTATCAAATGAGAATGAGGTGAGGGCTGCATGGAAGAATTATTTCTGAGGCCTGTACGAGAGGCCTAGAGAACAGTTCACATTAGAAAACTTTCCTGAACTACAGAGACAGGAATTAACCCATGACAATACCCCAGAAGTTTTACAATCAGAGGTGATGTGTGCTATAGCATCGCTGGCGAGATCCAAAGTCCCGGGTGCGGATGGGGTGACGCAGGAATTGTTGGAGGCTGGTGGGGAGGCAGTTGTTGGATGGTTGCTGAAGCTGTGTCAGAAAGCACTGGAAGAGGGAGTTACACCCGAAGAATGGCGACAGGCAGTGGTAGTACCGATCCATAAAAAGGGCGATGTGACAGTTTGTGAGAATTACAGCCCCATCAGCCTGCTGCCTCACTCATACAAGGTGCTAGCCAAGATACTGCAGAAGAAAATTAGCAACAGAGAAGAGGCAATCCTAACAGAAGAACAGGCAGGTTTTAGACCGGGTAGAGGGACGATTGATCAGGTGCTCACGTTTTCGCAGATCACGGAGAAGATGTGGGAGATGGACAGGGATATATACTGCGTGTTTGTGGATTTTCAACAGGCTTTTGATTCGGTTTGGAGAGAGGCACTGACGGCAGTGCTGGAGTTTTATGGACTGGACGATGGTGTGAGCCAACTGATCAGAAGATTGAATGAGTCGACACAAGCAGTGGTGAGGAAGTAAACAATAGTGACAGAAAGCTTTAGAACGGGGTGATTCAGGGGTGCCCCCTCTCGCCTCACTTATTCAACTTGTACCTTGAGATGGTAATGAGAGAAGCCTTGGAGGGGTTTGAGGGCGGTGTGGAGATTGGAGGACAGAGAATCAATAACCTGAGATACGCAGACGACATCGTGCTGATGGGGGAATCGGTGGAGCAACTACAGGAAATGGTGGACAGATTGGAAACATCGTGTACAAAGTATAAGATGACTATTAACAAAAATAAAACAAAGTCAATGAAGATAGGAAGAAGAGGAGAAGCTATTCAGGTAAGATTGTCATCAGGAGCGATAGAACAAGTGGACTCGTTCAAATACTTGGGAGTACGGTTCACGGAAGACGGAGATACATTCAAGATGGTGAGTGATAGAGTTGGACTTGGGTACGTTACCTTCAGAAGGCTGACAAAGGTATGGAAAGACCGAAACATCACGCGAAAACTTAAACTGCAACTGCTGAAAACAATAATGATACCTGCAACCTTATATGGATCAGAATGCTGGGTAATGAAAAAGAGAGAAGAGAAGAAACTATTGGCATTCGAGATGCACTGTCTGAGGAGAATATTGAATATAAGATGGGAGGATAGGGTGACAAACCAGAGAGTGAGGGAAATGGCTGGAGTGGAACGGAATATAGTGGAGAGAGTGCACGATGCACAGAGGAGATGGTACGGCCATGTTGAGAGGATGGAGGCGGAGAGATGGCCAAGATTGACGCTGCATGGACGAGTACACGGAAACCGCCCGAGAGGACGACCGAGACGGACATGGCTGCGGGGGTTCGGCGAGGCTAATGAAGGTTTTAACGACCAGAGAGCTGGTGGATCTGGCGAGGGATCGAGACGAGTGGAGGCAATACCGACATATCAGATGGGACCCTACCTGAAACCTCAGAAGGGACATAAGTCAAGTAAGTAAGTCTATATATATATATATATATATATATATATATATATATATATAATATATATATATATATATATATATATATAGTTGTTCCGTGGGCCGATCTCTCATTACTCGAAGATGAGGCTCGAGGCTTTACCCCTAAAATGACCTCTGTGGAGGAAAGAGTTGCTTTCTCGAGCCCTCTATCTCACATAGCCGGATACACCCGGATATCCGAGATTGTCCTAAGCCAGATATCTAGTCTTCTTTTGAAGACTTCCACATTAACACCATTCGTGTTCTGAAGTTCTATAGGCAACTGGGCTCTCTGACAGCAAACCTATTTTCCTTCAGTGAAGAAGTTCATTGTCTTGCCGTTAATTTGAGAATACTATACAATTCTGCCTTTCCTAGTTTCCACCGTTGTTTGAATGGTTATTCGGTTCCCTTTAAGATTGGGAACTATTATAGTTTCTCTATTATTTTTCATATATAAATGCTGATGTATCTTTCTTCTCCTTCTTCTTCTTCCCAGTAAATATAGATTTAATTTACGTAATCTTTTCCAGTAGTTTAATCCTTTGCCGCCAATGATCTCAACTGTGAAATTTCTTTACATTTTTTCCTAACTCATTAATTTTCTCTTTATATATATATATATATATATATATACACACACACACACACAGGGTGTTTCAGGAGGAAAGGTCAATACTTCGGGAGGTGATAGTATCGGTCATTGTGAGAAAAAAAGTTATTGAAATGTGCTATTCTGAAAGGTTACGGAGATAGAGCTGTTTGAATCTGATGCGCTCGCAGCTCTTCCTCCCCCTTCCCTCCCCTATAAACTTGAACCATGTAAGCTGTAATGTAAGCATGTAACAAGCCAATCGACAGCTGACTGTTGTGAGTGACATTGTTTGGTGTTTGAAGCAATGTTAAGAACGCCACACACCTTCACACATGCCGAATATGCAGATATGGTGTATGTCTATGGTTTTTGCGATGGAAGTGCAACAGCTGCTGTTGCAGAATACAGTCGACGGTTTCCGAAACGCAGAATTCCGGATCGAAGAGTGTTTACCAGGGTTTTCAACACATTGCGTGAAATTGGTACACTTCCCAGCGCTCATGTTTCATCTGAACGTGAAGGTCAACAAGATGTGGATGAAGTGGAAAACATTCTTCAGTTGGTAGAGCGTAGTCCTACTACTAGCTCACGAAGAATTTCTACACGTCTCGGTGTACCACCCACAAGAGTATGGCGAACATTACGTGAGGAAGGCTTGCATCCATATCATGTACAGCGTGTACAACACCTTCAACCAGGAGACGCTGCCATGCGACTGGAATTTTGTCATTGGGTAAATGCTAATCGCCGATTGCTTCGATTAATACTGTTCACCGATGAAGCTACTTTCACCCGTGACGATATCAACAACACTCGTAACTCTCATCGGTGGTCAGACGAAAATCCAAATGCCACTGTGGAAACAAATTTTCAACATCGCTTCTCTGCCAATGTGTGGTGCAGTATCAGCGATGATCAGCTGATTGGCCCTGTTACTTTAGAGAATCGTCTTACAGGACAAAGTTACCTAGAATTTCTGCAAAATGAATTGCCAGGAATATTGGAGGATGTTCCTTTGGCTACACGCGCTGGTATGTACTTTCAGCATGACGGAGCTCCTCCACATTCTACCCGTCTGGTGATGCAATACCTAAATCAAACTTTCCCTGGTCGATGGATCGGCCGCGGTGGTCCCATTCAATGGCCACCAAGGTCTCCAGACCTCTCTCCGTTAGATTATTGTTTGTGGGGGTGGATGAAAAGTCAAGTTTACAAAAGAAAGGTGGATACACGAGACGAATTGCTCGCGCGCATTTTGGATGCTGCTGCCCGCATAAAGGAACGTTAAGATCAACTCAGACGAGCAACACGCGATCTTCGCACACGAGTTGCAAAGTGCATTGAGGTTGACGGTGGGATTTTCGAAAACGTATTGTAAACCGTAACAAATTTGTCATTTCTGTATCTGATACCATTCAAAATGCCAATGTTTAAACATTAAATGTTAGAAACAGTAATTGGTTTCTCTTTCTTGATTGCCATTAACAATGCTTTTGTATTTGTAGATTCAAACAGCTCTATCTCCGTAACCACTCAGAATTAGACACATGTTCATATGAACTTTTTTTCTCACAATGACCGATACTATCACCTCCCGAAGTATTGATCTTTCCTCCTGAAACACCCTGTGTGTATATATAATGGGGATGTTAAGACGGGGCAGTATTCCAGTTTTGGTATGATCAGTGTTCTCATCAAAGGCATCATTATATTCTTGTCCTTTTTTTTAAAGGTTCTTAATGTCTCCAATTATTCTTTTTGCTTTTGTTTATTATCTTATTTTGTGTCTCAAATTTATCATCGTCAGTCATTATAATAACCCGTAATGAGTTTTTGAGTTTCTCCAAATTGCCTGTTCCTTTGGGACCTAGAACTTGTTATAAAGTTATTGTTATAATGTTTTATCAGCCGTAATAAGCATGATCTTCCCGAATGGCATTCCATGTTGATTCTCAATGAATCTTTCCTGTGTCTCTAGAAATATAGATTTTCCCCAACCATTCTTTCAAATATTTTGGTGAGATGAGATGTTAATAACATTGGTCTGTAGTTCTCCGCTTAAGATCTGTCGTCTCGTTTATATATATATATTTATATATATATATATATATATATATATATTTATATATATATATATATATATATATATATATATATATATATATAAATATATATATATATATATATATATATATATATATATATAAACAATGTTATTTCTGTACAGGATGTTTGGTATGTCTCCTTTTTCCAGAGATCTTCTCCATACCCAATACAGGGGCATAGATAACTACTTCATTTTTACAATATTTAATCAGTGCAGAGTTTCATTTGTCCGAACCGGCGCGGCGGCTGAATGTGAGTTCAGTCGTCCTATAGCTCATATAATATATATATATATATATATATATGGGATGAATTTCACAATTAAACACGTGAAATGAATGAATGATGCAAACCCACAAGGAAAAAGAAAAATGATTCCAAGGTCTTTCGTGTATTCAGTAGTACACCTCGTCAGGGAATCGTCCCTGACGAGGTGTACTTCTGAATACATGAAAGACCTTGGAATCATTTTTCTTTTTCCTTGGGGGGGGTTTGTATCATATATATATATAATATAATATATATAATATATATTATCACTCATTTTTCATTTTTTCCGACGAGCTGCAATCTCTAAACTCTGAATTTGAAGCGATACTCCAAATCCTTTCCAAGATCGTCTGATTTCTAACGTCGGGAAAGGGAAAAAAACTTTTAATTTCAAATCTTTTTTGGAAAAAAAAAAATAAAAAAGATTCAAGAATTTTTATTCCATTTTTATTTAATTCAAAATTTTCTTTCCAATTAAAGTTTTTATATTAAACGTTTTTTTTTTTTAACATTTCAAATGAAAATAAGAATAATTTTTTGCTAAAACTGGAATTTTAAGATGAGAGGTTTCCAATTTTGTTTCGAGTGGAATTTTCTTTTGGTAAAGCGGAATGATCAACTCATTTGTACAGGGTATACCCTAAGTGCGGTCTCATAGTAAAATTTATTTTAAATTAATTATTTTAAATACATTAAAACTAAAGCAAATGTTCAAATTGATGTTTTGTTTTGGGACCTTTTTTTTTTTTGCTGCGGGTAATGGCTAATATGGAAATGAGTGTAACTCACTTCAATATTAGCCACTGCGTGTTATTCTACCTGCAATGAAAAAAAAGGTCCCAAAACAAAACATTAATTTGAACATTAGTTTTCGGTCTAACGCATTACTTTTGTAAATTTAATTTAAAATAAATTTTCCTATGAGACAGTACTTATGGGACACCCTGTATAATTAAAAAGATGGGTATGAAGAACGTGTACTATTATATGCGATCTTGTCAACAGGCATATACCCAACAAATAATGAGTAACACGAGTTCTCGTGCACAGGAAAGATCATACACTCAAAATAAAATCTAATTTTAGAACTTATTCTCTCTCTCTCTCTCTCTCTCTCTCTCTCTCTCTCTCTCTCTCTCTCTCGCTCTCTCTCAATCGAATAAAGGTTTGATTTTGTTGACAATAAGTTTTCTTTTATGTCAAAGTGGAAACATATTCTGATCTTTTCTTATAAATGACTCTTTGTTATTTGAGTTGGCAGAGGCCCCACTTTCTCGTGAAGAAATGGTGAAGGGATGGGTAATTTAACGTCTCCCATACCTTTAGATTTCTTTTCTTGCCGTTTTGATCCTCCATCTTTATCGTTGTCCACCTCACAATCGCTATGCATTTTTTACTTCCTAACAATTATTAGTGGTTGTTACTCCTTCTATGCGGCGAAAGATCAACTTCTAAAGAAACCTGCTTCCCCGCGATCGATGTAATACGCTTGCCAGCAATCGCTGTGCAAAATCGGATTGGTCTTCCGTTCTCTGCACGTAGAGGGATCCTTTGAACTAGCAATTTGTCTATAAGCAGTCATTGGCATACGGAAATTGTACCTCACAAAACAACTGAGAATAGCTGTGAACAAGACTAAAGCCATGTCTCTTCTGTGATTGTCAATGAGGACTCCATAGCGCCAGTTCCCATGGTGAGGCCGGTTGTCAGGTCTACATGGTATCCCCCATCTTGTATAAAATGGCGTATAAAACAATGGCTAATCACGAATTGATAAATGCTATAAATAAATAAATAAATATATATATATATATATATATATATATATATATATATATATATATATATTCACAATAAACGCTTCCTGAATGATGTTTTATTTTCTTTTTTCAGACCCAAAAGTCTGGAAGTGACGTTTCCAAAACTCTTTTTCGAAAACCTGAAAGATCCAAAAGTAAAAAAAAAAAGGGGAAATCTCCAAAAAACAAGTATTAAGCTGAAATAAAAATAAAAAAGTCAAACACTCACAGAGTATATATATATATATATATATATATATATATATATATATATATATATACTACAAAAATATTGACAGAATTATTATTTAAAAGAAAAACATTCCAACAAAACTACACACACACACACACACACACACACACACACATGGACAATAGGAAAGGGAGAATATGTAGTGTTCCCAAACTAAAGGCCCGACAAGGGACCTCCTCAACACTGAAGGAAAATAGCTTGGTTGTCAGGGGGCCAAGACTTTTTAACCAGCTTCCTAAGGACCTCAGAAACGTTACAGGGGGTCAAAGTTGAAGTCTTCAAGAGAAGACTAGATGCCTGACTGAAGACGGTACCAGATGAGCCGGGTGTACCTGGCTATGTGCGATGGAGAGCGCAAGAGAGCAACTCGCTCCTCCACCAAGCCAGGCCTAGAGGCGGGGCCACCAGCTTGACCTTCGTGTGAAGAGAGACCGACGCACGAAACCGCAACGAGGTTGTTTCTTATATAAAAGTGCGACGTGAAAATGTTCAGTTAAGGGAAAAGGAACAAAATTTTTACGAATCGTTAAAAATTACGCCAAAAAATATTTTAAAAAGAAAATATGTAAAATTCATATGAATTTTGTGACCTCGGACGAATGTATTCAAAGTTTTTAGATTGTCATGAAGAAGAAGGAAATAAATGATACGAAATCGAAGGTGAAAAGATAGTAATTGAGTATTTTCGTGTATTTGAACACCTCATTCCCATGATGAGGTGTTCAAATACATGAAAGTGCTCAGAATTCGTATTCCTGATGAAGTGTTCAAAATGCACGAAAGTACTCGGAGATTAATTTATTACAAAACTAAATTCTAAAGTGTTCAGATACACGAGAGTATTCATAATCATTGTTCCTCATGAGGTGCTGAAATACGCCAAAGTATTCCTGATGAAACGTTGAAACGCATGAAAGTACAGGAAACCTTTTCTTTTTTCCTTATGCGTGTATTATACGTCATTTCACGTGTCAAACTGTGAAAATCCTCCAAGTGATAAATGAATATTTATCTAAAAGGAAAAGATAAAAAAGTAGGTCAGAATGATAAAAAAAAAAAAAATTGATTAAAAAAATGTCATTCTTCTCAGCAGGTTTTCTCTAAAGATATTGAGATTTGTTTTTGCGAAATCAAATGTATATTTTTTTAAAAATTTAATTCTATTCTTTCAACGGATATTGTGTCATTTCTTTGTTTTCAAGTGGCCTCTTTCGTAGGGCTTCACATTTGTTATTTCTGTTTAATCCCTTCATACGCAGTCTCCAACCACTCGTTATCTTCTCTCTTCACCAATGTTTTATCTCTTTATCTTCCAATGCAGATTGTTTTGGACTTTTTTTAATTTTTTTTTTTCAATTTTCGTTTTTATTGTTTCTATCAACCCTTTCTTACCTCTTATATGAACTCATTTACCTCTTCTTATCTCGAATTTACCTTAATTTTCTTTTTTTTCTTCTTTGTTTCTTTAAGAACAGTTCTTGTTTTACTTTTCGCTTATTTTTTGCTTTATTCTTTGCTCATCTCGATTCTGTGTCCAGTTTTCCTGTTTTTCGTCTGTTTTCTATTTTATATATTTTCTTTCAGGTCTCCTTAATGTTTATAAGTTAACATTTTATCGTATCTTTCTACTTATAAGTTAACAATTTATTGTATCTTTCTACTCATAAGCTAACATTTTATCGTATCTTTCTACTTATAAGTTAACATTTTATCGTAGCTTTCTACTCATAAGCTAACATTTTATCGTATCTTTCTATTTATAAGTTAGCATTTTATCGTAGCTTTCTACTCATAAGCTAACATTTTATCGTATGTTTCTACTTATAAGTTAACATTTTATCGTATCTTTCTACTTATAAGTTAACATTTTATCGTATCTTTCTACTTATAAGTTAACAATTTATTGTATCTTTCTACTCATAAGTAACATTTTATAGTATCTTTCTACCTCTTTTTTTTTATAATCTCTAACACCATATTTATGTTTACATCGTCATTGCTAATGTTTTCTTTCACTTCCCTAATATTTCTCCTTTATGTCTCTACCTCTGTCTCTTTTCCCTCCTGCAGCATCTCATTCTTGTCTCTTTCTGCCTACCGACTCCGGCTTTCATTATTATTTTGTGATCTCTGAAAGTGATATTCTCGCCTTTCTTTCCAAGTAGAATTGGGCTATCTTGACAAGGGAAGAAATCGCCCAATTAGAGTTAACAGGCTATTCTCGCAGATAACAGGTTCCACGGATGAATATAAAGAAGTCCCGATTTCAATTTAATTTTTCCCTTGTCTAGCTTTACGTTCCCTCATTTTTCTTCGGGCTTTTTTTATATATTCCCCTTTTTATTTTGAATAGGTGTATCTCGTTTTATCAGTTGTATTGTTAAACTTGAGTAAATTTGATTTTGTTAGATTTATTTGCTTTTTATGTTAAAACTTTTTGTAAAGGTAATATTAGCTTAAGCCTTTATTATTTCAGTGCGGATTAGACCTCAGAGTCCTTTCTCTTACTTTATAGCTTAATATTACGAACCTGAAATTGTATTTAAAGCTAAACCACCCTCTCTCTCTCTTTGGGATGTTGGAAAGTGATAGAGACTTTGGGCGACTTTCAGCAACTTTGGGCGACTTTAAGGATTTGCCGCCGAGAACACAGTCTCATAAACATGAAAAATCTCTCTCTTCAGAATCTATGAGAGGAGTTACAAGAGTCTGAGTTTAAATATATAACTTTTAACATAGGATTACTTCGCACAAGGGTTCATTTTATAAGAGGGAAAAGTTATAAAAACAAAAATTCTTTCACATACCTTTTAAATACACTTTGAATCTATTTTAAAAGCATTTTCTACTGATACTTTATCTATGTACTTTTCGCTTCTACAATGATAACAAAAATGACTGGAGTTGTATAACTTTCTTCATAACGTAGCGGTTACACACACACACACACTCGTGTGTGTATATATATATATATATATATATAATGATGAATAAAACCACGAAGGGAAAAGAAACACAAAGTGGTGCTCAAGCGCTTTTGTCTAATGACATCCTCAGGAACACGAAAGCGCTTCAGCACCACTTTGTGTTTCTTTTCCCTTCGTGGTTTTATTCATCATAAATATTTTTCACGTGTGACTTTCGGGAAATAATTTTCATATACAGTATATATATATATATATTATATATATATATGGCAATGTAATAAATGTACTTAATGAAACAAGACTACAATTATATAAAAGTGATAAATTCATTACTTACGAGTAAAGTATTAATTATTTATTAACGTACCAAACTTAGATTGCTGCCTCGCGGGTACACCACTTCTGATATACTGCATCCTGCAAATATATTTTCCTTCATATATTTACTCAAATAATCGTGTTCAGTAATTATTTAAAATAATGAAATTCAGAATATCATATATTTCTTTCATAATACAGGGTATTCAAGAAGAAATGCAACCCGAAACAAAAAGAAAAGGGTTAGTTTACAGTGATATACGCATTCTCTAATGGGTTGCGTTTCTTTTTGAATACCCTGTATAACAATTTATCAAAAGAATTTACTTTTACAGCTTGTGCTAGCCAGCGCCCGTGGTTCAGCGGGTACCATCGTTTCCCTGAGAGCGAAGGGAAAATACCGAGGTTGTGGGTTCGACTGCCGATGGTGCTGGTTAATAATATTTTATGCAGGAGTTAGCGTAATGGACCGCATTCGTCTGGCCTGAGTGACGTGTCAGTTTCCAGTTGATTATTATTGTAGCTGATATTGTTTCCGAAATTAATATATATTGAATGTTGGTAAAATTTTTATGATAAAGTCTAAAATAAAGGTTCCATAAGTGTGTCCTTCGGGGCCGATTCTACAGTAGTATGTGCTCCGCGGCCCAATAGAATTTATACAAAATGAGAATCAAATTATATCTTATTTTACAGTTAAAGGATTGATCAAAGATACCGTAATTTGTATGAAATGTGAAATCCAGTCCAATTTGTATTTAAAAATCGTGATAAATTTTTAATTTTTTTCAAAACATAAATAATTTTAACTTGTGTTTTCTTTTATTACTTGAACTGAAATGCGTAATTTTAAGAAACTGTTAGTATGCGGTCCGATACCCAGGGATGCCCCTTTGAAGCGGCACTTCACGAAGGAAACTTTGAGAACCTCTAGTCTCTAAGGAAAGGAACTTGTCCTCACTAAGAATATTTGGCTAATGGCAGCAAGAAGTTAAAATGGGTATTCCTGAAAGGACATTATTCGTGAAATAATTGAACAAAAATGAGTACAACGACCAAATTTGAAACCAAATGACCTCATGAATACTTCGCGTGTCTTGTAAAATCGTCTGATGGAAGGAAAATGATACTTTATACTTTCACGAATTCTGTACTTTTATCTATTCAAAACTTTATGCAACGATAAATAGACTTTTTTTAATCACCTAATATATATATATATATATATATATATATATATATATATAAAGAAACGACGCTTGTGTAGAAGAACGTTCCGCACAAGATGAGGAAAAAGAACGAACAAATGAAAAATGAGGTTACCACCCGGGAATCGAACCCGGGATCTTCCGATTGCCGGTCAGATATGCTATCCACTACACCATGGGCCTCGATTAATCAAATGTCGTAATTCTCCTACATACGAGCAGAAACCAATCCCCTGAGGGGGCACCTTCGCATGCCGTACCTATATATACATTTTAATTGCAAACAACACACAGTATAATTAATGTAAAGAACGACGCTTGTGTAAAAGAACGTTCCGCACAAGATGAGGAAGAAGAACGAACAAATGAAAAATGAGGTTCGTTCTTCTTCCTCATCTTGTGCGGAACGTTCTTCTACACAAGCGTCGTTCTTTACATTAATTATACTGTGTGTTGTTTGCAGTTAAAATGTATATATAGGTACGGCATGCGAAGGTGCCCCCTCAGGGCATTGGTTTCTGCTCGTATGTAGGAGAATTACGACATTTGATTAATCGAGGCCCATGGTGTAGTGGATAGCATATCTGACCGGCAATCGGAAGATCCCGGGTTCGATTCCCGGGTGGTAACCTCATTTTTCATTTGTTCGTTCTTCTTCCTCATCTTGTGCGGAACGTTCTTCTACACAAGCGTCGTTCTTTACATTAATTATACTGTGTGTTGTTTGCAGTTAAAATGTGTATATATATATATTTATGTATATATATATATATATTATATATATGTGTATATATGCGCCTCGGTGGTGTAGTGGTTAGCATCGCTGACTACGAATCCATCGGCCCCGGGTTCGAGACCCGACGGCAGCCGGCGCGCAGCAAAACCCAGCTGTTCATCCTTCCACACAATAAAGAAAGTGGTTGGTAGATAAATGGGTACCCTAGGTGGCCTAGTGGTTAAGATGCTGGGCTGCTGATGGGGCGTGGTTCGGATACCACGTTAAACTGTAGGTCTAAGGTGGAGTGAAAAACTTGACCTTCGTCAGAATGAATAATTCGGGCGGAAGCTAACCAAAAGTTATATATATATATATATATATATATATATATATATATATATATCCAGGTAGCACACTTAGAGCGATATAATGATGAACAAATATTGATGAATCAGTCTTTTTATTAATGAAACGATCGTCATCTGGCAATTTCGAAACAGCAAATCTAAATGACAAAAATTTCGATATCGATATCACTTTCGAAATGGGGTTGAAAATGAGTACTGATGGGAATTCATTATTTAGTAAATACAGAAACATTATATCCTCACCTTTTAAAAAAATATACTTTGGTAATGGTGATTGCACTTTATTTTGTCAACATATTGTTGCATCAACAGTACATCAATATCAGTTTGTGAACTGTCACAAATATCAACCACATTACAATGACATGAACCATACATCAGCAGTTGACCGATCAACTGTACTACCGGGATATATATATATACACACAGTATATATATATATATATATATCTATATAATATATATATATATATATATATATTATATATATATATAAAGGTAGAGTGGCACATGTTTTTCAATTTGTTATTAGGGTCATTCCATGGAGATGTCAACTTCCAAGGCAAAAAAAACATTCGGCAAAACCACACTTGTAATACACCATTTTATAGGGAAATGTCTCTATTTTAATATTCTAAAGAGATATTGATCCTATCATGTTAAAAAAAAAGGTTATGTAGTGAAATGTGAATGTAGGTCTATCATTAGTTTTTCAGTGTCAAGAAATAGCAAAGTTGACAGTGTTGTATTGTCCTACAGAATGTACGGATCACTGATAAATACTGTATATATGCGTTGTACATTGAGATACTATCTGTGTATTCACGTAATAACAGTTTATATTTGCCAACCATTTTTTCTCCAGTCTTTATTGAAGTGAACTATGTCTCTTAATGTAACAACTTTTACGTTTTTTCTTTTATTTGTAGATAGCACAATGCAGAAAGCAAGCAGACCCATACCAATATATATCATCAGTAAGCTATCAAAGACACATAGGATGGTAATGCGTTTTTACCTCTGCCTCCTTCACTTTTAAGGAAAAAAGCACGTAACGGTTGTTACAACATCACCGTAACGGTCGTTACATTCTCACAATGTAACGACCGCTACGTACTTTCTTTGCAAACTGCGTATACAGTATAAATGTTGACCTTGTTGGGTCATGCCAATCCTAAGTATTATGTTTATCCATATTAAATATTTTTTAAATTTATTTCAGCTTTTCTGAGTGTCATTCTCCCCCCTCCCTCTCCCTATATTATATATATATATATATATATATATATATATATATTATATATATATATATATATATATATATATATATATATATATATATATATTACAAATATATATTAAAAATTACATTACAAATGTGTATGTTCTCCCACAATTTTTATTTCTATACTTATTCTATATATATATATATATATATATTTTTATTATTTTTTTTTTTGTAACCTATATATAGTCTTGAACTCTCAATTCACTCCAGTGTTCCTGAAGATGTCATTAGACGAAAGCGCTTGAGCACCACTCTGTTTCTTTTCCTTCGTGGTTTTATTCATCATAAATATTTTTCACGTGTTACTTTCGTGAAATAATTTTCATATATATATATATATATATATATATATATATATATATATATATATATATATAGTTAAGTGGTTTATCGTCACCATTTTATAGTGGAAGAGTTTATTGTTGCCATTTTTATCTTTGTCGGATCTTTTAATATTAATTATGAAGTTGAAGTTCAGGTTAATTGGTCGTTTATAGAGGCACTCCGTGCGACAGTGACGAGCGCACCAAATTTAAGTTTCGAGACAACGCGCGTTAAAGTTTTAAAGATCGCGCACATGGTCCCCCCCCCCCCCTAAAACAATGATGGAAAATTACCGTGCGATGAAGACGACCCCGACATATGAGGACCGTGTATTATGATAGAAAATGGATAGATCTTTCTGGTACCATTAAAAACGGATTTTTTTTGGGACCATGACGGGCTCGTCACTGTCGCCCGGAGCGCCTTATATCGCGTCTTCTTTCTCGCGCTCCTCTGGATTATTCCATTATTTTTAGTGATGTTTTCAAAATTTGTTTTTTTACAAGTTTTTACCACTCGTATTTATACATGTTGTTATAGTATATTATTTTACATACATTATTTACATACATTTATTGCATAATGATTTAAAAGCTTTTATTCAAGTAAAAATTACTTTATATGCGCCTCGGTGGTGTAGTGGTTAGCGTCGCTGACTACAAATCCATCGGCCCCAGGATCGAGGCCCGGTGACGGCAGGCGGCGCGCACAAAACCCAGCTGTTCATCCTTCCATACAATAAAGAAATTGGTTGGTAGCTAAATGGGTACCCTGGGTAGCATAGTGGTTAAGGCGCTGGGCTGCTGGTGGGGCGTGGTTCGGTTTCAACGTTAAACTGTAGGTCTAAGGTGGAGTGAAAAGCTTGACCTTCGTCAGGATGAACAATTCGGACGAAAGCAAAACCAAGGTTAACCAAGGTTATATGTTTTTTTTAAACCTCGTGCAGGTCCGGGGATCACTGTATTTGGCCACACATTGTTCGTGTTTGGTACCAATTAGTTTAAATTACTAAGATGGCACAGTAACGACCGTTACGAAAATAATGTAACGACCGTTACGACGATTCTTTTTTTATTTTCCTAAATGCAAATGGGTTATCTGTATAAATGGCACATTGCTACATACTAGGGTGTGTCAATTTTGGGGGTGAAATGACTAAATTGAAAATCATGTGATTTGGTAGCAATTTAATGTAATCATTTGGCATACAAAATAATATCCTTGCTTCTAAAACAATAAAAAATAACTACCTATATCAATTTTAATTAAAAAATTCCATTTTTCCGTAAATTCGTCACAAAATAACAAATGTGCGCAAACATCCTATCAACATTTAAAGTGGCAATAAGATATCATTCAGAGTCTTTATTTGATAGTAACCAATGCAGTCATGTCCTTTTTGCTGCGGTTCCTTGACATCAGCATTCGGCTTGCTACTTGCGCTTTGATGTAGCCTTCTCGCCTCTCGTGACTGTAAACTTGACTAGCTGCTTCTGTGACCATTTTCACACATCTCTCCACACTCTGAGTGTGAGAAGGCCACTTTGGCACTTGCAGTGGGGCCTCTTTAAGTTGTGTTAAATCTTTGTTTGTTATACATGTTGTCAGTGGTGGCTCCACAACTTCCGAACTCAAGTTAACTAATTCTGACAATTTCGTGGCATTGACGTTTATCGGAGGTACCTTCCTTGTCTGAACAGAGCAGTCTCCCAGCTGCTCATCATCTAGTGATGTTCCTCTAAGCTTTAGAATGATTTCCACAGCCTCAGTTCGCTCTTTGGTACATTGGCTGCAGAATATTGCTTGCAAAACTGCCTCTCGCCTAGCATACCAAGCGGACCTTCTCACCACAGGTAACACGATGTCCACCACTACTTTCCTTTGGGTTCTCAGTAGCTGTAATTGAAACAAGATGTGGTTGGGCCCCTCCATCCACATTGGATTAAGTTTTACATTGAACCAGTGAGGAAGATAAAACCCAATAATAAATTCAACAATCAACATCAAATTCTGTAGCATTTTGCCCTTCAGTGCATGTTTGGAAACCCAAATCCTGCAGAAACGAATCGCTGTAGTTAACCAACGACTGTGACTTACGGGTCAAATCTCCAAGAGAGCCAGATTTTGAGGCAACTCTCCTGATCTGATTGCTTGAACAATACGATAAGCGTAAGATTGATCCGTGCTGAGGTCTTTGATAACTTCTTCAGACAACACTGGAAGGGGAGGGCCTACTCGGACCTTTGGAAATTTTGTATTTATTTCTAATTCCGTTGCTTCATCTAGCATGTTGCCAAGGGGGCCTGACCACTTGTTGTTGCTCTTTGTAGGACCATCAAGTTCCTGGATGAGACGACGAAGAGGTAGTTCCCCTGTGTGCAAATCACATACAATCCAAACAAGCCTTCTTCCAAGTTTTTTCTCTAAATGCGTCATAACACCGCCCTGCCATCCAGTGTTCACCGCAGTTGAGTCTCCACCAACGGCCTGCAGTGAACTGTCAAGTCTTCTTTCTTGAAGCCAACATATTATTTGATCTGCATGTTTCTTGCCTTCTACTTCTGCTTCAGGAACAAAGTGAAACAAATAGCGGCCACCAGGTTCCGAACACACAGAGTAGTGTTCTTCTTTGATGAGACCGGGAAACTTTCTGTCTATTCCCTCTACCTCTAGGAGAACTTTTGTGTCATCTCTTCTTCCATCAAACAAAAGGCAAGAGAGACCTTCTTCCTTCAAATTTTTTTCATGCTGATCAGATATTTCCTTCATTATTTTTTCTTGTGCTCTTCTTATCTTATTATGATCTATCACTAAGGATGTATCCTCTCGGCTGATGAGGCCTGCATCTATCCAAGCGGCAGTGGCAATCTCTGCAGTCTCTCGTAGCCCCGTATGGTGGCGAATACTGGCAAGGGCAATGTTTGAGATGTCTTTAGTGTTATATTTCATTCTCCGGCGAAGGTTCAGATGGCATTTTGGAGCTATCATCTGATGTTGCTTCTTTCTGTTCATCTGAAGAGCTTTCAAAGAAGTGAGAAACCTCTTGATAGAGCTCTTCATCTCTTTGGGTGGCTTCTTCACTCTTCTTTTTCTTCCTTTCTTCCCTCTCTCGGATTTTCTCTTTTTTCTTAGCAATAACAATCTGTTTTTTGGTTTCTGAATAATCTGCCGAACCAATCTGCATACTTCCTTGGCCTCCTGCCTTTGTTCTCTGCGCCTTTATGAAAGCCAGCTCCAAAAGAGGGATCTTCTTCTCACGAGGACAGCGACAATCAATGTGAGGGTGAGGTTCTCTTCTGCATGAGGGAGAACAATTGGCTTCAGAACACAACTCTGTGGGACACTGGCAATTAAAAATGTCAAGAAGAGTATCAAGTGTGTGCAGAAATTTATTTTTCTTTGCTAGTTTTCCTTTACCAAGTGATGTCTCAACTGCTTTGTGCCACAGCTTTGTTAATTTTAGCTCAATAGTTCTATACTGATTGAGTACAGGTGGTTTGAGTAACACATTAGCTTTTTCCACTGATGCAGAAGAGGGGGAATCATGTCCCTTATGAGCTCTTTCTCTGTGTAGTTCCTTCTATCCTTTGTATTTTGTTCACGAAGGAGTAACCCTAGTCTCAGCATGGTCTCGCACTGTGGTAGTTCTGATACGGGAAACTCCTTGCCTGTACCGACTAACAGGCTCAAGTGGCATGACGACTGATCTCTTGTCTTCAATTTTGGTATCTTAGGAATATCTGAAAAGAAAGAAAAACATTTAAGTATTTTATATCAATTACGATGTTTCAAAGTTTAGTCATTCGATGTTCTAAAATTCAATAAAAAAAATATTTCATGGGATTACAACATAATTAGACAGAAGAATATAATAAATAAATAATTGTAATAATCAATAATCCATACTTACAGTTAAACTGTAGTATTCGTCTAGTAATAACTATGAAGTAGGTACAAGAGCAATAACAACGAACCACCGTCTATGACATCTAAGAGGCAACTGAGGACTGAGAGTGAGGGACAGTTCTATTCATGTTGTGACTTGTACATTGTACAATTATATGACCTTGAAAACCTCCATATGCGATCAGTGGGATAATTCTGTGACAGATGAATAGTTAATCAATTTATGTCCTATTATTTAGTAAAAGAGTCAATTTCTGAAACTTTAAGGTAAAATTGATGTAGGTAAGGGTTATTTTATTTCATTTTGGTTAGCCAATTTCAAGTTTTGACATGAAAAGACACTATATTTTCACTACCAAATTGATTTTAAAAAAGTTGACAAAATTGACAGACCCTACTACATACTCTCATTCCTCGGCTATGTATGATATAAAACTCACTGGCAATTGGTGAAGCCATCTCAAAGATTTTTGGACAAATGTCATATCCAGTGAGAGTTGAGGTTACGGGCGTGTAACGACCGTTACGCTGTGTTTGTTTCATTTTAAAATAAAAAATACATATTAAAATTTCAAAACAAATATACCCGTGTATAGCCCTCGGTCTACTGCAACTATATGTGAAGCATCAGTATCTCCAGATCAATACAATATGATCTACTGGT